>CM046035.1:43855030-44196948 GCA_025215565.1 Flaveria ramosissima | reverse complement strand
GAGGATGCTAAAAAGGACTATCATGCTCAAGCTCAAGGAACTAAAGATGATCCTCTGAAGATAAAGGAAGGAGATGGTGATGATGGTGATGATGATTATGTGGATAGAGGATGAGGGATGACGATGAAGAGAGTGATGATGATGAAGGGAATTAGGAAGAAAAGACTGAGGAAATACCTGATGATGATTGATGATGAGGGAGATGCAGTTGCATCTGCCTCACTCAGGGTCAAGAAGACGATCAAGAGAACTCAAGACCAACGAGCTCTCCTCTGACTCTCCTAGTGAGATCCAACTATTCAGGACAAAAGTAATGCTTAGACGTCTATGTATTTGATAGCTTTTGTACTTGAGTCATGTATTAAAACTTATGTATTTAATGTTTATATAAGATTATGTATTTTTGTCTTGATTATTAACTAATGTTTGATGTTTTACATGTTAAAATCAAGCAGATCCAAACTTTCAAAGGGACGAATATGATGTGCTCCCCTTCGCAGTCAAGACTCAATTTACTATGATTCTTGATTTGCAAGGGATCGTCAGGAGTCTATGAGTTATACCCCTGAAGAAGGGGAAATATTCAATGATCTTTCAATGAGCAACTGGCTAAGATGTTCAAGCTGAAATCTAGATGAGATCATTAGGTGCTTTCCCAAACTTGTGAGTCTACCAGTGACGAAGAGCTAAATGACATTGATGAGATAGAGATAGAAGACGTCACAGCAAGAGCATTATCCTCAAGCTGACAACGAGGGAACTATTGTCCCCAATCTGGGTGAATCCCAGAGTCAGTGATACATTTGAGGTATTGTATCAGATGGAGCAGGAGTCTGAGAAGACTGAAGGAAAAGCCCAGCCTGAAACAACGATGTTGATTTCAGAAAGGCAGAATGCCCACATGTTTTGAGGATGCGAGCCCAACGCGCCGCTCCTAAACAAAATGTCTACACCACCAAACTCTACAGAGTGAAGAACATCATAAGGTCAGGCAGGATTATAGCGTGGGCACATTTTATGATCTAAATGTTTATGCCATTAGGGGGAGAAGGGCATAGAGTACTTTAGATTTCCATATGATCTAAGACTCTCCCGGTTTTGAGCTCAACCAGCTGGCGAAATTGAAGCTACTATATGCTGACCCAAGGAAGATGTCAGACTAGTTTGAGGCTGCCCCATGAAAGAAAAGTACCACACAAGGTGGGTCAACTCACCTCAACAACCTACGAAGTAATATCAGATTTGTGAAGTTGATCCCATCATTGGTAAGCCCAAGATAGTGTGCTGAAGTGGAGCCCCCCGAACAATGTCAAATCCCTCTCAGGGAGGATGCCACAGGACTTAATAACTCACACTTTAAGTGGTGGTACTATGAATTGAGAACCGGGTATTTTCTAAATAAAGAGGGACAAAGGATACTATCAGGATGTTTTGACCCGATGTGGCTCCTAACCCATTGTCTGCTAATGATGTATACACATTATACAAGTGGCCACTATTCTATGACACAGCAAGATATTGTACAAGCCCTCCCATTCCAAAATGTTATAAGACTCTGCTTTGCGTTTGAGATTCACGCAGGAGTCACAAGAGAGGAAAGTACAAAAGTATGAAGAGGTGAGCAGAAAGTAAAGACGTTTACATAGGTCTAGGTCCAAGGGGGAGTTTCTTGATACATATGTACCTAGATCCTGATATGATATAATATGTCTTGTTGTCTATCTCTTATGTATGGTTGGGATATTAATGAAATGAGAATGGTTGTTTGTGATTTATAATGTTTAATTTTCATTAATGATTGATATTGAATTGGTTATATAGGTTTTGTGATTGTTTGAATTGATACACTAATGTTAATAAATGAATACATTCAAACTTAGCAATATGTTTCTCATGCGAATGGCCCATAACGAATGGACATACGCATGAACAACTTCAATGCGAATGGACTCAGTCGCACGACTGAACTCGGATACTGGATCAGTCGTATGATTGTAACATGGATTGGCTCAGTCGCACGACTGAACACTTCAGTCGTGCGAATGATCAACGCATGGCTCAATCGCACGACTGAACCATACTAATGGTTCGTCGCTCGAATGAGCAAACCCTAACCTATAAATACCACCCACATAATTCGTGGAAAAACGTAAGCATTCATCCAATTCGACTCCAGACGTACCCTAGCCGTCCAGAAGCCTCCAAGTTCATACTCCAAGGTCATAGAACGCTGTAGATCGATTCCTAATCGATTCTTAAACGTTAGATTCAATGACCTTATTGATTCTACGTGCGTTCTCACTGATTGGATCGCAATCAATAGGATTCCGCATATTTGGTTGGTTTACACGTTAATCATTGGTGTTTGTTCAAATACCAGATCCTAAACATTTTACACTTATGAATATTCTAGTGCCAGAGTGTAAAACTTCGAAGCATTTCATTTATGTTTTTTCAGTGCATGCAATGCAGAGAGACTTTGGAATTTTGGCTACATTCAGACTTATAGGACCTTACAAAACTCCAACCCCTCCCCCGATGCTGATGCTACCAAAAGATTTGAAGATTTGCGCCGTTCACAGTCCTCATAATGATGATGACCATGCCCTCTTCATTAGAGGTCAGGATCACTTAGACTTCATAGTATCTTCTCATCGCAAGAGATCTGGCAGAGTAGGTTGAATAAGTTCTTGCCATGTGTAGAGACATCTATCTTCACCATCTGATATTTGAATCACATGCCATCCTCTTAAATTAGTTCTTGAATGTCCAAGATAAGATGGGTCTGTCATCTCCAAGAAAAGCTTACTGAGGTGCTCAACGAGGTTCAGGTTGTGTAAGGATTCCTGAAGTCTGATGCAACCCAAAACAGCTTAAGTGTCTCAGCAACATGCACTAAGTACTGAAGTGAAGAATGCTTCGGAAGTTTTACACAAAGCATTAGAAAATACTCTAAGTGTAAAATCTTCCGAAGCCAAGACCAATATCTTCCGAAGCCAAACATGAAGTCTTCCGAAGCTTCAGAGACAAAGTCTTCCGAAGCCTCATCCTATGAAGACAGATTTCTTCCGAAGACTTTTAGTACACATGCTTTATCTGATGTACTGTTCCATAAAGCACCTTTTCCGCTGCATCTCTGTAAAGTCACCAACTTACATGAGTTGGTGAAAAGGGTCATGCTTTTGGTAACTGTACATTGAGGTCTTGAGTCTGTAACTTTCCACTTTATGTACTTTATCCTTTTTGTATTGTAAAAGGATGTGAGCTATGGCATGTCATAGTCACAAGGTCAAAAGGCAGATATGCCTTTTGATCCTACAATTGATTTTGTTAGTGTCTAGTCAATTGTATCCAGCTGGCCTTCAAAGTATGGCCGGCTGTAGGTTGTAGTATAAGTATTTCAAGTTCTTGTATCTTTTCTTAATGCTTTGTAACACTTGTAAAGAACTTGAGAAAGCAATATACTGCCTCCTTGAAACCCAACTCTCTTGTTCTGTCTCTTACTTACTTGTGTTCTTAGTATCATACTTGGTTACCCAGTTCACTGTTTGATTAGAGATTAGTTATTCTCCTCATTGTGTGTTGTGTTGTAATTGTGTTAAGCCCTTAAACGGTCCTGCAATTGGTATCAGAGCTTTCCAGGCTCTTGATATAAGATCTAACCATCTTAAGATCCCTCACACACACAAAAGCTAAACTCTTCAAATGGCTGCCATCTCTAAGACTGATATGGAGACTGGAACCATGAACAAATCCCCACTGATCACTCTTGATGATTTTGACACCTGGTGCATGAGGATGGAAGGCTTCATCAGGTCTCTTGATTCAAGAATGTGGGAATCTGTTGAGAATGGACCTTTCATACCCAGCACCCCCTCTGCTACTGGTGCTGGTATGATTCCTAAAGATGTGGCCAACTACTCAGATGAAGATAGAAAAAGAGTAGAATTGACAGGAAGGCCATGACTGCTCTTCAGACTGCTCTCCCAAACTCTGTATACAGAGGCTTCAAGAAGTGCAAGACAGCCAAACAGCTGTGGGATGCACTGAAGCTGATGTATGAAGGCTCCTCTGAAGCCAAGGAGAACAAGAAAGATCTTCTGAAGCAGCAGTTTGAAAATTTCACCTTCAAAGCAGGTGAGACCATGACTCAACAATACTTCAGGTATGTTGAGATTGTGGATACCCTAGTGGATGGAGGAGTTCCTCTTGAGAACAGGGACATTGTAAGGAAGTTCATGTCCTCACTTCCTAGGCAATGGACACACTATTGTGTGGTGATCAAGAGGACTGAGAACCTTAAGACTCTTACTCTTACAGAGTTGTATGGGATTCTCAGTGGATACCAGATGGAGATGAACATGCAAGGTTCATCTGGCAACTCCAACAATCAAATGGGTTCAGCCCTTCATGTGGTTGAAAGGGACAGCATAGAACCTCAGCATCATCTCTTATGCTACCCTGACAACTCACAAAAGGGTCCTTTCATCACCTTCCCGGAGACACCAAGGGAGAACTTTACTCAAGGAAGCCCATTCCAAGAGACAAGTTCTTCTCAAGCCTTTGTGTCTGCAGATGAAAGCTGTGGGAATTATCTCTTCACTCTTGAAGACCTGGACTGTATCCATCCAGATGACCTGGAATACATGGAGATAGTTCAGCAGATGGCTCTCCTCACTCACAGAGCCAAGAAGTTCTACAAGAGGACAGGAAGAAGATTTCCAAGCAATGCTACCAGCAGCAAGTTTGGGCTGGATAAAAGCAAAGTTAAGTGTTACAACTGTAACCTTATGGGTCACTTTGCCAGGGAGTGTAAGGCACCTAAAACAAATGGGGGCCAAACACAACCCAGACCAAACTTTGCTGACAAAGCTCCTCAAGCTGAGAAGACAAAGCAACATGCTGCTGTTGCTGTTGAAGAAGGAGGCTTTGACTGGAGTTTTCAGGTGGAGGATGCTTCTCCAAACCAAGCACTGATGGCTGACCATGATGAAGCCAAGGTATTGGAACATCTTTGCTCCCCTGAATGCATTGCTAAAGTAAATAGATACAGGTCCTATAACCTAGAGATGAGATCTGATCTTGAGTCATTAAACATATTAAAATCTGATTTTAGAAAGTCTGAAAATGATTACAAGTTAAAGATAGAAGACTTGGAGAAAACCATTTCAGTACTAAAACATGAACATACAGATTTCAGAACTCAGATCCAAGATCTCATCACTAAGTTAACTGAGTGCCAGGCTGAGCTTGTGATCAGCAAAGCCAAGGCAGAAAGAGTGTTCTTGAAGAAGAGACCTTCAAGAACATGATATCCTCATCCCTGCACAACAAAGTTTGTTATCAAAACAGACAGGGACTAGGATCAAATGAGATAGCTCCTCCACACACAATCTTGTCTGTAAGATCTCCTAGGTGTGGAACTTGTGAAGATGAGCTTCCTCTCATAGATCCTGTAAGTGAGGATGATGAAGAAGTGATAGTGAAGAATTCCTCTGAGAAGAGTGAAGAAGAGGATTCTTCCCAAGGGCCACTATCCTTCTGAGGAGAAGAAATCAACTGTGATGACCAAGTCCAAAAGAAAGAACTTGATCAGAAAGAGCAAAAGAAAGGCAAAGAAGGCTCAAGAAATCAAGGCTACTTTTGATGCTAAGCAGAAACAAGTTTTTATCTCTGCAGGTTTCAAAGTAGTAAGGACTGAAGACATCAACCAAGACTCCTAGCTAAGAGTCATGGTTCTTGTTCAAATCATCTCAGTGCCAAGAAGAAGACTGATTGCTGTGTACCACTGCTGCACAGCCTGGACCATCAAACTCCAAGAACAGTTCACAGCCCAAGGGAACTGTCTCAGCATCTACCAAGATGAAGATGGAGAGGGGATGTGACCAAAGTCAGTCTTGTTCTCAAAGGAGACTTCTTTGAAGAAGAAAATGTTATGTGTCATGTGTGAAAGTACTTCTCACATTGCTAAGGATTGCCCATACAATCCTAAAAGTACTGTCCACATGACTAAAACAAAGACTTCAAAGAGTCTCAAGAATCTCAAGCTTCGGAAGGAAAGTCTGTTTCCTTCGGAAGCTCCAAATCAAAGAAGGAGGTAAGTGGAAAATTACCTTCGGAAGCAAAGTTGGTCTCGGAAGAAAGGAATTCTTCCGAAGCACTAAAGTCTGCTGCAGTGACTGTAGACTCTTCCGAAGGATCAGTCATCAAAACTTATGAAGTTCTAAAAGCTTCTAAGGTTTTGAAGGTCAAGTCCAAGACTCCAAAGGTGGTGTGGAAGTCTAAGAAAGACCAAATGACTGAGGTTTCTCCATCAACAACAGCTGAAGATCCCTATAGTACAACCATAGGATCTATTACTGTTGCATTACCTTCTTTTACTGTTAATGAGCCCAAGACAAGTAAGGCTTGGGTTTCCAAATGTAACTAATCATCTTCTCTGTGCAGGAACAGCTCAAGACCAACAGGAATGTCTGGATAATTGACAGTGGCTGTTCCAGGCACATGACAGGCAATAGGTCTCTACTCCACAATTTTGAGAGGATTGATGGAGGACCAGTTGCTTTTGGAGGAGATGAAGGTGGTTACATTTCTGGAAGGGGCAAGGTCACAAATGGTAAGCTCAGCATTGAGAAGGTAAACTTTGTCAAGGAGCTTGGGTACAATCTTCTGAGTGTATCCCAATTTTGTGATCAGAGTCATAACATGCTCTTTACTGAGCATGAGTGCATTGTTCTCAAACCTGGTGTGGTCATTCCTCATGAGCATATCCTGCTCAGAGCCCCCAGGAAAGGGAACATGTACAAGATGGATTTGCAAGAAACATCTCCCTCAGGAGAAGTTTCATGCTTTCTATCTAAAGCAAATAGTGATGAGTCTTTCCTATGGCATAAAAGAATGTGCCATGTAAACTTTAAGAACATGAATAAATTAATTAAACATGATTTGGTAACTGGAATGCCAAAGAAAGAGTTTACTAGTGATGATCATTGTGTGGCATGCCTGAAAGGGAAGCAACACAAAGTATCTCACAAGCCTAAGGAAAAGAACTCCATCACTACTCCCCTACACTTGTTACATATGGATCTCTTTGGCCCCACCAGTGTAATGAGTTTAGGAAGGACCTCTTACTGTCTGGTGATCACAGATGATTTTACAAGATTCACTTGGGTCTTCTTCCTTAGAACTAAGGATGAAACCCCTGAGATTCTGAAGAATTTCATCTTAAAAGTTGAGAATCAATGTGATCACAAGGTCAAAACCATAAGATGTGATCAAGGAACTGAATTCAAGAACCAAATCCTTGATGCATTTTGTGATGAAAAAGGTATTACAAGACAATATAGTGCTCCCAGGACTCCTCAGCAAAATGGAGTTGCTGAAAGGAGAAACAGGACACTTATTGAAGCTGCAAGAACTATGTTGTCTGACTCTAAACTGCCTATCACCTTCTGGGCAGAGGCAGTCAATACTGCTTGCTATGTGCAAAACAGAGTTTTAGTAGTTAAGACACATGGTAAGACTCCTTATGAACTTTGGCACAAGAGGAAACCTTTCATTGGTTTTCTCAGGTCATTTGGATGTCCCTGCACCATCTTGAATACCAAAGATCAAATTGCCAAGTTTGCTGAGAAATCAGATGATGGACATTTCATTGGATACTCTTCTCAAGCTAAAGCTTATAGAGTATACAATCTCAGAACTAGAATTGTTGAGGAGTCAGCCAATGTGACTTTCAATGAGCACACTCCCTGTGTGGCTGGTTCTGGTCCGGATTGGCTGTTTGATCTTGATTTAGTTACCAACTGTTTTAACAAATCTTGTGAGCATGTTTCAGGATCTGCAGAAAATCTAAATACAGGTGATCCTGATCCAAGATTTGAGCTAGGAAGATCTTCAACTCATACATCTTCAGCTCCAGTTGGAACTACTTCAGCAAATGAGGTTTCTATCAGCACAACAATGACAAATTCAGCTGATACATCTGGCATGCCTTCAAATTCCAGCTCAGAGGCCTCTCAACCAGATAAAGATACCTCACTTGTAGAAGACAACAATGGTGATGGTGATAGTGATCAGGAATTTCTTGATGCTAATAACCACACCATAGATGACAACATCAATGATGTCTCACACTCATTGGATCAAGTTAATCTTGATAAGTGTGATAATGTGGAGGGTGAATCTTCAGGACCAGATTTAAATTTCTCAAATTTAGATCTTTCCCAGCAACTTGCTGTGATCCCTCAGCTAAGGATCCACAAGTCTCACCCCACCACAAACATCATTGGAGATGTTGTCACAGGGGTAAGAACAAGAGGACAAACCCATGAAGCAAATGTTTGTCTTCACTCTTGTTTCTTATCTCAGATAGAGCCCAAGAAAGTTGATGAAGCTCTAAAGGATGGAAGTTGGGTTGAAGCTATGCAACAAGAGCTGCTTCAATTCAAAAGGCAGAAAGTTTGGAACCTTTGTCCTCTTCCTCATGGGAAGACTACCATTGGAACCAAATGGGTTTTTAGAAACAAGAAGGATGATAGGGGAATCATCATCAAGAACAAGGCAAGACTAGTTGTTCAAGGATACACACAAGAAGAAGGGATTGACTACACTGATGTCTTTGCTCCTGTAGCAAGACTAGAAGCTGTTAGGATATTCCTGGCATTTGCTGCATCCAAGAACTTCAAGGTCTACCAACTTGATGTAAAGTGTGCTTTCTTATATGGAGTGATTGATGAGGAGGTTTATGTCAAACAGCCACCTGGTTTTGTAGACCCTGATCATCCTGATTATGTCTGCAAGCTTGACAAAGCTCTTTATGGGCTGCATCAGGCACCCAGGAAGTGGTATGAGACACTATCTAAGTATCTCTGCAAGCATGGATACAGAAGAGGTACTATAGATGGAACCCTCTTCATCAAAGGACAGGGAAATGACTTATTGCTGGTTCAAGTATATGTTGATGACATCATCTTTGGTTCAACTAATCCAAAGCTCTGCAAAGACTTTGAGAAGCTGATGAAAGACAGATTTGAGATGAGTTCAATGGGAGAACTCAACTTCTTTCTGGGAATTCAAGTGAAGCAAGTTGAAGATGGCATCTTCATAAGTCAGTCAAAGTATGTTCAAGACATACTCAAGAGGTTCAATATGACTGATTGTAAGATTGCTAAGACACCCATAGCCAGAAACCACTCCCTTGGTCCAGATCTTGAGGGGGAGTGTGTAGATGAACACTTATACAGGGCTATGATTGGGTCTCTTATGTATCTTACAGCTAGCAGGCCTGATATCATGTTTGCTACATG
This sequence comes from Flaveria ramosissima, assembly GCA_025215565.1. Lineage (NCBI taxonomy): Eukaryota > Viridiplantae > Streptophyta > Magnoliopsida > Asterales > Asteraceae > Flaveria > Flaveria ramosissima. The sequence goes on along the minus strand of CM046035.1, from coordinate 44,187,640 downwards.
TATTTGTGCAAGATATCAAGCCAACCCTAAGATGTCTCACTTAATCACTGTGAAAAGGATTTTAAGATACCTCAAAGGTGCTTCAACACTTGGTCTATGGTATCCAAAGAATCCAAATTTCAATCTGTATGCCTATACAGATAGTGATTATGGTGGTTGCAATATGACTGCAAAGTCTACATCTGGGGGATGTCAATTCCTTGGTGGAAGGGTGGTCTCATGGCAATGCAAGAAACAATCCTGTGTGTCTGCATCAACTGCTGAGGCTGAATACATTGCTGCTGCAAGCTGCTGTGCTCAAGTGCTTTGGATTCAAAATCAGATGCTGGACTATGGATTTAACTTCAAAGAGACTCCTATCCACATAGACAACAATAGTGCTATCTCTATCACTGAGAACCCTGTGCAGCACTCAAGGACCAAACACATCAACATCAGGTATCATTTAATAAGAGATAACTATGAAAAAGGATTAATTAAACTAGTCAAAGTTCATACAGATGAACAATATGCTGATCTGTTCACCAAAGCTTTTGATGAACAGAGATTTAAGTATCTGATATCAGCTATTGGGATGATTAACTTTGAGTAGACTTTTTATTAAAACTAATTCTAATTATTTCTTCTTAAAATATGTGTGTCCTAAGTTGTCTAGTTCATCACTTTCATAAGCTCATGTTTTCTTTGGATGTAAAATTCTTTTTGAAGACTTTCCTTAGATTCTTGAAAATTTCTGATACTTCGGAAGATAAAATTTTATCTTCGGAAGAAAAACATGTCTTTCAAAATAAATAACTGTCTAAGAGATTTTACCTTCGGAAGAAGTAAAGTTCATCTTCCGAAGCTTAAAATTCTTATCTCAGACACTTATCTATTTTCAAGAACCTTTTCCTTCCGAAGCAAAATTAACCTTCGGAAGCTTTGTTTATTTTCATACAAAGCATTCAAAGGTTTATTTCTCTTCCGAAGCATAAATTATCAAGACTCTCAGGAAAATCTTCCGAAGCCATTTTAGCTTCGGAAGCTTTTTAAATCAAAACTTCCGAAGACAAATAAACTTCGGAAGCTTTTCGAATTCCAAGAAAACTACTTTTTGAGCAAAAGTAAACTACTTTTTCAGAGGTGGGACCGACTTTCGGATTTCAAAGTTTATCCTCTTTCATTAACTTTGGTTCAAATCCCTTTTCATATAAATACCCAACGGTTCCCCCTCTTTCCCACTATCTTCCTCAATTCTACTGTTTCTCTAACCTAATTCTCTAAACCGCCTTTGCTTTCTACCTTTCTTCACCCTTAAGCTTCTAAAATGGCCAACCTTAACCGCAGAAACAACCCTGATTTCTCCATGCAACTACACAGGCAACATAATCAAGTTGCTCTGTTAAGCTCTGAGAAAGATGCAAGTTTCTCAGAGATTTGCCAATTCTTGACTCTATCAAACTACTTCACCTCCCTGACCATTGATCCTCCTCTATATGAGGATCAGTTGCTTGAATTCTGGAAGACCTGCCAAGAGGTCATTATGGATGGGGAGAAGGCACTGTCTGCCACAGTGCAAGGGAGGACAGTCTTCATCACTCCGGCCATCATTAACCAACATCTACAGCTGGATGATGAAGAAGGTGAGGTGTCCTTCCCAAAAGAAGCTGTAAATCATTCTTTTGAGCAGATGGGCTATGAGGGAGATTTCTCTGTAAAGACCTTTAGGAAAGGGAAGGTCTCATCCCAATGGAAATTCCTGCTCCATGTGGTTATCCACAGCTTGTCAAACAAGCATGGTGGATGGGACCAGATTCCTGAGGATCTCTCCTTCATTGTTCATGGAATGGTTCAAGGGGTCAAGTTCAGGTATTCACAATTTGTATATACTAATTTACTTGCAAACTTAGACTCCTTAGAGTATTACATGTTTCCTAGATATGTTCAACACATTCTCAACTGTGAACTGGGCTCACAGTTGAGGGAAACAGGTAATATTCTTAAATTGGGACAGATGAAGCCCGGCATCTTTAAAATAATGAAGAAGCCAACTGTAGGCTTCTCTGGGGTAGAAACAGCCCTAGTCCCAAAAATGTTAGAGCTCATTGCTCAAGGTGACAACCTAGCAACACAAGCTAGTGTTGAACCCACACCTCTTTTGTCCCTACCATTAAAAAGACCAGAAATCACCCTCACCTACCAAAGAAAATCCAAACGAACCCCTGCTCAGACTATTGAGTCTGTGCAGGCCCCCAAATACTCAACCTTACAGGAAGAAGTGGACACTAGAGCTCCCACTTCTCCTGAGGAGCAAACCACTCCCATTACTTCACCTATCAGGGCTGAGGTTCCTCAAGCTCACCCTGATGAGCTCAATAGCCCAACAACCTTAAGCCTTCACTCTGAGTCTCAACACTCAAGTGGACAACCTTCAGGGGACAGCTACCATCCCCAGCCTTTGGATCTCAACCAACCAATTCCCAACCTATCCTTTTACACTGATGAAGACTTAGGATTCAGTGAGTACCATGAGTCTCTCTTCTCCTCCCCTACTCAAAGAGAGATGAGTACCTCTGACTCTCCTCAGTCTATCCCCCATCAGTCACCTGTTACTGAGGTGGACACTTCTGAACCTGTTCAGGATGTCCATATGGAAGAGGCTCTCACTTTTGAAAGTGATTACATCATTAAGACCTCAACCATGGCAACTCAGCCCATTGGCATCTCAACTGAGGCTGCCAGTGAGCAGAGGAAAACCAGCAGCCAAGAAACTCAAGCTGGTGGTGAGAGAGAGGACTTTGGTCCAATCATCTCATCCCCCAATGAATCTTCTGATGAAGATGAGGGGAATTTGAGGCTAAAGGTGCAAAAACTGTCAAAAACATGCACCTATTTAGTCTCTAAGGTTAGTCACTTGGAATCTCAGGTGACTACCTTACAAAACAGGGTCAATGATCAGCAACTCCAGATTTCATATCTGCAGGAAAAACTAGCTGGGAGACCTTTAAGGAGAGCTCAACCAGGAACACAAGAACCTGTGGAAGTGATTGACTTATCCTCCAGCTCACCTATGCAAGTGGGTGATGCTACCAAAAAGGGGGAGAAAGTTGTTACAACCACAGAACCTGGGAGTTCTTCAGAGAGAATGGACATAGAGGACTCACCATCCTCACTTGCTGTTGTGCATTCTCAGCAACTTCCTCAAGTTCACATTAATGTGGACTCTATAGACTCTCTCATCAGGAGTCTATTTGAGGAAGGCATACCAAGGGCTGTCTCATCTCCACCACTGGGAACTAACAATCAAATCATAAGGTGGAGGTATGATGATGACAGAAGAGCCCTCATACTTCAAAGAGTTCAAGGCCAACAAGAAGTTTTTCAATTCCAAAGCCTGAGCTTCTATGAAAGACTGGATTTAGTCAACCTACCACTTGTCAATCCAAGCAATTCAAGACAAGCTGACAGGCTGGCTCAAAGAATCCAAGACAGGATCATGGCAGAGTTCTCTCTAAGAAGGAGACTTAGGGAATCAGGCAATGTCATCGGTCAACTGGATGTTGAGGTGGACCCTAAGATTAGTTTCATAGGGGAAACCTTGACTGAAGGCCCAGTGACAGAACCTGAGACCCCTGTCTCATCATCAACAACTGCTGCTGAGGTCCAAACTCCATCTGAGACACCTGCTGGTGAAGGTGTTTCTCAGCCTCTCTCTGGCCAGAGCATGGAAGCTACTCCAAGCAATGAAGGCCAAGCCTCAATCCTCCCTGAGTCACAAAGGTCTGTTGGTGACAAAGGGAAAAGGATAATGACTCCTGAGGAAATTGAGGAGGAAGAGAGAGAGAGGAAAAGGAGACTAAGGGGAGAAAGTTCCACTGGGTCATCTAGCTTCATGCAAGCTGCAATCAGGGCTGCCCCCAGACCAAATACTCAGGATGATGAGTTAAGGGCAGTCAGGATTACTTACTTACAGACCAGGAACTATGATATTGATGAGATCATCTCCCTCCCCTTAGAAGAACTGAATGAACTGGCTGACAGAGAAGTGTCAAGAGAGTTGAAGGAGAAAGAGGATGCAATGATACTTCTCCAACTCAAAGAGGAGAAGAGACAGAAAAGACTTTACAAGCATGCTCCTACTCTCTCACCAGTTCAAGAAAGTCCTGCACAAGAAGATGTGGCTCCACAAGAACCTCAGGTAGATAAAGAGGAAGATAGGATCAAAATGATCAACTACCTGAGTGCCACAGGCTTCTATCAGGCAGATGCACTTCTCCCTTTGTCCTATGACTTCATTGAGTTTGAGTATTTAAAGCAACTTGAACTTGAGCTAGTCAAGGAAAGAAAGACAACCAAAAGGAAACTAAGGGAAGAAGCTGCAAAGTCAAGGGCCACCATTCAAAAGAATGCAAAGAAGTCTGCTGACAGACAAAGAATGGTGAGCTTCTTGAAGCTGTATGGATTCTCCGGAAGGAGACTTGGCCCCATGTCTCTATCCACTATGGATGAGCATATTAGGGTGATCAAGCAGAAGATTAAGAGTGGAGAACTTATTGACTTGCACTCTCTTCCAAGTCAAGTCCCACCTGAAGTGGAGGTCAAGTTTGACAACCAGAGACACCTCAACCAGCACCTCCAGCTGAGCCCCAGCAAGCTTCATCTTCTGATCCTAGGCAGGGTCAAACTCCCTCTCCTTCTGAACCTGTGAGGGAGGAACACCCAACTGAGAAAGACACTGATGATCAACATGGTGCTGCAGACCAGTCTTCTCAGTTAAAGACAACCAAGAGGAAGAAGAGGATGGCTTCTAAACCAAAGACAAAGAAGAAGAAGCCAAAGTCATCTACCTCTGCACCTCAGGCTGAATCAGATCAACCTGAGGAAGTGCATGATGAGGCAGCCCAATCAACTCCTATTCAAGTGGCTCCTCTAACTAGTGAGACACCCATCTTGTCCTGGACTTACTCTACCAATCCAGAGAGATGGACTGTTATAAGAGATCAAGGTGTTGAGAATGTCTACTCATGGCAAGACATAATCAACTTACCTCTGCATGATCTCTTTGAGATGAGAAGATACTATGAAAGTCTTGATGATCCTGACCATCTCATGAAGAAAGGAATGGTCCTGATTGTACTGAAGACTACCAACATTTGAAGATCTTCCAAGTGTTTTGGTAGCATCAGCCTAGGGGGAGTTTGTAAGGATTCCTGAAGTCTGATGCAACCCAAAACAGCTTAAGTGTCTCAGCAAACATGCACTAAGTACTGAAGTGAAGAATGCTTCGGAAGTTTTACACAAAGCATTAGAAAATACTCTAAGTGTAAAATCTTCCGAAGCCAAGACCAATATCTTCCGAAGCCAAACATGAAGTCTTCCGAAGCTTCAGAGACAAAGTCTTCCGAAGCCTCATCCTATGAAGACAGATTTCTTCCGAAGACTTTTAGTACACATGCTTTATCTGATGTACTGTTCCATAAAGCACCTTTTCCGCTGCATCTCTGTAAAGTCACCAACTTACATGAGTTGGTGAAAAGGGTCATGCTTTTGGTAACTGTACATTGAGGTCTTGAGTCTGTAACTTTCCACTTTATGTACTTTATCCTTTTTGTATTGTAAAAGGATGTGAGCTATGGCATGTCATAGTCACAAGGTCAAAAGGCAGATATGCCTTTTGATCCTACAATTGATTTTGTTAGTGTCTAGTCAATTGTATCCAGCTGGCCTTCAAAGTATGGCCGGCTGTAGGTTGTAGTATAAGTATTTCAAGTTCTTGTATCTTTTCAAAATGCTTTGTAACACTTGTAAGAGAACTTGAGAAAGCAATATACTGCCTCCTTGAAACCCAACTCTCTTGTTCTGTCTCATTACTTACTTGTGTTCTTAGCATCATACTTGGTTACCCAGTTCACTGTTTGATTAGAGATTAGTTATTCTCCTCATTGTGTGATTGTGTTGTAATTGTAGTTAAGCCCTTAAACGGTCCTGCAGGTTGTGTTGTCTCAGGTTGTTCAACCTTAACCTCCACATTAGGAGGAGCTTGACTTGGAGGGGAGTGTAGGTCCACTAGCTCTCCACTTTTGATGTTCTGCTTGATTACCCTGATGTGCTCATCCATTATGGATAGAGACATAGGGCCAAATCTCCTTCCGGAGAATCCATACAGCTTCAAGAAGCTCATCATCCTTTATTTGTCAGCAGACTTCTTCATGCTCTTTTGGATAAGAGCTCTTGACTTTTCAAGCCTTTTACTTCATCTTTCTCTTTGTTGCCTTTTGTTCTTTGAGCACTTGAAGTTCAAGTTGTTTGAGATACTCAAACTCAATGTACTCAAAGGAAAAGGAAGAAGTGCAGATGCCTGGTAGAGACTTGTGGCACTCAGGTAGTTGATCATATTTTTGCTATCTGTTTCCTTGTCTACTGGAGGTTCTTGTGTAGCTGCCACAGTCTCATGCACAGGGCTTTCTTGAACTGGGGAGAGAGTGGAACATGCTTGCATAGTTCCTCGTCTGCAGGTAAGTAATCCTGACTGCCCTCAACTCATCATCTTGAGTGTTTGCTATGGGGGCAGTAGGTGTTTCACTAAGGGGATGAATTTCTGAAGTAGTTATTGGTGTGACAGGGCTCTCAAGCTCTATCACTGGGCCTTCAGCCAAGTTTTTCCCTTTGAAGCTAATCTCAGGGTCTGCCTCAACATCCAGTTGACCAATGACATTACCTGATTGCCTTTGCCTTCTTCTTAGACTGAACTCTTCAGTAATTCTGTCTTGAATCCTTTGTGCATGTTGATCAGATCAAGACTTTCATAGTAGTTCAAGGTCTGAAAATTGAACACCTCTTGCTGCCCTTGAACTCTTTGAAGAATAAGGGCTCTTCTATCAGCATCATACCTCAACCCAATAATGTAATTTGAAGTTCCTTGAGGTGGGGATGATATAGCTCTTAGAATGCCTTCCTCAAAGAGACTTTGAATGAAAGAGTCTAAAGAGTCCACATCAATGTGAACTTGAGGAAGTTGTTGAGTATGCACAATTGCAAGTGAGGATGGTGAGTCCTCAATGTCCATACTCCTTGAAGAACTCCCAAGTTTTATGACTATAATGACTTTCTCCCCCTTTTTGGTAGCATCACCCTCTAGCATTGGTAAGCTAGGAGTTAGATCAATCACATTCACAGGTTCTTCTGTTCCTGGTTGAGCTCTCCTTAAAGGTTCTTCCAGCTAGTTTTTCCCTGAGATAAGATACCTCAAGTTGCTGATCATTGACCCTGTTGTGCAGGGTAGTCACCTGAGATTCAAGGTGACTAACCTTAGAGACTAAATAGGTGCATGTTTTTGACAGTTTTTGCACCTTCAGTCTCAAATTCCCTTCATCTTCATCAGAAGAATCATTGAGGGATGAGATGATTGGGCCAAAGTCCTCTATCTCACCACCAGCTTCAGGTTCTTTGCTGCTGGATTTCCTCTGAAAATTGACAGCCTCAGTTGAAGTGTCAATGGGCTGAGTTGCCATGGTTGAGGTCTTAATGATGTAATCACTTGCAGAGTGAGAGCCTCTTCCATATGGATCTCTTGAACAGGTTCAGGTTGATCCACCTCAGTGATAAGTGACTAATGTGGGCTAGACATAGGAGACCCAGTAGTACTCATCTCTCTTTGAGTAGGGGAAGTGTAGAGAGACTCATGGTACTCACTGAAACCTAAGTCTTCATTAGTATAGAATTCAAGGTTGGGAATGGGTTGATTTAAGTCTAAAGGTTGGGGATGGTAACTGTCCCATGAAGGTTGTTCACTTGAGTGTTGAGACTCAGAGTGAAGGCTTAAAGCAGTTGGGCTTGTGAGCTCATCAGATTGAGCACGAGGAACCTCAGCACTGATTCTTGAAGAGATGGGAGTGGTTTTCTCCTAAGGGAAAGTGGGAGCTCTAGTATCCACTTCCTCCTATATAGGTGAGTGTATGAACCCACACCAGTTGCGCTTGTGAGCTCATCAGACTGAGCACGAGGAACCTCAGCACTGATTCTTCAAGAGATGGGAGTGGTTTGCTCCAAAGGGAAAGTGGGAGCTCTAGTATCCACTTCCTCCTATATAGGTGAGTGTATGGGGTCCTGCACAAGCTCAATAGCTTGAGCAGGGGTTCGTTTGGATTTTCTTTGGTAGGTGAGGGTGATTTGTGGTCTTTTTGGTGGTTGGGAAGTAGAAGGTGTGGGTTCAACACTACCATGTGTTGCTAGGTTGTCACCTTGAGCAATGAGCTCTAATATTATTGGGACAAGGGCTGTTTCTACCCCTTAGAAGCCTACAATTGGCTTCTTCATGATTTTAAAGATGCCCGGCTTCATCTGGCCCAATTTAAGAATATTATCTGTTTTCCTCAACTGTGAGCCCAGTTCACAGTGGAGAATGTGTTGAACATATTTAGGAAACATATAATACTCTAAAGAGTCCAAATTAGCAAGCAAATTTGTGTAAACAAACTAAGAGTATCTGAACTTGACCCCTTGAACCATTCCATGCACTATGAAGGAGAGATCCTCAGGAATCTGGTCCCACCCTCCATGCTTGTTTGACAAGCTGTGGATAACCACATGAAGCAGGTATTTCCACCGGGATGAGACCTCCCCTTTCCTGAAGGTCTTTACAGAGAAATCTTCCTCATAGCCCATCTGCTCAAAAGAATGATTAACAACTTCCTTTGGAAAGGACAACTCACCTTTTTCATCATCCAGCTATAAGTGAGTGTTGATGATGGCCAGATTGATGAAGATTGTCCTCCCCTGCACTGTGGCAGACAGTGCATTCTCCGCATCCATAATGACCTCTTGATAGGTCTTCCAAAATTCAAGAAAATGAGCCTCATAGAGAGTATGAACAATGGTTAGGGAGGTACAGTAGTTGGATAGAGCCAAAAAACAGCAAACCTCTGAGAAACTATCATCTTTCTCAGAATTTAACAGAGCAACCTGGTTGTGTTGCCTGTGAAGTTGCATGGAGAAATCAGGATTGTTTCTACGGTTTAGATTGGCCATTTTGAGAAGCTTAAAGGTGAAGGAAGATGAAGAACAAAGGCGGTTTGGGAAAATTTAGGTTTAAGGAATAGTATAATTGAAGAAGATAGTGAAAGAGGGGGGAACTGTTGGGTATTTATGTGAAAAGGATTTGAGACAAAGTTAATGAAAGAGGATAAACTTTGAAATCCGGATGTTGGTCCCACCTCTGAAAAGTAGTTTACTTTTGCCCAAAAAGTAGTTTTCTTGGAAGTCGAGAAATCGTCCGAAGTTTATTTGCTTCGGAAGTTCTGAAGAAAAAGCTTCCGAAGGCAAATTGGCTTCGGAAGATATTTCAAAAGTTTTTGAGAATTTTGGTTCGGAAGAGAATTAACACTCAGAGCTTTTACTCTAAAAAGAATGAATAATTCCGAATGTAAATTGCTTTCGGAAGAAAAATTGTTCTTTTAAAACATAAAAGTACTTAAGTTGATTTTAAGCTTCGGAAGATATTTCAGGAATTTCTTCTGAATGTAAAATTACTGAAGTAGTTATTTGTTTATCAAGATATAAATTTCTTCCAAAGGTAATTTTAAATCTTCCAAAAAGAAAAGAGATCAAAATTTTCAAAAATCTAAGAAATGTCTTTTAAAAAGATTTTATTCTAAAGAAAACAAGGGCTTATGAAGATGATGAAATAGACAACTTAGGACACACAGGTTTTAGAAATAATACGATTAAGTTTAAAGAAAAGATATTCAAAGTTAATTATCCCAATATCTGATACAAGATATTTAAATCTTTGTTCATCAAATGCTTTGGTGACCAGATCAGCATATTTTTCATTTGTGTTAACTTTGACTAGTTTGATTAAGCCTTTTTCAAAGTTATCTCTAATCAAATGATACCAGATATTGATATGCTTTGTCCTTGAGTGTTGCACAGAATTTTCTGTAATTGAGATAGCACTGTTGTTGTCTATGTGATTGGGAGTCTCCTTGAAGTTGAATCCATAGTCCAGCATCTGATTTTAAATCCAAAGCACTTGAGCACAGCAGCTTGCAGCAGCAATGTATTCAGCCTCAGCAGTTGATGCAGACACACAGGATTGTTTCTTACTTTGCCAAGAGACTATCCTTCCACCAAGAAATTGGCATCCCCCTGATATAGACTTTGCAGTCATGTTGCAACCACCATAGTCACTATTTGTATAAGCATACAGATTTTAAAGTCAGATTCTTTGGATACCAAAGGCCAAGTGATGGAGCACCTTTGAGATATCTTAAGATTCTTTTGATAGTGACCAGGTGTGACATCTTGGGGTTGGCTTGATATCTTACACAAATGCATGTAGCAAACATGATATCAAGCCTGCTAGCTATGAGGTACATAAGAGACCCAATCATTGCCATGTAGAGATGCTCATCAACACACTCCCCCTCAAGACCATGTCCAAAGGAGTGGTTCCTAGCTATGGGTGTCTTAGCAACCTTACAATCAGTCATGTTGAACCTTTTAAGTATGTCTTGTACATACTTTGACTGACTTATGAAGATGCGATTGTCAACTTGCTTCACTTGAATTCCTTGAAAGAAATTGAGTTCCCCATGGCTCTCATTTCAAACCTATCCTTCATCAGCTTCTCAAAAGTCTTTGTAGAGCTTTGGATTAGTTGACCCAAAGTTAATGTCATCTACATATACTGAAACTAGCATTATGTCATTTCCTGTTCCTTTGATGAAGAGAGTTCCATCTATAGTACCCCTTTTGTATCCATGCTGACAGAGATACTGAGATAAAGTCTCATACCACTTCCTTGGTGCTTGGTGCAACCCATATAGAGCTTTATCAAGCCTGCAGACATAATCAGGATGATCAGGATCTGCAAACTCAGGTGGTTGTCTAACATACACCTCTTCATCAATCACCCCATAGAGAAAAGCTCACTTGACATCAAGTTGGTAGACCTTGAAGTTCTTGGATGCAGCAAAAGCTAGGAATATCCTAACAGCTTCGAGTTTTGCTACAGGAGCAAAGACATTTGTGTAGGAATTCCTTCTTCTTGAGTATACCCTTGAACAACTAGTCTTGCCTTGTTCTTGATGACAAGTCCTCTATCATCCTTCTAATTCCTGAACACCCATTTGGTTCCTATGGTAGTATTCCCTCGAGGAAGAGGACATAGGTTCCAAACCTTTTCCCTTTTGAATTGAAGCAGCTCCTCTTGCATAGCTTCAACCCAACTTCCATCCTTTAGAACCTCATTAATTTTCTTTGGCTCTATCTGGGACAAGAAACAAGAGTAAAGAGAAATATTTGCATCATGGGTTTGTCCTCTTGTTCTCACCCCTGAATCAACATCTCCAATGATGTTTGTGGTAGGATGAGACTTGTGGATCCTTAGCTGAGGGATCACAGCAAGTTGCTTAGACAGATCTAAATTTGGGAAATTCTAATCTAGCAAGAAGGATTCACCCTCCACATCAACACACTTATCAAGATTGACTTGATCCAATAAGTATGTGACATCATTGATGTTGTCTTCAATGGAGTGGTTATCAGCATCACGGAACTCCTAATCACTTTCACCACCACCATTTTCTCCAACATTTGAAGCTCCTTCATCTGAGTTTTGTGCTTCTAAGCTCGAATTTGAAGGCATCCCAGAAGTATCAACAGGATTTGTCATTGATGTGCTAGTAGAAGCTTCATTTGCAGGATTGGTTACCACATGAGCTGAAGATGTGTAGATTGAAGGTCTTCTTAGCTCAAATCCTGGGTCAGGATCACCTGTAGGTAGTATATTTGTGGACATTGAAACATGCTCACAAGATTTTTTAAAGAGTTGGTAGCTAAATCAAGATTAAATAGCCAATCTGGACCAGAACCTTTCACACTAGGAGTGTGCTCATTGAAAGTCACATTGGCTGACTCCTCAACTACTCTAGTACTGAGATTGTATACTCTATAAGCATTAGCTTGAGAAGAGTATCCAATAAAATGTCTATCATCTGGTTTCTCAGCAAACTTGGCAATTTGATATTTGGTATTCAAGATGGTGCAAGAGCATTCAAATGACCTGAGAAAACAAATGAAAGGTTTTCTCTTGTGCCAAAGTTCATAAGGACTCGTACCATGTTTCTTAACTACTAAAACTCTGTTTTGCACATAGCAAGCAGTGTTCACTGCCTCTGCCCAGAAAGAAGGTGATGGGCAGTTTAGAATCAGACAACATAGTTCTTACAGCTTCAATTAGTGTCCTGTTTCTCCTCTCAGCAACACCATTTTGCTGAGGAGTCTTGGGAGCACTATATTGTCTTGTAATACCTTTTTCATCACAAAATGTATCAACTATTTGATTCTTGAATTCAGTTCCTTGATCACATCTTATGGTTTTGACCTTGTGATCACATTGATTCTCAATCTTTAAGATGAAATTCTTTAGAATCTCAGGGGTCTCATCCTTAGTTCTAAGAAAGAAGATCCAAGTGAATCTTGTAAAGTCATCAATGATCACCAAACAATAAGAGGTCCTTCCTAGACTCATTACACTGTTGGGGCCAAAGAGATCCATATGTAATAAGTGTAGGGGAGTAATGTTGGAATTTCTTTCCTTTGGCTTGTGAGCTACCTTGTGTTGCTTCCCCTTTAGGCATGTAACACAATGGTCATCAGTTGTAAACTCTTTCTTCAGTATTCCAGTTACCAAATCATTCTTAATTAATTTATTCATGTTTTTAAAGTTTACATGGCACATTCTTTTATGCCAGAGGAAAGACTCATCACTATTTGCTTTAGATAGAAAGCATGAAACTTCTCCTGAGGGATATGTTTCTTGCAAATCCATCTTGTACATGTTCCCTTTCTTAGTGGCTCTGAGTAGGATGTGCACATGAGGAATGACCACCCCGGGCCTGAGAACAATGCACTCATGCTCAGTGAAGAGCATGTTATGACTCTGATCACAAAATTAGGATACACTCAAAAGATTGTACCCAAGCTCCTTGACAAAGTTTACCTTCTCAATGCTGAGCTTACGATTGGTGACCTTGCCCCTTCTTGTAATGTAACCTCCTGCATCTCCTCCAAAAGCAACCGGTCCTCCATCAATTCTTTCAAACTTTTGGAGTAGTGACCTATTGCCTGTCATGTGCCTGGAACAGCCACTGTCAATGATCCATACATTTCTGTTTGTCTTGAGTGTTCCTGCACAAAAGAGATGGTTAGTTACATTTGGAAACCCAAGCCTCATTGGTTTTGGGCTCATCAAAAGAAGTTGAAGACAATGCAACAGTAGTTGATCCTATAGTCATGTTAGAAGGATCATTTGCTGATGTTGATGAAGAACTTTCAGCCACTTGGTCTTTCTTTGATTTCCACACCACCTTTGGAAGCTTAGGCTTGACCTTCAATACTTCGGAAGTTTTGATGACTGACCCTTCGAAAGATCTTGCTTTCACTACAACAGGCTTCAGTGCTTCGAAAGTATTCCTTTCTTCCGAGACCAAATTTTCTTCCGAAGGCAAGTTTCCACTTGTCTTCTTCTTCATTTTGGAGCTTCCAAAGGAAAGAGATTTTCCTTCCGAAGCTTGCTTCTTCTTCTCCAAACTCTTAGAAGTTTCTTTCTTGATCATGTGGAGAGTACTCTTTGGATTGTAAACACAATCTTTAGCAATATGAGAAGTACTCCCACACATAACACAGTCCATTTTCTTCCTTCTAGGAGTTTTCCTTTGAGAAAAAGGTTGAACTTGATCACTTTCCTTCTCCATCTTCATCTTTGCAGATGCTGTGGCAATTCTTGTGGGGATAGAACTACCTTTGGAGGTGGATGGTTCAGGTTGTACAGCAGTGGTGCACAACTTATCAGCCTTCTTCTTGATGATGGGATGATTTGGACATGAACTAGAACTCTTGTTGATGGAGTTCAAGTTGGTGTCTTCAGCCTTTACCACTTCAAATCCTATAGAGATGAAGACTTGATTCTGTGCGAATTGAAGGTGGCCTTGATCTCTTGAGCCTTCTTGTACTTTCGTTTGGCCTTCCTTATCAAGTTCTTTCTCCTGGACTTGGTCATCCCAACAGCTTTGCTCTCCTCAGAGGGATGGTGACACTTCTTAGAATGCTCTTCTTCACTCTTCTCAGAGCCATTCTTCACCATCTCCTCTTCATCCTCTTAAGTCAAAGAGTCTATGAGGGGAAGCTCGTCTTCATAAGTTCCACACCTAGGAGATCTTACAGACAAGATTGTGTGTGGATGAGCTATCTCACAAGATCCCAGTCCCTTTTTATTTTATAACAAACTTTTGCATGCAAGGATGATGATATTATGTTCTTGAAGGTTTCTTCTTCGAGAACACAATTTTCTGCCTTGGCTTTGCTGATCACAAGCTCAGCCTAGCATTCAGTTAACTTAATAATGAGGTCTTTGAACTGAGTCTTGTAGTTTGTGTGCTCATGTTTAAGAGTTAAAATGGTTTTCTCTAAGTCCTCTATCTTAAGTTTATAATCATTTTGAGCTCTCTTAAAATCAACATTTAAGATATTTAAGGATTCAAGATCAGATCTCATTTCTATGTTATAGGACCTGTATCTATTAACTTTAGCAATACATTCAGGAGTACAAAGATGTTCCAATACCTTGGCTTCATCGTGGTTTACCATGAGTGCTTGGTTTGGAGATGCATCTTCTACCCGAAAGCTCCAGTCAAAGCCTCCTTCTTCAACAGCAACTACAGCTTGCTGCTTTGGCTTCTCATTATGGGGGACTTTCTCAGTGTAGTTTGGTCTGGCTTGTGTTTGGCCACCATTTGTCCTTGGTGCCTTACACTCCCTTGCAAAGTGTCCCATCTGGTTGCAGTTGTAACACTTTACTTTGCTCTTATCCAGCCTAAACTTTCAACTGGCTGCATCGCTTGGGAACTTCCTTCATGTCCTCTTGTAGAACTTCTTGGCTTTGTGAGTGAGAAGGGCCATCTGTTGAACTATCTCCATGTACTCCAGGTGTCACACCCAAGCCCAGGTAGGGTAGGACGTCACAGACTAGCAATACATATGGCAGCAGAAACAAACCATCATAAGAGCACAAAAGGAGAGAACATCACATGGCATTAAAAGTTTAAAATAAACTTGGGCTGGAAATAGATCTAGCCCTCAAATTAAATTGTACGTCCAACATAAGGACAAAATGTATTCATCTATGATAATTATAAATTGTTCAAATTGTTTTGAAAAAAAAATCAGACAAGCCAATGCCATGGTCACGGTGCTAGGTCAAGGTCTTCAACAATAGCTAGAGTCCCTTCATGGATTACCTGAAACATGCTGAAAAAGAAATTTTGTCAACTAAAAAGTTGGTGAATTCAAGTGCTTAAAGTTTAAAAACAAAAGGATTCAATAGAATCCACATTTGATATAAAGAATCAAAGATTCAATGTTGTGGGGGATCACAATCAACCCTGCACTCAGTCTCGGTTAGCATCTTCAAAAGTTGTGTTTTACCGGTTTATCCTGAAGGAAGAACTGAGCCTCAAAACAGTGGACCATACCAGCCGGATAGTTCACCTAGTATCTTATAAAAACTTGTCACATTCCACAAACGACCCCACAGGATCTCAGTGTGGTACCCTTCCCGTTCATCACGGAAGGCACTGTGTGGGGGATTCCCCAAGTAGATCTACCCATATAAAACAAGCGGTTCACACAAGAATTAATGATCGTGATACAAATAAAAGCAGGTTCTAACATTAACTCCAAGATTCAAGCGTCATACAATATCTCATACAAAGGTTTCAATTCAAGTATAGCATGTTTCATCCCAAAAACAATAGTAAAAAGGGAACACTAGAACTCACCTTAAAATTTCAAGCAAAAGGTTTCTTCGTGTGCCGGGAAAGGTCTCAAGTCTAGCACCCTGCCATCAAGATTTAAGTGTTAAGCCACTAATTCTAGGGTTATGGAGATGCACTATGTGCGTCATGAGGTTAATGTCTAAATAACTTTTGATTTGCTAAGTCTTTATAGAAAAAGTTTCCTTATATAGTAAGTTAGGGTTTCTTGGGAAAGAATACATGATTTACCATGTTAAGTCACCTATATTAGTTAGTTTGAGTCTTTTAAGTGATTCTTAGTCCAAGGGGTCGGTTTATTGAAGTTTAGCAAAATTTACAGTTTAGTCCTCCAAGTTTCCAAAATCTACACTTTCTACCCCAAAGTTTGATTTCTTGAATTTAATGACTTTTTATAAGTCTTTAATTGGTTAAATATGCATTACAAGTTCCTCTTAGGTGAAAGTCCACGTTCTAAGTTTAACCTGTTAAAACACGTTAAAGACTCCTTCTTCAACAGCAACTGCAGCTTGCTGCTTTGGCTTCTCATTTTCTCCGTGTAGTTTGGTCTGGCTCGTGTTTGGCCACGATTTGTCCTTGGTGCCTTACACTCCCTTGCAAAGTGTCCCATCTGGTTACAGTTGCAACACTCTACTTTGCTCTTATCCAGCCCAAACTTTCCTCTGGCTGCATTGCTTGGAAACTTCCTCCCTGTCCTCTTGTAGAACTTCTTGGCTTTGTGAGTGAGAAGAGCCATCTGCTGAACTATCTCCATGTACTCTAGGTCATCTGGATGGATACAGTCCAGGTCTTCAAGGCTGAAAAGAAAGTTGCCTATGGTTTCATCCGCACAGACAAAGGCATGAGAAGAACTTGTCTTTTGGAAAGGACTTCCTTGAGTGTAGCTTTCTCTTGGAGTCTCTCGGAAGGTGATGAAAGGGCCCTTTTGTGAGTTGTCAATGTAGCATATAAGATGATGTTGTGGTTCAATTCTTTCCCTTTCAACCACATGGAGGGCTGAACTTAGTTGATTGCTGGAGTTACCAGATGAGTTTTGCATGTTTATCTCCATCTGGTAGCCACTAAGAATACCATACAACTCTATGAGAGTAAGAGTCTTAAGGTTCTCAGTCCTGTTGATAACAACATAATAATGTGTCCATTATCTAGGAAGATAGGACATAAACTTCCTTACAATGTCACTGTTATCAAGAGTTACTCCAACATCCATTACACAATCTCAACATACCTGAAGTATTGTTGAGTCATGGTTTCACCTACCTTGAAGGTGAAGTTTTCAAACTGCTGCTTCAGGAGATCCTTCTTATTCTCATTTGCTTCAGTGGACTCCTCATACATCAGCTTCAGTGCTTCCCATAGTTGCTTGGCAGTTTTGCACTTCTTGATGCCTCTGTAGATGGAGTTTGGAAGAGCAGTCTGAAGGGCTGTCATGGCTTTCTCATCAATCGCTATTCTCTTCCTGTATGCTTCAGAGTAATCAGCCATAGCCTTTGGAATCATATCACCACCAGTAGCAGAAGTGGTGCTTGGTATGTAAGGTCGTTCAACAGCAGAGTCCCACATCCTGGAGTCTTGAGACTTGATGAAGCCTTCCATTCTTTGACACCAAGTATCAAAGTCTTCAGGAGTGATCATGGAGACTTTTTCATAGTTCCAGTTTCCATATCAGCTTTGGCAATAGCTGCCATTTGAGTTGTTAAGTATTTTGTGTGTGTGAGGGATCTTAAGATGGTGATATCTTATATCAAGAGCCTGGAATGCTCTTATACCAAATGCAGGACCGGTGAAGGGTATGCACTTACAACACAACAACACAATGAGGAGAGTTACTTAGAACACTTAACAGATCAAATAGGTAACTGGTTAACTTATATGAAAGATGCTAAGAACATAAGCAAGAATGAGACAGAACAAGATAGCAAACAACAGAAGTATTTGGTTTTCAAGAATGTTGTATATTGCTTCTCAAGTTCTATTACAAATGTTACAAAGCATACAATAAAAGTTACAAGTACTTGAGATACATATACTACATCATACAGCCGGCCATACTTTGAAAGCTAGCTGGATACATAAGACTAGACAACAAAATCAAATGTAGCGTCAAAAGGCAGATTGCCTTTTGACTAGTGACTATGACATGCCATAGCTCACATCTTAGTATATTACAAAAAGGATAAAAGTACATAAAGTAGAAACCACAGACTCAAGACCTCAATGTACAGTTACCAAAAGCATGGACCTTTTTACCAACTCATGTAAGTTGGAGACAGAACAGAGTTGCAGCGGAAAGGTGGTCCAGTTTTATGGTAAAGTACATCAGATAAAAGCATGTCTCTAAAAGTCTTCGGAAGAAATCTGTCTTCACTCTTTGGCTTCGGAAGACTTTGTCTTTGAAGTTTTGGAAGACTTCACTTTTGGCTTCAAAAGATATTGGTCTTGGCTTCGGAAGATTTTACACTTAGAATATTTCTAGTGCAAGATGTAAAACTTCCGAAGCATTTCTACTTATGTTCTTCAGTGCATGCATGCAGAGAGACTTTGGATGTTTTGGCTGCATCAGACTTTTAGGAATCCTTACAAATTTTCAGAAGTTTTATATCATTGTTAAGTACTGAAGGGGTGATTGTTGGCTTTAGGTTAACTAAGGATTCAATAGTTGTCTCAGGTTTCCAGGCTTTTTTTTTTGGTTTTGTCTGATTCTTTGACATCATCTTTTTTTTGTAACCCTTTGAAGCTTTTGGAGATAATGAAGGGTTCTCCAAGCTTTGGAGATAATCAGCTGATGTGAGTTTGAGAGAATGAGAGAGAGAGGTGTAGTGATAAGGGTCTTTGCATGAAGCTTGAATGGTAAGAGTGTGGGTGGTGTAGAAGAGAGGTGAGTGGAGGGAGAGGGGGCGGCCAAAACTTGGCATCTAGTGAGGGTGTTTAAATTTAAATTTTAATTGTAAATAATTATTTGGTAGTGTATTTTTGTAGTATTGGGTAGAATATATTATTTGGTGGATGATGTTAATTGTAGTATCTTGTGCATGTCCATGCATGCATGAACCGAAAATTTATAAGTGTGAATGCATGCTCACATTTTAATTGTTTCACTTGAGATTAAATTTTTGTAAGGGTGGCTAGTTAACATTCCTGGGACACCAAGTTTTAAAAAGGTAAAACCTAAACTAACTAAAAATCAATAAAATCACATGAAATCATAAATTGGATCAAATAGCAAGAAATGTTTCTAAATTCATGATAGGGTTGGATTGTTTCTATTATTAGTACTCATAAGACGGTAATGATGCAAGTAAATTAGGGTTAGAATAACAAGCTAGAAGTCGGTTGTCACATTCTCCCACCGTTTAGGAAATTTCGTCCCGAAATTTTAGCTTCGATTAGAGTCTGAACGGGTGGGTTTGAAGATGTGTGGATAATTCTTCCTCATCTCATCTTCACGTTCCCAAGTAAATTCAGGTCCTCGCTTGGAGTTCCATCTAACCTTGACCTTGGGTATACGGCTCCGCCTGAGTTGCTTGACCAAGCGGTCCGTGATCTCCACGGGTTCTTCCAAAAAATTCAATTTGTCATTGATTCTTGCTTCTTTCAATGGTAGCTCCAGGGTTTTGTCTACCATACACTTCTTCAAGTTCGACACATGAAAGGTGTCGTGTATGTGGCTCAACCCTTGGGGTAGCTTCAACTTGTAAGCCACTAGGCCAATTCTTGCCAGTATTTCAAATGGTCCAATGTATCTCGGGCTTAACTTTCCTCTCTTTCTGAACCTTACGGTTCCCTTCCATGGTGCTACCTTTAGCATTACTCTATCGCCCACTTGAAACTCTAAAGGTTTTCGTCTCCTATCAGCGTACTTCTTCTGCCGGTCTCTGGCTGCTTTTAGTCGCTCCTTAATTTTAAAGATCTTGTCAGTGGTCTCAAACACGATGTCGGGTCCCATCACTTGGCTATCACCGATCTCATTCCAACTCAATGGTAATCGGCATTTCCTGCCATATAGAGCCTCACACGGAGCGGCTTTAATACTCGCGTGGTAACTATTATTATAGGCGAATTCCACCAAAGGGAGATGGTTGTCCCAGTTTCCGCCAAAGTCAATCACACAAGCTCTTAACATATCTTCCAACGTTTGAATAGTCCTTTCCCTCTGATCGTTGGTTTGAGGGTGGTATGCGGTGCTTAGATCCAAACGGGTTCTTAAAGCCTTCTGGAATGATTTCCAAAAACGTGAAGTGAAACGGCTATCACGATCAGAGATGATCGACAAAGGCACTCCATGCCTCGATACTATCTCGTCGACATATAGTCGGGCCAATTTCGTCATGTCGTAGTCTTCTCTTATTGGCAAAAAGTGAGCTGACTTCTTTAGCCTATCCACTATCACCCAAATAGCATCATGGCCTCTAAACGTCCTGGGCAACATTGTAACAAAATCCATCGTGACGTTATCCCATTTCCATTATGGGATTTCGGGTTGTTGTAACGTTCCTGACGGTTTTTGATTTTCAGCTTTTACCATGGCACAGGTTAGACATTTCCCAACATAAATAGCGATTGATTTCTTGATTCCAGGCCACCAGAAAAGTGCCTTTAGATCCTGGTACATCTTATTACATCCAGGGTGAATCGAATACCTAGACTTGTGTGCTTCGTTAAGGATTACTTCTCGAATTCCTCTATGCTTCGGCACCCAAGTTCTCCCTTTGTACCTATATGTACCATCGTCCCCTGTCTCAAATCGCTTTTCCATTTCGGTTAACCCTTCTTCTTTTAACCTTTCTTCCTTTAATGCCTCGTATTGAGCTTCTTTCAGTTTTGCGATAAGGTTGGTATACACACTCATCCTTAAGGCTCGTACACGAAGAGGCTTTTCTCTCTCCTTTCTGCTCAACGCATCTGCCACAACATTGGCCTTACCGGGATGGTAGCGGATTTCGCAATCGTTGTCGTTTAACAGCTGGACCCATCTTCTTAACGCATGTTGAGCATCTTTTGGTCAAGAATGTGTTGCAAGCTTCTATGGTCAGTGTAGATGATGCACTTCGAGCCATAGAGGTAGTGCCTCCACATTTTGAGAGCAAACACCACGTCACCCAATTCCAGATCGTGGGTTGTATAGTTCTTCTCATGATCGTTCAGCAGTCTAGATGCATAAGCAATCACCTTATTGCGTTGCATCAATACACATCCTAGTCCTTGACGCGAAGCGTCACAATAGACCACGAAGTCGTCTACTCCTTCTGGAAGAGCAAGGATAGGTGCACTGCATAACTTCTCTTTAAGCGTTTCAAACGCCTCGTTCTGCTCTCGTTCCCACACAAAGGTTGTGTTCTTCTTAGTTAGTGCGGTCAACGGTTGCACTATGCGCGAGAAGTCTTTTATAAATCGTCGGTAGTAACCAGCCAGCCCTAAGAATTGCCTTATCTCCGTGGGATTTTCAGTAATCTTCCAATACTTTATGGCCTCAATCTTTGAAGGGTCGACTTGAATCCCATTCTCATTCACCACATGCCCTTAGAATTGAATCCTACGCATCCAAAATTCGCATTTAGAGAACTTGGCATATAGTTGCTCATTCTTGAGTAGTTCCAGTATTAGCCTGAGATGCTTCTCGTGCTCGTCTTTACTACGGGAGTAGATCAGTATGTCGTCGATAAACATGATCACAAACTTGTCGAGGTAATGGCGGCAAACACGGTTCATGAGGTCCATGAACGCTGCTGGAGCATTAGTCAGTGTTGTAGACGCGTTATAGATACGAGTAGTATGTGCTTCATAACATGACAAACTTGTCGAGGTAATGGCGGCAAAACACGGTTCATGAGGTCCATGAACGCTGCTGGAGCATTAGTCAGTCCAAAGGGCATGACTAAATACTCATAGTGTCCATACCTAGTTTGGAATTTGCGCATAAATCCCTTGTCCAGTAGTTCTTGAATTTGCGCCATTGGTACCGGGGCACCCCATGGAGAGACACTCGGACGTATAAATCCCTTGTCCAGTAGTTCTTGAATTTGCGCCATTAGCTCCTTCATCTCAGGTGGGGCGAGTCGGTACGGTGCGTTGGCTACTGGTGCAGCGCCAGACAGTAAATCTATCTGGAACTCGACTTGTCGGTTCGGGGGAAGTCCCGATAGGTCTTTCGAAAACACTTCTGGGTATTCAGAAACCACAGGAATATCTTCAATCTTCTTCTCCCTTTGGGTCTTCATCACATAAACTATAAAAGTTGGGCATCCCTTCATTAAGCTCTTGGTAGCTTTTAAGTGGGATACCATGGGGTATAGGGTGTTACTCCTTTCGCCTTGTACAACTAACACTTCCTTGTCACTAAACGTTATCTTGAGTAGACGCTCATCACATACGATTTCGACTCTATGCTTAGCTAGCCAGTCCATGCCAACAACCACATCGAATCCTCCTAACTTAATGGGCATCAGGTTTATCCTAAACGTATTTCCCTTTAGATTCAGCGAGCAATCTGTGTTGAGTTCGCTAGTTTCTAAAATGTTACCGTCAGCTAATTCTACGGTAAACGTATCGGTCAAGGCACACGCGTCTAAGCCAATCAAAGGCCTAAAAGTACTAGAGACAAAACTAGCAGTCGCTCCAGTATCGAACAGAACAGTAGCACGATGATTGTTTACAATGAACGTACCGTTAACCACATTGGGTTCCCTACGAGCTCCAGCCAGGTCCATAACGAATGCTCTTCCCTTTGGCTTGTTGTGCTTGGCATCCTTGTCTCTACCCAGCTTAGGAGACTTGTTCCTCATGTGCCCTAGATCTCCGCATTCATAACATTGTTTTCCTGGTGCGTAAGTGCAGTCTTTGATTGAGATGGCCTGTTCTCTTGCATCTAAAACAGGGCATCGGGTTACATTCCCCTTGATGTTGTAGCTTGCACTTGTTGCAAAACGGGCTTGTCCCTGAGTACAGTCTCCGGGTCTTGCTTCCCTGATCATCGCGCCTTGCACCTTCAGAACTCTTTCTACTTGACCCGCTACTACTTCCAACCGCTCTCTTTACTTCAAACCACTTTCTTTTCTCACCAATAAACTTCCTCTTCTCATCAGCCCTTGCTTGCTCAGTCCATCCAGCCCTAATTAAGTCATCAGTCAAACTGCTGGTAAGGTCGACCGCAGCTTGTAGGGTTGAAGGCAGGGAGGAACGGACCATTCCCCTAACTCTTGGGTGTAGCCCCCAGATGAATCGTGCTACACCTTTAGTTTCAGGTGTCACCAGATGGGGAACAAGTCGGGATAGGGCTAAGAAACGATTGATATATTCCGTGTAGTTGGGACCTTTCATTTCCAGACTTAGGAATTCTGTCTCCAGCTTCTCGAGTTGATTAATGGGGCAATACTTGGTGGTCATTAGCTCTCTGAATTCGGTCCAACTCATTCGGTTAGCCACATTTCTTCCACGGGTTTGAGTAATTGACTTCCACCATTCAAGAGCTGATCCCTTGAGGGATTGTGATGCGAACCTCACCATATGATCCATCTTGCACTCGCTAATGTCCAAGACCGCTTCAATTTCGTCAATCCATCTGTAAGTCACTATAGCACCCTCGGTGCCGTAGAAGTCCTTAGGCTTACATGCCATGAAGGTCTTATAGGAGCATCCGTTCTTTAACGCCTCGGCTTCCTCGTCGTGGCCCTCGTCGTTCGCTGGCCGATGATTACCATTAGCGTTATCCCGATCAGCATTGATCTGAGCGATAATGGTCGGGATGGCGTTAGCCAGTTGCTGAGCTACGAGGTTAGCAATTCTCTCATAGCTTTCTTGATTAGCATTTTCCCTATGGGGAGTTCCTGGTCGAGTAGGTTGGTTTCCAGTTTTTCTGGCTTCCTCACGGCGACCCCTAGTGGCTCCTCGCCGTCCAAATCGTGTTCCTCTGCGAGTCGGCATTCTGATAGTATTACAAATAGATTTGTTTAGCATCTCAAAATTTGTTTCGAATAGCTTATGCATCATTACCCTATTACACCATGCCTCGGGAAGAGGAATCATGGCGTGCACATATGTATATACAACCCACTAAGAAAATCTTACAAGGTCCGATTCAAAGCATGACATAACAGTTAGACAATCAATTAGAAAGGGGCACAAACCAATTACAAGGCACAACACAACATATTGCAATTCAATATAAATAGTCCAATAATCTAGCATCCAAACAAACAGTTCATAGATAAATAGAGATAGTAGTATCATCCAACAAATTTGAATCAGAGTCAAGTTACAAATTGGAAGGTGCCATCACCCCCATGATAATAATAATAATAATAGTATCGAAGAATAATTCAAATAGTTTCCTTCTACTGTCTAAAGACAGATAATCCCGCTGCGTACCCCTGCTCTCACATCCACTTTTTCTTCAGCCATCCAAACCATCCTGAACTCTTCTTTCTCTGCTCCTGCTCCAAACGCTGCACTCCATGCGTAGCCATCATAGCCTGGAATTGAGCAGACTGGGAGGTCCGAGTGGCGTGCTAAAGAGTCAACTCATGACGACGAACAGTACTCAAAATTTCATCCAGTGTCGCATCAGAGGGTCCTACGTCACTTGCCCGGCGGCTCGACTGGGAGTACCTATCACCAGCCAGTACGCTAGGGCCGTCATACATACTGTGCCTCGGTGGCATCAGGTGCTCATCACGTGGGTCAAACAGCGGAGGTGCCGGCGTCAGAATCCTAACAGGCGGTGGAGGAGGATGAGGCATCCTAAAGGATATTGAGGATCCTGGCCTAACGCTCATGCGAGGACATGTGACAGTACGCGCACCCCTATTCCCAATAGGTGGGATGGGTGAGTGGGTAGAAGCAGCTACGTGGGGAGAGTGGGAACGTGTTCGGCTTCTGGATGGTGATATGGAGGAAGAGTCCTCAGAAGCTTCAGTGTCATCTGACGTGACGGATATCCATCCTGGATGTCCGCATCTCCGGAGGTACGCTTCATACTCAGTCTAAGCCTTCGCCCTTCTTAGGGTCCCGGTAGGAATGGTCTCAGTGTCGGGGTGAGCAGGCCCCATACCTTTATCAGCCATAGTCGTTGAGTCCTGTAAGAAATACATCATGAGTAATTTGGTTTCTCATAGCTCATGATTATAATAATAGTACTAGTAATAACACTGATGGCAATAGTATATGTTATTCCAACATATAATTGTCCGTGTTGCGCAAATCAATAGTCTCTTCAAATAGTATCGGATAACATAGTTTATCATAAAAATCATTTAAATCCCCTTTTTGAAATTAGTTTCAAAATTATCAATATAAATCAGAAAAAGTCCAACCATAACCTAAAGGTCCGTGATGGAAATTACGCGTCCGGTAAATTCATGATTACGCTGATCTAGTGTAATCATTAATTTACCCAACCGATCATCCCAACACTTCCCACAAGGACAGTCCTAGGGTATCAGGGTTGTAGCCTAGGGTCTACTATGGTATTCCCGACTTCTGTACAACCTTTGGCTCTGATACCAATCTGTCACACCCCCTGGCCCAGGTAGGGTGGGACGTGACAGACTAGCAACAACATATGGCAGCGGAAACAAACCATTACAAGAGCTCAAAGGAGGGAATATCACATGGCATTAAATGTTTTGAAAAGGTACCGGGGCTAGAAACAAATCAAGCCCCCAAATGAGTTTTACAACCAATCATAGAAATAAATTGTACTTGTTCAACACAAATATAAAATTGTTCAAATTGTTCATTAGGGAAAATATGACAATGCCATGGTCGCGGGGATAAGTCTAGGTCTTCACAACAGCTAGAATCTCTTCATAAATTACTTGAAACATGCTCAAAAAGAAATTTGTGTCAACTAAAAAGTTGGTGAATTCAAGTGCTTAAAGTTTAAAAACACAAAGGACTAAACTCCTTCTTTGATTAAAAAGAAAATAATCATTGTTTAAACATCGTGGGAAAAATCATAATCAACCCTGCACTCAGTCCCGATTGGCCTCTTCTAAAGTTGTGTTTAACCGGATATTCCCGAAGGAAGAACTGAGCCCCAAACCAGTGAACCCTACCTGCCCGGATGGTTCACCATAGTTTCTTAACAAAACCTGTTACATGCCACAAACGACCCCTTAGGATCTCAGTGGGGTATCCTTCCTGGAACGAAAGCCACTGTGTGTGGGGGATTCCCCAAATAGATCTATCCATATAAAACAAGCGGTTCACGAAAGAATTAATGATGATGATATAAGTATCAGCAGGTAACCATAAATCCCACATACAATCACCAAGTAAAGCACAAATATAGTTCATAAATAATAAAGCATGTTTCACCCAAAAGTAGTAGTAAAAAGGGGGATCACTATAACTCACCTTAGGTGTTAAGTCAAAATAACTCTTCGTGTGCCGGGAGTGTCTCAAGTCTAGCACCCTAACATGAATATATTAAGTGATAAGCTACTGCTCTAAACTTATTTAAGGTGCAACAAGCGTGTCAAGACTTTAGTTATCAGATAAGGCTTTGATTCGCGAAGGTTTGTATAAAAAGTTTCCTTTTATGGCAGGTCATGGTTTCTTCATGTAATTTGGGATTTCTACATCATTAGGTTGAGGATATAAGGAAATTTTGTAGTTCAAGTGAATATTAGTTTCATAGGAGTCGGTTATAAAGTTTGGTAAAATTTTACAGTTTAGCCCCTTAAGTTTCAAAATTGACAGTTTCTACCCTCAAGTTTGGTTTCTTGTCCTTTATGACACTTAAGACCCAAAAATCTGGTTCTTAGAGTAAAAATTGACTTATTATTGAGTAAGAGTTCCAAAATTTCAGTTTATGGGTGCGGTTTAAAAACTATGCGTTTAACGCTCCCGGTTGCGGTAAAACCGGAGAGTTTTAACGGTTAATTTAGGGTTTCCATAAATTTGAGTCTTGGACCAGTAGTTATCATCTAAAAGATATTTTTATTAGTTTTAAGTCATTAAATTGTGAAATTTTGCCTCTAATAGGTGAAAGTCTCGTTTTTACGTTTAACCCGTTAAAACGCGTTTTTAACCATATTTGACCATTTAAAGCTTGTTTAACTAATTTTTAAAATCCTTTAGGTCTTTTATTACTTAAGTTGCTGAAATTAAATGATTTTTTATAAATCTTAGCTTTAAACTTCTTTTTCTTGGGTTTTTCTCAAAAACGATGGCCGGTTGGTACCCCTTTTTAGTTAAAAAGCCATTTAATTGTTCTTTTGACCATTTAAATTACCCATTGACTCCAGAACACTTTATTAACCATTATTAATCCTGGAATACTTTTCAAGAAGGTTAAAACCATGTTTTACTATTTTTAAGGTTGTTTTACCATGTTTCGGGTCCCGAAAATAACCAAAATGGGTCTAATCTTAACATGTCCTTAATTTCCAGAGATTAACCATTTGTCACACACTTATTATTCATCAAAACTTTCTGAAATTATGTCCAAACTCACGGCTAGGTTACCCATCACAACAATGAACCATCAACTTAGTGATTTAGCCATAACCGACCATAACACATGTGTAAATCCTTGCAAACTTGTATTCAAACATTACCGAAACCTCATTTAACTTTAAAATCAGATAATTAGGGTGTTACCAAGTTGTTCATGAGCAGGTTGTAAACCTTAGTTAAGAGGGTTTTCAAACAAGTGCTTAGATTGTAACGTTTCTTGTAAAAAGAAGGTTTTTAAGGTGTATCTTGAGCTATAACCATATATCCACGGTGTATATTCTTTTGTAACTTTCAAAACAGGTTATTAGGAGTCCATTAAACTATTAACAAGCAGGTTATAACTTTTGCTTTCAAGGGTTACAAGATTTACAAGTTAGATGGTGCAAAGAGCACAAAAATAGGGTTTTCATGGTGGAAATCGGTTTCCACCTTAAGAATGACAAATATAACGAGTGAGATACCTCTTGTGAAGTTGAAAGATCCTCAAGAACAAGATAATAGAGTCGGGTTTCTGCTACAACAAAGAGAGGAGGTGTTTTTAAAAGAGAAGTGAAAGAAACACATGAAACGACCATTTTCGGGTGACATGAAGCTTACACTTGGTGTTGTTCACGTTTTGGAGAGTGTAGATGGTCTTGGATAGCTCGAAACTCCTTGGACAAGGCTGGAGAATCTTCAAACAAAGCTGGAAAAGTTAAACAAGATGCAGAGGTGTGTCCAAAGCTCGCGAATATGGCCACCTTCTTGCGATTTTCGGTCGACCGAGTATGTGAATGCCTTGTTCTTCGATGAACAAGGCTGGAAATCTAGAGAGAATGGATTGAGTGTGTGTTTTTGAGTGTGTAATCAGCTGATGTGAGTTTGAGAGAATGATAGAGAGAGGTCTAGTGATAAGGGGCTTTGCATGAAGCTTGAATGGTGAGAGTGTGGGTGGTGTAGAAGAGAGGTGAGTGGAGGGAGAGGGGGCGGCCAAAACTTGGCATCTAGTGAGGGTGTTTAAATTTATATTTTAATTGTAAATAATTATTTGGTAGTGTAATTTTGTAGTATTGGGTAGAATATATTATTTGGTGGATGATGTTAATTGTAGTATCTTGTGCATGTCCATGCATGCATGAACCAAAAATTTATAAGTGTGAATGCATGCTCACATTTTAATTGTTTCACTTGAGATTAAATTTTTGTAAGGGTGGCTAGTTAACATTCCTGGGACACCAAGTTTTAAAAAGGTAAAACCTAAACTAACTAAAAATCAATAAAATCACATGAAATCATAAATTGGATCAAATAGCATGAAATGTTTCTAAATTCACGATAGGGTTGGATTGTTTCTATTATTAGTACTCATAAGACGGTAATGATGCAAGTAAATTAGGGTTAGAATAACAAGCTAGAAGTCGGTTGTCACATTCTCCCACCGTTTAGGAAATTTCGTCCCGAAATTTTAGCTTCGATTAGAGTCTGAATGGGTGGGTTTGAAGATGTGTGGATAATTCTTCCTCATCTCATCTTCACGTTCCCAAGTAAATTCAGGTCCTCGCTTGGAGTTCCATCTAACCTTGACCTTGGGTATACGGCTCCGCCTGAGTTGCTTGACCAAGCGGTCCGTGATAATGGTAGCTCCAGGGTTTTGTCTAACATACACTTCTTCAAGTTCGACACATGAAAGGTGTCGTGTATGTGGCTCAACCCTTGGGGTAGCTTCAACTTGTAAGCCACTAGGCCAATTCTTGCCAGTATTTCAAATGGTCCAATGTATCTCGGGCTTAACTTTCCTCTCTTTCTGAACCTTACGAATCCCTTCCATGGTGCTACCTTTAGCATTACTCTGTCGCCCACTTGAAACTCTAAAGGTTTCCGTCTCCTATCAGCGTACTTCTTCTACCGGTCTCTGGCTGCTTTTAGTCGCTCCTTAATTTTAAGGATCTTGTCAGTGGTCTCAAACACGATGTCGGGTCCCATCACTTGGCTATCACCGATCTCATTCCAGCTCAATGGTGATCGACATTTCCTGCCATATAGTGCTACCAAGGTTCATTGATATCTATGGGATATAGATATTGGACTGACCCGCTCTCAATTATTTCTGCATGGAATCCTTCTGATTAGTCATAAGAAATTTTGAGTAAAGGCGAATATCATTGTATCCTCAGACCTGAGATACATATTGGGTCTTGATATTCACCAAGTATTGTACTTTGACTTAGTCCTTTGCTGTTCTGAAAAGGCAGTACATAAGGCTGAGTTCAGGTATGACATGAGGTGATTGTGAGAGACGTATGTAGTCAAGATGGAATTTGTTCCTCTTATTCGTTGAGAGTTAGATGTCTAAGGCCTGTTAAAGTTAAATCATCGGAGAATGACTATACTGTGTCTCTTGGATTTAACATGACATCTGCAAAAAAGGATAGATGATTAATTCACCTAAAACATATTCAAGTAAGGTACTTGAAAAGGATGATGTTATTGAATGGACCTAGTCATATACATTAGGGGTAGCAACCGTTGCTAGGCTTTATTTGCTGCTTGCATCAATCTTCTATAAATCTTGTGCAAGTGGGAGATTGAAGGAAATGATCTGCCCAAGATATATAGTAAATTGATGTGGCTAGTGTGATATGATCCAAGTCGGGTCATACCCAATAACAAGCCAAACAAACACCGACAAATATTTATTTGTTGATTAGATCAAACAAATAATATAGACACCAATTTAGAAACCGGGTTTTCTAAATCATTGCTTTTGCGAATGAACAAGTTTATATATATATATATAAGATATATATATAATATATATATATATATATATATATATAATATATATATATTAATATATATATATATTATATATATATATATATTATATATATATATAATATATATATATTTGTTCATATGGGATTATTTGTTCATTTTTAATTAGTTAGACAATGACAAATAATAGTGTGTGTGTTAGTGATATAAATTAAAATGGTTTAATTTTACATCAAAGTGCAAGAGTGTTTTAGTATATTAAAAAATTTGAATCAAGAGGGAGACAAAGAGAGCCTAATTTCGGCCGCCCTTTTGTCTTGGAACCCTCCCCTTTTTAATTCCAAGACCATGCAATTACTTGGACACTTGAACACTCTTGCTCCTCTCTCTTTCTCACACACACACACTTGAAGAACTATCCCAATCTCTCTCTCTCTCTCTCACGGTTTTGAAGGAGAAAAGAGCAGAATTTTCAGCTTCAAAAGGGTTTTTGGTTGCTGAAAATTGGGTGTCAAGATTCCTAGCAATCAAAGGTGTTTGTACAAGCTTGGGGTATCACCTCTTGAGGTCTTCTTCCTTGAAGATTCAGCCACGTTTTCATCTTCTTTCACCTCAAGAAATTCGTTCTTTTGAGCTGCTACAAAGGTTGTATCTTCACCATCTCATGTTTTTCATTGTATGCACTTTCGTATAATGATCCATGGTTTGGGGTTGCTTATTAAATGGGTTTAATAACCATCTTATTAACATGTTTTAAAACTTCAAAATCCGCTGCGTTTTTCATATAAACAAGGTTATATGAGCTTTGATAAACTTGTTAAATCCCTACAATGGCATCAAGAGCCACTTATACGAATGCATACATGTATATTCTTGCTAGTTCACGGTTTTGTGGTGTTTGACACCACATACCCGTGAGTTAGAGGGCTGTTTTTGGTCACCCCTTTTGGTGTTTTAAAGATGCTTCTTTATGCATATAAGGATCTTTAAAACTCTAGATTATTTGATGTTTATTTATATGTTCATAACCCATTTGTTCTTGGTTTATGTTGGCCAAAAACATGGGCTATAAGGGGCTGCCAAAATCGATTATCTTATGTATGTTTCATCATGTTGTTGTTGATTATGCATAACAAAGCCTAGACCATTTGGATTGGATGATTGGTTGTCATGTTATATTCATTTGGGCATGTAATAATTTATTTTTGTTTCAAGTCTTGTTTTGTAATCTATTCATTCATATGGTTTGTAATAAATAGATTAGGAGTTTATCTTTACTAGAAAAATGTATTAGGATACATATTTTGTAAGGATGCTCAAGATCAAGACTTGAAGAAAAGATGGACAAAGAGGATGCTTGAAGATGTGGATTCAAGTGGGAGTTCCTTTTGTCAACCATGTGTCATGTTCTTAACCCTTAGGACAAGACCTTTTGACACACTTGTTTTGGCTAAACAAGTGTGCTCAATTTAGTATGCTTTGTTATGCATATATGAATTGTTTGGTTATGCTTGGTTGAATGCTTATGATGTTGTTTTGTTTTGGATATTTGGATGTCATTAACAAACCATCAACTAGAACAAGCTATTACAAGAAATTGGTTCTCAAATCATTAAGCAAAATAGAATGGGTCTATAAAAGGAGTTAATGGTTTGCAAAATAAAATGGGTTTTATTTATAAGAACCAAATAGGTACCATATGGTTGAATGCATACAATCATATAGTACATGGACTTTTCTAAAACAAGAATTGTGAAATTATAAATCCCTTTTGAAAAACAAGTTAAACACCATCCTTTTACACAACACTTAGGTTACTTGCAAACTCTTAGTGGGATAAAGGTCACCTAACCACTTTGAGGGAACTTGTAACTTGAGGTGATAATGCCATGTTTGTGGGATAAAGGTCACCTAACCACTTATGTGGTAAACTCACACGTGTGTGTAAGTAGGACGACTTGATTTATAAAATATATTGAATGGATCACCTAAAATGTGTTTTATAAAAGGTGTTGATGGGGTAAACATGCCGTTATAAACATAAGATGTTCAAACGATCCCATACCATTAGAAGTTGCAATGGGTTGCAATTGTCATTTATGACTACCTTGTTTATTTAAATAATGGGATAAAGGTCACCTAACCAATATTTAAATATAACGTTGGATTCTAAAAATATTTTTTTTATTAATAGTCTATGAGACGTAAAGGGTATTAATAAATGAAATGTATAATTATATCAACGATTACTAAAATGAAGCCGACCACACCAACGCTAATAACGATGTACCAAACCAAAACAACCAATCTCTTAGGGCGATCCTTCAAAGGGATCGTCTAACACCTAACAACTTCATGGATTGGTACCGCAACTTGAGAATTGTTCTCAAGCAAGAAAAGCGGGCCTACATTCTTGATGATCCCATCCCCGATGAACCTAACGAGGAGGATGTGGAGGCCTATAATGATTGGGTTAGATATACGGAAGACTCCATCCAAGTCTCTTGCTTAATGTTAGCAAGTATGACACCCGAACTCCAAAAGGAGTATGAGCTCCATGGAGCCTATGACATGATCACTCAGTTGCGGGAAACGTTCTAGCAACAAGCTAGAGTGGAGCGCTTCGAAACGGTTCGAGCGCTTCATGCATGTCGGATGGAGGAATCCCAATCAGTTTCATCTTATGTTCTTAAGATGAAAAGTCACATCGACCGCCTTCAAAGGCTAAATTGTCCTGTCTCAAAGGAGTTGGCCACGGATTTGATCCTTAATGGCCTAACTAAAAGGTTTGAGGCATTCGTCATGAATTACAACATGAACGGATGGGACAAGAGCATAAGTGAACTTCATTCGATGCTCAAATCAGCTGAGGCGGGAATGGGTAAAAGGTTTTACCCGTTCTCACCATTAATGAAGGTGGAGAAGGAAGAGGTCTCTACCCCCTCCCAAGGCAAATGTTGCCAAAGGAAAGGGGCACGTTGGAGGAAAGGGGAAGATGGTTGTTAGGGCGGAACCTCCGAAGCCCAAGGAGAAGAAGCAAAAGGTTGCTGTAAACGACCCATGCTTCAAATGTGGTGAGATAGGGCATTGGATGAGAAATTGTCCAGTCTATCTCAAAGAGTTGAGAGAAAAGAGGGATGCGGGGCAAACCTCAGGTATAATTTACATGATACATGTTGAGCTAAATGTTATTTCTTCTAACACATGGGTATTAGATACCGGATGTGGAACTCACATTTGCAATTTATTGCAAGGGTTCAAAAGAAATGAGCATTATGCAAAAGGGAAAATAAGTCTCTTCATGGGCAATGGTGCAAAGGTTCACGTTGAAGCCCAAGGAGACTACATTTTGAAGCTTCCAGGTGGTTTGGAAGTTATTTTAAACAATGTATTATATGCTCCTAGCTTGACTAGGAACATAATTTCTGTTTCCCGTTTAAGACAATGTGATTATGATTTCAAGTTTGTTGACAATGATATTCATGTTTCTTTAAATCATGTATTTTATTTTAGGCTATACCTTGTAATGGTATTTATGAATTGGTTCATGAAAACGTAACATATGATAGCTCAATATACCAAGCAACCACCAAAAGACTCAAATTAGATTTGAGTGATACCTACCTTTGGCATTTCCGTCTTGGTCATATAAACAAGAAACGTATACAAATACTTCAAAAGAATGGTCTTTTAAAAACAAATGAATGTGATTCATTTGATGTATGTGAATCTTGTTTACAAGGTAAAATGACTAAGGCACCCTTTAGTGGAACTAACGAAAGGGCAAAATTTATTAGGTATCATACATTCGGATGTATGTGGTCCTTTTAAGCCAATGACTAGGAATGGTGAAAGATACTTCATTACCTTTACCGACGATTATAGTCGCTATGGGTATGTGTACTTATTAAGGCACAAAGATGAAGCTTTTGAAATGTTCAAAATCTTCAAGAATGAGTATAAACAATCAATCAATCAATTAAAATTCTCCGCAAGATCGAGATAGGGTGGCGAATACCTAAGTGATGTTTTTCAAGATCATCTTAGGAGTTGTGGGATTGTCTCACAACTCACTCCACCTGGAACACCACAACATAATGGTGTGTCTGAGAGGAGGAATCGAACCTTATTGGATATGGTTCGATCTATGATGGCTAGAAGCACATTACCTCTATCATTTTGGGGTTTCGCTTTGCTCTCCGCGGCCCATATTCTGAATATGGCCCTAACCAAAAAGGTGGAAAAGACACCTTTTGAGATATGGCATGGAAGAGTTCCATCCCTATCGTACTTAAGGGTCTGGGGTTGTGAGGCTTATGTTAAGACTCCCACCCCAAACAAATTAGATGTCCGATCCACCAAGTGTATCTTTGTTGGATATCCTAGAGATTTTATGGGATATTATTTCTATGATCCACTGGAACAAAAGGTGTTTGTTGCCAGAAAGGGTGAGTTCTTAGAAACTAAGTTCCTTATGGAAGAACTAGCTAGTGTAGAACAGTGGATCTTGAGGAGGATCAAGAAACACAGCCCGATGCACGTTTGGTTGAAACTAGCACTCAACGTGAGGATGTTGAGGATGATCAAGCGGTTGATCAATACACACAAAACGTTCGCAGAAGTGGTAGAACTAGTAATCCACCTGAAAGATACGGATTTTTCATGGATGGATGCTATATGGTGGATTCAAATGAACCAGCCACATATCATGATGCAGTGTGTCCAATTTGGATTGTGACAAATGGCTTGAGGCCATGAACGTTGAGATGCAATCCATGTATGACAATCAAGTTTGGGAACTTGTTGAGCCACCTCTTAATTCCAAAGTAATTGGAAGTAAGTGGGTTTTCAAGAAGAAAACCGATATGCATGGAAACTTGGATACTTACAAAGCTAGACTTGTAGCAAAGGGTTTCACTCAAACTCAAGGGGTTGATTATGATGAAACCTTCTCACCTGTTGCAATGCTTAAGTCTATAAGGATATTGTTTGCCATAGTAGCTCATTATGATTATGAGATTTGGCAAATGGATGTCAAAACCGCTTTCCTAAATGGATATCTTGAGGAAGATGTCTATATGGTTCAGCCTGAAGGTTTTGTCGATCCAAAATATCCTAATAAAGTATGCAAGTTAATGAAATCAATCTATGGATTGAAACAAGCATCAAGAAGTTGGAATCACCGTTTTGATGATGAAGTAAAGAAATTTGGCTTCATCAAAAATGCTGATGAGGCTTGCGTGTATAAGAAGGCTAGTGGGAGCACAATAACCTTCCTAGTATTGTATGTTGATGACATACTACTGTTTGGAAACGACATTCCAACCATGGAAGGTGTAAAAACCTGGCTTGGAAGTTGTTTTTCCATCAAGGATCTTGGTGAAGCTGCCTATATTCTGGGAATAAAGATCTATAGGGATAGATCAAGACGGCTAATTGGTTTGAATCAAAGTGCATACATTGACAAAATCTTGAAAAGGTTCAAGATGGAAAACTCTAAGAAAGGTACTGTACCTATTCAAAGAGGGACAATATTGAGTACAACTCAATGTCCAAGCTCCAAGGAGGAGCAAAATAGAATGAAGGCAATCCCATATGCATCTGCTATAGGATCCATCATGTATGCAATGATATGCACTAGACCGGACGTGTCATGCGCTTTAAGCATGACAAGTAGATACCAGCAAAATCCTGGTGATAGTCATTGGATGGCTGTCAAGAACATTCTGAAGTACCTAAGGAGGACTAAGGACATGTTCTTGATCTACGGGTCTGGTGAAGAGGAACTCGTTGTAAAAGGTTACACGGATGCGAGTTTCCAAACCGATCGAGATGATTCTCGATCTCAATCGGGGTACATCTTTATTCTGAATGGGGGAGCTGTTTCTTGGAAAAGCTCAAAGCAAGAAGTCGTAGCGTTGTCCACTACAGAGTCTGAATACGTCGCCGCTTCAATGGCAGCACAGGAAGCTGCATGGCTGAAGAAATTCATAGCCGATCTAGGGGTAGTCCCTTCCATTCAGGATCCCCTAGAGATCTTTTGTGACAACGAGGGTGCGATTGCTCAAATCAAGGAACCTCGTGCTCATCAAAAGACTCGGCACATTGAACGGAGATTCAACTACATAAGGGATGAAGTTGAAAAAGGAAAGATATGTATTCGCAAAGTCCACACTGATAAAAACGTTGCGGATCCACTCACAAAACTCCTTGAAAAGGCAAAGCATGAAGGTCATGTTTGTGCCATGGGACTTAGATATTCAAATGACTGGGTTTGATGTTGTATTTTGTATTTGGATATTGGAACTAATGTTATTTGACTTAATTATATGGTTATAATTTCATTTGTTCTTCTATTTTAGCATGTTTAAATCCGTGAATAAATAAATTATTCTCAACGTCCGTAGTCGATCATACTTGTGGGAACAACTATGAATGTAAGACTATAATGAACTTGGATTGGTTGATATTCATAAGGTATGAATATAAAGCAAGAGGTTGCTACCAAGGTTCATTGATATCTATGGGATATAGATATTGGACTGACCCGCTCTCAATTATTTCTGCATGGAATCTTTCTGATTAGTCATAAGAAATTTTGAGTAAAGGCGAATATCATTGTATCCTCAGACCTGAGATACATATTGGGTCTTGATATTCACCAAGTATTGTACTTTGACTTAGTCCTTTGCTGTTCTGAAAAGGCAGTACATAAGGCTGAGTTCAGGTATGACATGAGGTGATTGTGAGACGTATGTAGTCAAGATGGAATTTGTTCCTCTTATTCGTTGAGAGTTAGATGTCTAAGGCCTGTTAAAGTTAAATCATCGGAGAATGACTATTCTGTGTCTCTTGGATTTAACATGACATCTGCAAAAAAGGATAGATGATTAATTCACCTAAAACATATTCAAGTAAGGTACTTGAAAAGGATGATGTTATTGAATGGCACTTAGTCATATACATTAGGGGTAGCAAACCGTTGCTAGGCGTTATTTGCTGCTTGCATCAATCTTCTATAAATCTTGTGCAAGTGGGAGATTGAAGGAAATGATCTGCCCAGTATATATATTAAATTGATGTGGCTAGTGTGATATGATCCAAGTCGGGTCATACCCAATAACAAGCCAAACAAACACCGACAAATATTTATTTGTTGATTAGATCAAACAAATAAATATAGACACCAATTTAGAAACTGGGTTTTCTAAATCATTGCTTTTGCGAATGAACAAGTTTATATATATATATATATATATTTGTTCATATGGGATTATTTGTTTATTTTTTAATTAGTTAGACAATGACAAATAATAGTGTGTGTGTTAGTGATATAAAATTAAAATGGTTTAATTTTACATCAAAGAGTGCAAGAGTGTTTTTAGTTATTATTGAAAAAAATTTGAATCAAGAGGGACAAGGGAGCCTATTTCGGCCGCCCCTTTGTCTTGGTACCCTCCCTTTTTTAATTCCAAGACCATGCAATTACTTGGACACTTGAACACTCTTGCTCCTCTCTCTTTCTCACACACACACACTTGAAGAACTATCCCAATCTCTCTCTCTCTCTCACGGTTTTGAAGGAGAAAAGAGCAGAATTTTCAGCTTCAAAAGGGTTTTTGGTTGCTGAAAGATGGGTGTCAAGATTCCTAGCAATCAAAGGTGTTTGTACAAGCTTGGGGTATCACCTCTTGAGGTCTTCTTCCTTGAAGATTCAGCCACGTTTTCATCTTCTTTCACCTCAAGAAATTCGTTCTTTTGAGCTGCTACAAAGGTTGTATCTTCACCATCTCATGTTTTTCATTGTATGCACTTTCGTATAATGATCCATGGTTTGGGGTTGCTTATTAAAAATGGGTTTAATAACCATCTTATTTTTTTAAAACTTCAAAATCCGCTGCGTTTTTCATATAAACAAGGTTATATGAGCTTTGATAAACTTGTTAAATCCCTACATATAGAGCCTCATACGGAGCGGCTTTAATACTCGCGGGTAAACTATTATTATAGGCGAATTCCACCAAAGGGAGATGGTTGTCCCAGTTTCCGCCAAGTCAAACACAAGCTCTTAACATATCTTCCAACGTTTGAATAGTCCTTCCCTCTGACTGTCGGTTTGAGGGTGGTATGCGGTGCTTAGATCTAAACGGGTTCTTAAAGCCTGCTGGAATGATTTCCAGATCGTGAAGTGAAACGGCTATCACGATCAGAGATGATCGACAAAGGCACTCCATGCCTCGATACTATCTCGTCGACATATAGTTGGGCCAATTTCGTCATGTCGTAGTCTTCTCTTATTGGCAAAAAGTGAGCTGACTTCTTTAGCCTATCCCTATCACCCAAATAGCATCATGGCCTCTAAACGTTCTGGGTAACTTTGTAACCAAATCCATCGTGACGTTATCCCATTTCCATTATGGGATTTCGGGTTGTTGTAACGTTCCTGACGGTTTTTGATTTTCAGCTTTTACCATGGCACAGGTTAGACATTTCCCAACATAAATAGCGATTGATTTCTTGATTCCAGGCCACCAGAAAAGTGCCTTTAGATCCTGGTACAACTTATCACATCCAGGGTGAATCAAATACTTAGACTTGTGTGCTTCGTTAAGGATTACTTCTCAAATTCCTCTGTGCTTCGGCACCCAAGTTCTCCCTTCGTACCTGTATGTACCATCGGTCCCCTGTCTCAAATCGCTTTTCCATTTCGGTTAACGCTTCTTCTTTTAACCTTTCTTCCTTTAATGCCTCGTATTGAGCTTCTTTCAGTTTATGATAAGGTTGGTATACACACTCATCCTTATGGCTCGTACACGAAGAGGCTTTTCTCTCTCCTTTCTGCTCAACGCATCTGCCACAACATTGGCCTTACCGGGATGGTAGCGGATTTCGCAATCATTGTCGTTTAACAGTTCGACCCATCTTCTCTAACGCATGTCGAGCATCTTTTGGTCAAGAATGTGTTGCAAGCTTCTATGGTCAGTGTAGATGATGCACTTCGTGCCATAGAGGTAGTGCCTCCACATTTTGAGAGCAAACA
Source organism: Flaveria ramosissima (assembly GCA_025215565.1). Classification (NCBI taxonomy): domain Eukaryota; kingdom Viridiplantae; phylum Streptophyta; class Magnoliopsida; order Asterales; family Asteraceae; genus Flaveria; species Flaveria ramosissima. Next base: position 44,148,577 of record CM046035.1, on the reverse strand, counting down.
CCACGGCACCCAATTCCAGATCATGCGTTGTATAGTTCTTCTCATGATCGTTCAGCAGTCTAGATGCATAAGCAATCACTTTATTGCGTTGCATCAATACACATCCTAGTCCTTGACGCGAAGCGTCACAATAGACCACGAAGTCGTCTACTCCTTCTGGAAGAGCAAGGATAGGTGCACTGCATAACTTCTCTTTAAGAGTTTCAAACGCCTCGTTCTGCTCTCGTTCCCACACAAAGGTTGTGTTCTTCTTAGTTAGTGCGGTCAAGGGTTGCACTATGCGCGAGAAGTCTTTAGTTGGTGACAAAAGGTAAGTCATGGACATGTCATGACTACCATATCTTAGATAATACTTTATCTAAGATACCTTAACTTTAGCATTGTAGTATATGCTTTAGTCATAGGTTTCCAGCTGGTATCAAGTATAACCGGCTGTAGGATCTACTATATATAGTTTCTCATTGTAACTCTTGTAACATGCTTGTAAGTGTCTTGTAATCTTGAGTTGAGAAGTAATATATACAAGTACCTTGAAAATACTCCTGCTTGTTCCTTTGATTACTTATTATATTATTATCAACTCTTGTTAAAGGCATTACTTCATCTTGTTTGAGTGATATTATAAGTGAGTTTGAGAGAATTACAAGTGTTAAGTGACAAAACCCGATCCTGCACCCTTTTTAGTTAAAAAGCCATTTAATTGTTCTTTTGACCATTTAAATTACCCATTGACTCCAGAACACTTTATTAACCATTATTAATCCTGGAATACTTTTCAAGAAGGTTAAAACCATGTTTTACTATTTTTAAGGTTGTTTTACCATGTTTCGGGTCCCGAAAATAACCAAAATGGGTCTAATCTTAATATGTCCTTAATTTCCAGAGATTAACCATTTGTCACACACTTAATATTCATCAAAACTTTCTGAAATTATGTCCAAACTCACGGCTAGGTTACCCATCACAACAATGAACCATCAACTTAGTGATTTAGCCATAACCGACCATAACACATGTGTAAATCCTTGCAAACTTGTATTCAAACATTACCAAAACCTCATTTAACTTTAAAATCAGATTATTAGGGTGTTACCAAGTTGTTCATGAGCAGGTTGTAAACCTTGGTTAAGATGGTTTTCAAACAAGTGCTTAGATTGTAATGTTTCTTGTAAAAAGAAGGTTTTTAAGGTGTATCTTGAGCTATAACCATATATCCACGGTGTATATTCTTTTGTAACATTCAAAACAGGTTATTAGGAGTCCATTAAACCATTAACAAGCAGGTTATAATTTTTGCTTTCAAGAGTTACAAGATTTACAAGTTAGATGGTGCAAAGAGCCCAAAAATAGGGTTTTCATGGTGGAAATCGGTTTCCACCTTAAGAATGACAAATATAACGAGCGAGGTACATCTTGTGAAGTTGAAAGCTACTCAAGAACAAGATAATAGAGTCAGGTTGCTGCTACAACAAAGAGAGGAGGTGTTTTTAAAAGAGAAGTGAAAGAAACCTATGAAAAGACCATTTTCGGGTGACATGAAGCTTACACTTGGTGTTGTTCACGTTTTGGAGAGTGTAGATGGTCTTGGATAGCTTGAAACTCCTTGGACAAGGCTGGAGAATCTTTGAACAAAGCTGGAAAAGTTAAACAAGATGCAGAGGTGTGTCCAAAGCTCGCGAATATGGCCACCTTCTTGCGATTTTCGGTCGACCGAGTATGTGAATACCTTGTTCTTCGACGAACAAGGCTGGAAATCTAGAGAGAATGGTTTGAGTGTGTGGTTTTGAGTGTGTAATCAGCTGATGTGAGTTTGAGAGAATGATAAAGAGAGGTGTAGTGATAAGGGTCTTTGCATGAAGCTTGAATGGTGAGAGTGTGGGTGGTGTAGAAGAGAGGTGAGTGGAGGGAGAGGGGGCGGCCGAAACTTGGCATCTAGTGAGGGTGTTTAAATTTAAATTTTAATTGTAAATAATTATTAGGTAGTGTAATTTTGTAGTATTGGGTAGAATATATTATTTGGTGGATGATGTTAATTGTAGTATCTTGTGCATATCCATGCATGCATGAACCGAAAATTTATAAGTGTGAATGCATGCTCACATTTTAATTGTTTCACTTGAGATTAAATTTTTTGTAAGCGTTGCTAGTTAACATTCCCGGGACACCAAGTTTTAAAAGGTAAAACCTAAACTAACTAAAAATTAATAAAATCACATGAAATCATAAATTGGATCAAAGAGCAAGAAATGTTTCTAAATTCATAATAGGGTTGGATTGTTTCTATTATTAGTAATCATAAGACGGATAATGATGCAAGTAAATTAGGGTTAGAATAACAACCTAGAGGTCGGTTGTCACAAGAAAGTTCCATTGGGTCTTCAGGTTTTATGCAAGCTGCAATCAGGGTTGCCCCCAGACCAAACACTCAAGATGATAAGTTGAGGGCAGTCAGGATTACTTAATTGTAGGCCAGGAACTATGACATAGATGAGATTATATTTCTCCCCTTAGAGCAATTAAATGAACTGGCTGACATGGAAGTGTTAAGAGAGATGAAAGAAGCAGAGGATGCAAGGCTACTTCTCCAATTCAAAGAGGAGAAGAGACAGAAAAGACTATACAAGCATGCTCCTACTCCCTTCCCAGTTCAGGAAAGTCCTGTGCAAGAGGATGTGGCTATTACACAAGAACCTCAGGTAGAGAAGGAAACAAATATGCAAAACATGATCAACTACCTGAGTGCCACAGGTCTCTACCAGGCATTTGCACTTCTTCCCTTGTCCTTTGAGTACATTGAGTTTGAGTATCTCAAACAGCTTGAACTTCAAGTGCTCAAAGAACAAAAAGCTACAAAGAGAAAGATGAGGGAAGAGGATGCAAAGTCAAGAGCCATTATCCAAAAGAGTATGAAGAAGTCTGCTGACAGACAAAGGATTATGAGGTTCTTGAAGCTATATGGATTCACCAGAAGGAGACTTGGCCCTATGTCTCTATCTACAATGGATGAGCATATCAAGGTAATCAAGCAGAAGATCAAGAGTGGAGAGCTGATTGACTTATACTCTCCTCCAAGTCAAATCCCACCTAAAGTGGAAGTTAAGGTTGAACAACCTGAGACAACACAAACCGGACCTCCGGCTGAGCCTCAGCAAGCTTCAACTTTTGATCCACAGCAGGGTCAAACTCCCTCTCCTTCTGAACATGTGAGGGAGGAACACCCAACTAAGAAAGACAAGGATGATCAACAAGGTGCTACAGACCAGACTTCTCAGTTAAATTCGTCTAAGAGGAAGAAGAGGATGGCTTCTAAACCAAAGTCTAAGAAGAAGAAGCCTGAATCATCCACCTCTACACCTCAGGCTGAGTCAGATCAACCTGAGGAAGTGTATGAAGAGGTAGCCCAATCAACTCCAATTCAAGTGGCTCCTCTTGCAGCTGAGACACCCATCTTATCCTGGACCTTCACTACTAATCAGAGAGATGGCATGTGATATGAGATCAAGGTGTGAGAATGTCTATACATTGCAAGACATAATCAACTTACCTCTTTATTATCTCTTTGAAATGAGAAATATTATGAGAGTCTGAATGATCCTGACCATAATGAAGAAGGGGAGGGTCATCATCTGGCTGAGACTACAAACATCTGAAGATCTTCTAAATGTTTTGGTAGCATCAGCCTAGGGGGAGTTTGTAAGGATTCCTATAAGTCTGATGCGCAAAACATCCAAAGTCTCTCTACATGCATGCACTAAAACTGAAGTAGAAATGCTTTGGAAGTTTTACACCATGCACTAGAAATATTTTAAGTGTAAAATCTACCGAAGCCAAGACCAATATATTCTGAAGCCAAAAGTGAAGTCTTTCAAAGCTTAAAAAAACAAAGTCTTCCGAAGCCAAAGAGTGAAGACAGATTTCTTCAGAAGACTTTTAGAGATATGCCTTTATCTGATGTACTTTACTATAAAGCTGGACCACCTTTCCGCTGCAACTCTGTAAAGTCACCAACTTACATGTGTTGGTGAAAGGTCCACGCCTTTGGTAACTGTACATTGAGGTCTTGAGTCCATGCTTTCTACTTTATGTAGTTTTATCCTTTTTGTAATATATTAGGATGTGAGCTATGGCTTGTCATAGTCACAACTCAAAAGGCAGATATGCCTTTTGACTCTACAATTGATTTTGTTTGTGTCTAGTCAATTGTATCCAGCTGGCTTTCAAAGTATAGCCGGCTGTAGGTTGAAGTATAAGTATTCCTTGTTCTTGTATCTTTCTATTATGCTTTGTGACACTTGTAATAGAACTTGAGAAAGCAATATACTGCATCCTTGAAACCCAATCTCTTGTGTTCTCTTGTTCTGTCTCTTACTTATTACTTGTGTTCTTAGTACATACTTGTGGTTAATCCAATTTACTGTTTGATTAAGTTTGGTTAATCTCCTCTTTGTGTTGTTGTGTTGTAACTGACCACCCTTCACCGATTCTGCACAAACCTTTTGTAACTTTGAAATTAGGTTATTAGGAGATTAGAAATCCCATTTTGAGCAGGTTACAAGATATGTTTAGAAGGGTTATAAGTTGTGCAAGGACGTGAAAAGCTCCTTATGAATGAAGTTGTAGCAAAAACATTCTGTTAGATATGAGAATGGTAAGGTTTTGAATGGAAAAAGAAGACAAACACATGAAATAACCAAAACCGTGCCACATGAAGCTTACACTCGATGTAACTCACGGTTTGGAGCGTGTTGTTGGTCAAGGATGGCTTGGAACTCCTTGGACAAGGCTGGAAAATCTTGAGCAAGGCTGGAGAAGACCGAACTCAGCAAGAATCGTGTACTTAAGGCTCACAAACTTCACCTTTTGTGGTTCTTGAGCTTGGCCGATTGTATGTTGTTGTGTTTCTTCGAAAATGGCAGGGATTAGAGAGAATTTCGAGTGTGTGTGTGTGTTTCGGTTATGGAGGCCGAGAGGGAGAGAGAGGAGAGAAAAGAGGAGTGGTGGTGGAGTGTTTGAAAGTTGCATGAAGTGGGATAGGTGGAAGAGGGTGGTGGTGAAGAATAGAGGGGAGTGGAGGAGAGAGGGGGCGGCCGATTTGGCTTGTAGTGGGTTGACTTTAATTAAATTTTATTGTATAAATGAAATTATGTAGTGTAGTTTTGTAGTATTGGGTAGTATTTTAGAAGGTGAAATTTAGTTACTTGAAAATTGTTATTATGCATGAACATGCATGTTGGTCAAGGGTGACTAATTAACTTTAATTGTTTTTAATTGTTTTTATCCATGATTTAATTTTTGCAAGGGTGACTAATTAACTTTCCCGAGACACTAGGATTTCCCTAAATAATGCTCGATCAGGTTAAATTATCCATGATTAGGCACATGAAATACCAATAAAGACAACAACGGCCAAATAATAAAAGTGCCAATAATAATAATACTAATTGTCACACCCCGGGCCCAGGTAGGGTGGGACGTCACAGACTAGCAACAATATATGGCAGCGGAAACAAACCATTACAAGAGCGCATTAATATTTTAAAAAGATACCGGGGCTAGAAACAAATCAAGCCCCCAAATAAGTTTTACAATCACCCATAAAAATAAATTGTACTTGTTCAACACAAACATGAAGTTGTTCAAATGGTTCATTAAGAAAATATGCCAATGCCATGGTCGCGGGGATAGGTCTAGGTCTTCACAACAGTTAGGATCTCTTCATACTTTACCTGAAACATGCTCAAAAGAAATATGTGTCAACTAAAAAGTTGGTGAATTCAAGTGCTTAAAGTTTAAAAACAAAAGGACTTAACAACTCCTTCTTTGATTAAAAAGAAAATAATCATTGTTTAAACATCGTGGGAAAAATCATAATCAACCCTGCACTCAGTCCCGATTGGCCTCTTCTAAAGTTGTGTTTAACCGGATATTCCCGAAGGAAGAACTGAGCCCCAAACCAGTGAACCCTACCTGCCCGGATGGTTCACCATAGTTTCTTAACAAAACCTGTTACATGCCACAAACGACCCCTTAGGATCTCAGTGGGGTAACCTTCCTGGAACGGAAGCCACTGTGTGTGGGGGATTCCCCAAATAGATCTATTCATATAAAACAAGCGGTTCACGAAAGAATTAATGATCATGATATAAGTATCAGCAGGTAACCATAAATCCCACATACAATCATCAAGTAAAGCACAATTATAGTTCATAAATAACAGAGCATGTTTCATCCCAAAACAATAGTAAAAAGGGGATCACTAGAACTCACCTTAGGTTTCAAGTCAAAAAGTCTCTTGGTGTGCCGGGAGTGTCTCAAGTCTAGCACCCTAACATGTACATATTAAGTAATAAGCTACTGCCCTAAACTCATTTAAGGTGCAACAATAGTGTCAAGAGTTTAGCTATTGGGTAAGGCTTTGGTTTCGTGAACGTTTGTATAAAAAGTTTACTTTTATGGCAGGTCAAGGTTTCTTCATGAAAATTGAGATTTTTACTTCATTAGGTTAAGTATATTAAGGAATTTTGTTGTTCAAGTGATTATTAGCTTCCTGGAAGTCGGTTATTAAGTTTGGAAAAATTTTACAGTTTGGTCCCTCAAGTAAAAATTGACAGTTTCTACCCTCAAGTTTGGTTTCTTGTCCTTTATGACATTTAAGACCAAAAATCAGATTCTTAGAGTAATATTATACTTTTTATAGAGTAAGTGCTTCAAAATTTTAGTTTACGGGTCCGATATTAGAAACTATGCGTTTAACGTTCCCGGTTACCGTAAAAGCCGGAGAGTTTTAACCATTAATTTAGAGTTTTCATAAATTTGCATCTTGGACCGGTAAGTATCATCTAAAAGACATTTTATAAAGTTTAATTCCTTAGGTTGTGAATTTTGGCCTTTAATAGTTGAAAATCTCGTTTTTACGTTTGACCTGTTAAAACGCGGTTTTGACCGTGTTTGACCATTTAAAGCTTGTTTGACCAAATTTTCAAGTCCTTTAAGTCTTTTATTACTTAACTTACTGAAATCATATGATTTTTATAAACCTTAGCTTTGAACTCCAATTTTATGGATTTTTCTCAAAACGATGCTCGGTTAGTACCCGTTTTTAGTTAAAACGTCATTTATTTGCTCCTTTGACCACTTAAATTCCCATTGACTCCAGAACACTTTATTTATCATTTTTAAGCCTGGAATACTTTTCAAGAGTGTTAAATCCATATTCTTACTATTTTTAAGGTCGTTTTACCATGTTTTCTGGCCCCGAAAGTGACTAAAAGGGGGGGCTAATCACAACATGTCCTTTATTCCAGAGATTAAACATTATTAACACTCTTAATATTCATCAAAACCTACTGAAATTTCAGTCCCAAAAAGTGGCCTAGTTGTTCTTCACATCCATAGACTTCAAATATGTAGAAAATGTCATAACCGACCATAACACATGTGTAAATCATCTTAACTTGAGCTTAAACATTACCAACACTTTATTTAGCTTTATAAACAGATTATTAAGGTGTCTCAAAGTCGTTCATGAGCAGGTTATGAGTCTTGGTTGAGAGGGCTTTTCAAACAAATGTTTAAAGGGTGTTGTTACATGTAGAAAGAAGGATTTTCAAGGTGTAATCCATGTAATAACCATGGGTTCGAGTTATGTAACCTTTTGTAACTATTAAAACAGGTTCTTGGGAGTCCATTAAGCCATTAACATGCAGGTTACAAGTTCGGTTTACAAGAGTTACAACATTCATAAGTTAGATGATGCAAAACACCCAAAAAGTGGGTTTTCATGGTGGAAATCGGTTTCCACCTCAAGAATGACTATCATATCATGTGATTTACCTTCAAGAACGTTGGGAACTCCTTAAGAACAAGGTGATGGTGAGAAGTTTCTGCTACAACAAGGAAAAGCAAGGTTTTTAGGTGAAAAATGAAGAAAACATGAGAAATGTCCAAAACCGACAACATGGAGCTTACACTTGATGTAACTCACGGTTTGGAAGGTGTTGATGGTCGTGGATGGCTAGAAACTCCTTGGACTTGGCTGTAGAACCTCGAACAAAGGCTGGAAAAGTCGGACAAGTGCAGGTGTGTGTCCAAGACTCGCGAATGTGGCCACCTTCTTGCGGTTTGAGCTTGGCCGATGGTTGCTTGATGTTGTTGTTCACGATTTTGTGCTGGAGTAGAGAGGATTTTGAGATAGTTTGTGGTGTGTGTGTGTGTATTCTCTGCTGAAAATTCGAATAAGACGGAAGAGAGGGAGAGAGTTGAGGTCTTGCATGAAGTGTGAATGGTGGGTGTGGTGGTGGGTGTAGAAAGGAGGAGAGTGGAGGGAGAGGGGGCGGCCGAGTTTGGCTTGTAGTGGGGGGTTTTGGATTAAATTTTTAATTACAAATAATTATTATGTAGTGTAGTTTTTGTAGTATTGGGTATAATATATTGTTTAGTGGATGGTGTTAATTGATGTATCTAGTGCATGTCCATGCATGCATGGGCCAAAAATATGAGAGTGTGAGTGTGTATGCTCACATTTTAATTGTTTTCTCTTGAGAAAAATTTTATAAGGGTGACTAGTCAACATTCCCGGAACACAAATTTTTAAAAGGTAGAAACCTAAATTAGCTAAAAGTCAATAATAAAAATCATATGAAACCATAATTTGAATCAAGTAACAAGAATTGTTTCCAAATTCATGGTAGGGTTGAATAGTTTCAATTATTAGCACTCATAAGATGGATAATGATGCAAGAAATTTAGGGTTAGGATAACAACCTAGAGGTCGGTTGTCACATTCTCCCACCTTAGGAAATTTCGTCCCGAAATTTTAGCTTGGATTAGAGTCTGAACGGGTGGGTTGAAGAGGTGTGGATAATTCTTCCTCCTTTCATCTTCACGCTCCAAGTAAATTCAGGTCCTCGCTTGGAGTTCCATCTAACCTTAACCTTGGGTATGCGCTCCGCCGGAGTTGCTTGACCAAGCGATCCGTGATCTCCCAGGGTTCTTCCACAAAATTCAGTTTGTCGTTTATTCTTGCTTCTTTTAATGGCAGGTTCTAGGGTTTTGTCTCTACCCTTGCTCTTCTTCAAGTTCGACACATGAAAGGGTGTGTTATGTGGCTCAACCCCGGGGTAGTTTCAACTTGTACGCCACTGTGCCAATTCTCGCCAGTATTCGAATGATCCAATGTACCTTGGGCTTAACTTTCCTCTTTTTCCGAACCTCACAGTTCCCTTCCATGGTGCTACCTTTAGCATTACCCTGTCGCCCACTTGGAACCCTAGAGGTTCTCCGTCTCCTGTCAGCGTACTTCTTTTCTGCCGATCTCTGGCTGCTTTCAGTCGCTCCTTTATCTTATAGATCTGTCGGTGGTCTCCAACATGATGTCAGGTCCCAACTCAGGGTGACGGCATTTTGCAAATAGGGCCTCATACGGAGCGGCTTTAATACTCGCGTGGTAACTATTGTTATAGGCGAATTCCACCAAAAGAAGATGGTTATCCCAGTTTCCGCCAAAGTCCATCATGCAAGCTCTTAACATGTCTTCCATCGTTTGAATAGTTCTTTCGCTCTGTCCGTCGGTTTGAGGGTGGTAAGCCGTGCTTAGATCTAAACGGGTTCCTAAAGCTTGCTGGAACGATTTCCAGAAACGAGAGGTGAAACGGCTATCACGGTCGGAGATGATCGACAAAGGCACTCCATGCCTCGTTACGATCTCGTCGACATATAGTTTGGCCAATTTCGTCATGTCGTAGTCTTCTCTAATTGGCAAGAAGTGAGCTGATTTCGTTAGCCTATCTACTATCACCCAAATAGCATTGTGGCCTTTAAACGTTCTGGGCAACTTGGTAACAAAATCCATCATGACATTATCCCATTTCCATTCTGGGATTTCAAGTTGTTGTAACGTTCCTGATGGTTTTTGGTTCTCAGCTTTTACCATGGCACAGGTTAGACATTTCCCCACATAAACGGCGATTGATTTCTTGATTCCCGGCCACCAGAAAAGTGCCTTTAAATCCTGGTACATCTTATCACTTCCAAGGTGAATCGAATACCTAGACTTGTGGGCTTCGTCGAGGATTACTCTCGAATTCCTCCGTGCTTTGGCACCCAAGTCCTTCCTTCATATCTGTATGTACCATCGTCCCCTATCTCAAATTGCTTTTCCATTCCAGTCAATCCTTTTTCCTTTAATCTTCCTTCCTTTAATGCCTCGCTTTGAGCTTCTTTCAGTTTTGCAATAAGGTTGGTATACACACTCATCCTTAAGGCTCGTACACGAAGAGGTTTTTCTCTTTCCTTTCGGCTCAACGCATCCGCCACAACATTGGCCTTACCGGGATGGTAGCGGATTTCGCACTCGTAATCGTTTAATAGCTCGACCCATCTTCTCTGACGCATGTTGAGCATCTTTTGGTCAAGGATATGTTGCAAACTTCTATGGTCAGTGTAGATGATGCACTTTGTGCCATAAAGGTAGTGCCTCCACATTTTGAGAGCAAACACCACGGCACCCAACTCCAGATCGTGCGTCGTGTAGTTCTTCTCATGATCATTCAGCAGTCTAGATGCGTAAGCAATCACCTTGTTGCGTTGCATCAATACACATCCTAGCCCTTGACGCGAAGCGTCACAATAGACCACGAAGTCTTCTACTCCTTCTAGAAGAGCAAGGATAGGTGCACTGCATAACTTCTCCTTAAGCGTTTCAAACGCCTCGTTCTGCTCTTGTTCCCACACAAAGGTTGTGTTCTTCTTGGTTAGTGCGGTCAAAGGTTGCACTATACGTGAGAAGTCTTTTATAAATCGTCGGTAGTAGCCAGCCAGTCCTAAGAATTGCCTTATCTCCGTAGGAGTTTCAGGAATCTTCCAATTCTTTATGGCCTCAATCTTGGAAGGGTCAACTTGAATCCCATCCTCATTCACCACATGTCCTAAGAATTGGATCTGGCGCATCAAGAATTCACATTTAGAGAACTTGGCATATAGATGCTCATTCTTGAGTAATTCAAGAATTAGCCTGAGATGCTTCTCGTGCTCGTCTTTACTTCGGGAGTAGATCAGTATGTCGTCAATAAACACGATCACAAACTTGTCGAGGTAAGGGCGGCAAACGTGGTTCATGAGGTCCATGAATGCTGCTGGAGCATTAGTCAGTCCAAAGGGCATGACCAAGTACTCATAGTGTCCATACCTAGTTCGGAAGGCCGTTTTGGGTATGTCTTCTTCTCTTATCTTCAGTTGGTGGTATCCTGACCTCAAATCTATTTTGGAGAAATAACTTGCTCCTTGCAGTTGATCAAATAGGTCATCTATTCTCGGAAGAGGGTAACGGTTCTTTATGGTCAGCTTGTTCAATTCTCTGTAATTAATACACATTCGCAGGGTTCCGTCCTTCTTTTTCACGAATAGTACCGGGGCACCCCATGGAGAGACACTCAGACGTATAAATCCCTTGTCCAGTAGTTCCTGAATTTGTACCATTAGCTCCTTCATCTCAGGTGGGTCGAGTCGGTACGGTGCCTTGGCTACCGGTGCAGCACCAGGCAACAAGTCTATCTGGAATTCGACTTGCCAATTCGGGGGAGTCCTGGTAGGTCTTCCGGAAACACCTCTGGGTATTCAGAAACCACGGGAATATCTTCGATCTTCTTCTCCTTTAGGGTCTTCATCACATAAACTATAAAAGCTGGACATCCTTCATTAAGCTCTAGGTAGCTTTTAAGTGGGATATCATGGGGTATAGGGTGTTACTCCTTTCACCCTCTACTATTAACACTTCTTTGTAGCTCAATGGTATCTTGAGTAGACGCTCATCACATATGATTTCGACTCTATGCTTTGCTAGCCAGTCCATACCCACAACCACATCAAATCCTCCTAACTTAAGGGGCATCAAGTTTATCCTAAACGTATTCCCCTTTAGATTCAGCGGGCAATCCCTAATGATTTCGTTAGTTTCTAAAATGTTACCGTCAGCTAATTCTACGGTAAACGTATCGGTCAAGGCACACGCGTCTAAGTCAATCAATGGCCTAAAAGTACTAGAGATAAAACTAGCAGTCGCTCCAGTATTGAACAGTACAGTAGCGGGATGATTTTTTACAAGGAACGTACCGTTGACCACGTCAGGTTCCCTACGAGCTCCTGCTGGGTCCATTACGAAAGCTCTTCCCTTAGGCTTGTTGTGCTTGGCATCCTTGTCTCTAAATAGCTTAGGACACTTGTTCCTCATGTGCCCTGAATCTCCACATTCATAGCATTGTTTTCCTGGTGCGTAAGTACAGTCTTTGATTAGATGGCCTGTTCTCTTGCACCTAAAACATGGCATCGGGTTACATTCCCCTTGATGATGTAACTTGCACTTGTTGCAAAATGGGCTTGTCCCCGAATACAATCTCCGGTTCTTGCTTCCCTGATCATCGCGCCTCGCACCTTCAGAACTCTTTCTACCTGACCCACTACTACTTCCAACCGCTCTTTTCACTTCAAACCACTTCCTTTTCTCACCAACAAACTTCCTCTTCTCATCAGCCCTTGCTTGTTCAGTCCATGCAGCCCTAATTAAGTCATCAGTCAAACTGCTGGTAAGGTCGACAGCAGCTTGTAGGGTTAAAGGCTGGGCGGAACGGACCATTCCCCTAACTCTTGGGTGTAGTCCCCAGATGAACCGTGCTACACCTTTGGGTTCAGGCGTCACCAGATGTGGAACAAGTCGGGATAGGGCTAAGAAACGATTGATATATTCTGTGTAGTTGGGACCTTTCATCTCCAAACTTAAAAATTCTGTCTCCAGCTTCTCGAGTTGATTGATGGGGCAATATTTGTTGGTCATTAGCTCTCGGAATTCAGTCCAGCCCATTCGATTAGCCACATTTCTTCCACGGCTTTGAGTAATTGACTTCCACCATTCAAGGGCTGATCCCTTGAGAGATTGTGATGCAAACCTCACCATATGATCCATCTTGCACTCGCTAATGTCCAAGACAGCTTCCATTTCGTCAATCATCTGTAAGTCTCTATAGCACCCTCGGTGCCATAGAAGTCCTTAGGCTTACATGCCATGAAGGTCTTATAGGAACATCCATCCTTTAACGCCTCGGCTTCTTCGTCGTGGCCCTCGTCGTTCACCGACCGATCATTACCAGTAGTGTTATCCCGGTCTGCATTTATCTGTGCAATAATAGTCGAAATAGCGTTAGCTAGTTGCTGAGCTACGAGGTTAGCAATTCTTTCGTCACTCTCTTGATTAGCATTTTCCCCGTGGGGAGTCCCTGGTGGAGTAGGTTGGCTTCCAGTCTGCCTCGCTTCCTCACGGCAGCCCCTAGTGGCTCCTTGCCGTCCAAATCGTGTTCCTCTGCGAGTCGACATTCTGATAGTATGACAAATAGATTCATTTAGCATCTCAAATTTTGTTTCGAATAGCCTATGCATCATTACCCTATTATACCATGCCTCGGAAAGAGGGATCATGGCAATGCACATATGTATTTACAACCCACTAAGGAAATCTTACAAAGTCCAAATCAAAACATGACATAACAGTTAGACAACCAATTAGAAAAAGGCACAGACCAATTTCAAGGCACAACACAACATATAGCAATTTAATACAGACAGTTCAATAAATTTAGCATCCCAACAAATAGTTCATAATAGTATCATCCAGCAAAGTAGAATCAAAGTCAAGCTCTTACAATTTGGAAGGTGCCATCACCCCCATGATAATAAAAATAATAGTATCGAATAATAATTCAAATAGTTTCCTTCTACTGTCTAGAGACAGATAATCCCGCTGAGTACTCCTACTCTCACATCCACTTTTTCTTCAGCCATCCAAACCATCATGTGCTCTTCTTCCTCTGCTCCTGCTCCAAACGCTGCACTCCTTGCGTAGCCATCATAGCCTGGAATTGAGCAGACTGGGAGGTTCGAGTGGCGTGATGAACAATCAACTCATGACGGCGAACGGTCCTCAAGATCTCATCCAATGTCGCATCAGAGGGTCCTACATCACTTGCCCGGCGACTCGACTGGGAGTACCTATCACCAGCCAATACGCTAGGGCCGTCATACATACTATGTCTCGGCGGCATCAGGTGCTCGTCACGTGGGTCAAACAGTGGAGGTACCGAAGTCGGAATCCTAACAGGCGGGGGAGGAGGAGGAGGCATCCTAAAGGATACGGAGGATCCTGGCCTAACACTTTTGCGAGGTCAGCTGACAGTACGCGCACCCCTATTCCCAATAGGTGGGATGGGTGAGAGGGTCGGAGCAGCTACTTGAGGAGAGTGGGAACGCGTTCGGCTTCGAGAAGGTGATGTGGAGGAAGAGTCCTCGAAGCTTCAGTGTCTTCTGACGTGACGGATATCCACCCTGGATGTCCGCATCTCCGGAGGTACGCTTCATACTCTGTCTGAGGCTTCGCCCTTCTCAGGGTTCCGGTAGGAGTGGTCTCAATGTCGGGGTGAGCAGGCGCCTTTCCTTTATCAGCCATAGACGTTGTCCTGTAAGAAATACATCATGAGTAATTTGGTTTCTCATAGCTCATGGTTATAATAATAGTACTAGTAATAGTAGTGATGGTAATAGTATCTATTATTCCAACATATAGCTGTCCGTTTTGCCCAAATCAATAGTCTCTTCAAATAGTATCGGATAACATAGTTTATCATAAAAAAAAATCATTTAAATCCCCTTTTTGAAATTAGTTTCAAAATCATCAATATAAATCAGAGAAGTTCAATCATAACCTAAAGATCAGTGATGGAAATTACGCGTCCGGTAAATTCATGATTACGTTGATCAAGTGTAATCATCAATTTACCCAACCCGATCATCCCAACACTTCCCACAATGACAGTCCTAGGGTATCAGGGTTGTAGCCTAGGGTCTACTATGGTATTCCCGACTTCTCTACAACCTTTGGCTCTGATACCAATCTGTAACACCCCGGGCCCAGGTAGGGTGGGACGTCACAGACTAGCAACAATATATGGCAGCGGAAACAAACCATTACAAGAGCTCAAAAGAGAGAATATCACATGGCATTAATATTTTAAAAAGATACCGGGGCTAGAAACAAATCAAGCCCCCAAATAAGTTTTACAATCACCCATAAAAATAAATTGTACTTGTTCAACACAAACATGAAGTTGTTCAAATGGTTCATTAAGAAAATATGCCAATGCCATGGTCGCGGGGATAGGTCTAGGTCTTCACAACAACTAGGATCTCTTCATACTTTACCTGAAACATGCTCAAAAGAAATATGTGTCAACTAAAAAGTTGGTGAATTCAAGTGCTTAAAGTTTAAAAACAAAAGGACTTCACAAATCCTTCTTTGATTAAAAAGATAATAATCATTGTTTAAACATCATGGGAAAAATCATAATCAACCGTGCACTCAGTCCCGGTTGGCCTCTTCTAAAGTTGTGTTTAACCGGATATTCCCGAAGGAAGAACTGAGCCCCAAACCAGTGAACCCTACCTGCCCGGATGGTTCACCATAGTTTCTTAACAAAACCTGTTACATGCCACAAACGACCCCTTAGGATCTCAGTGGGGTAACCTTCCTGGAACGGAAGCCATTGTGTGTGGGGGATTCCCCAAATAGATCTATTCATATAAAACAAGCGGTTCACGAAAGAATTAATGATCATGATATAAGTATCAGCAGGTAACCATAAATCCCACATACAATCATCAAGTAAAGCACAATTATAGTTCATAAATAACAGAGCATGTTTCATCCCAAAACAATAGTAAAAAGGGGGATCACTAGAACTCACCTTAGGTTTCAAGTCAAAAAGTCTCTTGGTGTGCCGGGAGTGTCTCAAGTCTAGCACCCTAACATGTACATATTAAGTAATAAGCTACTGCCCTAAACTCATTTAAGGTGCAACAATAGTGTCAAGAGTTTAGCTATTGGGTAAGGCTTTGGTTTCGTGAACGTTTGTATAAAAAGTTTACTTTTATGGCAGGTCCAGGTTTCTTCATGAAAATTGAGATTTTTACTTCATTAGGTTAAGTATATTAAGGAATTTTGTTGTTCAAGTGATTATTAGCTTCCTGGAAGTCGGTTATTAAGTTTGGAAAAATTTTACAGTTTGGTCCCTCAAGTTTAAAAATTGACAGTTTCTACCCTCAAGTTTGGTTTCTTGTCCTTTATGACATTTAAGACCAAAAATCAGATTCTTAGAGTAATATTATACTTTTTATAGAGTAAGTGCTTCAAAATTTTAGTTTACGGGTCCGATATTAGAAACTATGCGTTTAACGCTCCCGGTTACGGTAAAAGCCGGAGAGTTTTAACCATTAATTTAGAGTTTTCATAAATTTGCATCTTGGACCGGTAGGTATCATCTAAAAGACATTTTTATAAAGTTTAATTCCTTAGGTTGTGAAGTTTGGCCTTTAATAGTTGAAAATCTCGTTTTTACGTTTGACCTGTTAAAACGCGGTTTTGACCGTGTTTGACCATTTAAAGCTTGTTTGACCAAATTTTCAAGTCCTTTAAGTCTTTTATTACTTAACTTACTGAAATCATATGATTTTTATAAACCTTAGCTTTGAACTCCAATTTTATGGATTTTTCTCAAAAACGATGCTCGGTTAGTACCCGTTTTTAGTTAAAACGTCATTTATTTGCTCCTTTGACCACTTAAATTTCCCATTGACTCCAGAACACTTTATTTATCATTTTTAATCCTGGAATACTTTTCAAGAGTGTTAAATCCATATTCTTACTATTTTTAAGGTCGTTTTACCATGTTTTCGGGCCCCGAAAGTGACTAAAAGGGGGGGCTAATCACAACATGTCCTTTATTCCAGAGATTAAACATTATTAACACTCTTAATATTCATCAAAACCTACTGAAATTTCAGTCCCAAAAAGTGGCCTAGTTGTTCTACACATCCATAGACTTCAAATATGTAGAAAATGTCATAACCGACCATAACACATGTGTAAATCATCTTAACTTGAGCTTAAACATTACCAACACTTTATTTAGCTTTATAAACAGATTATTAAGGTGTCTCAAAGTCGTTCATGAGCAGGTTATGAGTCTTGGTTGAGAGGGTTTTTCAACAAATGTTTAAAGGGTGTTGTTACATGTAGAAAGAAGGATTTTCAAGGTGTAATCCATGTAATAACCATGGGTTCGAGTTATGTAACCTTTTGTAACTTTTAAAACAGGTTATTGGGAGTACATTAAGCCATTAACATGCAGGTTACAAGTTTGGTTTACAAGAGTTACAACATTCATAAGTTAGATGATTCAAAACACCCAAAAAGAGGGTTTTCATGGTGGAAATCGGTTTCCACCTCAAGAATGACTATCATATCATGTGATTTACCTTCAAGAACGTTGGGAACTCCTTAAGAACAAGGTGATGGTGAGAAGTTTCTGCTACAGCAAGGAAAAGCAAGGTTGGAAACATGAGAAATGTCCAAAACCGACAACATGGAGCTTACACTTGATGCAACTCATGGTTTGGAAGGTGTTGATGGTCGTGGATGGCTAGAAACTCCTTGGACTTGGCTGTAGAACCTCGAACAAAGGCTGGAAAATTCGGACAAGTGCAGGTGTGTGTCCAAGACTCGCGAATGTGGCCACCTTCTTGCGGTTTGAGCTTGGCCGATGGTTGCTTGATGTTGTTGTTCACGATTTTGTGCTGGAGTAGAGAGGATTTTGAGAGAGTTTGTGGTGTGTGTTTGTGTATTCTCTGCTGAGAATTCGAATAAGAGGGAAGAGAGGGAGAGAGTTGAGGTCTTTGCATGAAGTGTGAATGGTGGGTGTGGTGGTGGTGTAGAAAGGAGGAGAGTGGAGGGAGAGGGGGCGGTCGAGTTTGGCTTGTAGTGGGGGGTTTTGGATTAAATTTTTAATTACAAATAATTATTATGTAGTGTAGTTTTTGTAGTATTGGGTATAATACATTGTTTAGTGGATGGTGTTAATTGAGGTATCTAATGAATGTCCATGCATGCATGGGCCGAAAATATGAGAGTGTGAGTGTGTATGCTCACATTTTAATTGTTTTCTCTTGAGATAAATTTTATAAGGGTGACTAGTCAACATTCCCGGAACACAAATTTTAAAAGGTAGAAACCTAAATTAGCTAAAAGTCAATAATAAAAATCATATGAAACCATAATTTGAATCAAGTAACAAGAATTATTTCCAATTTCATGGTAGGGTTGAATAGTTTCAATTATTAGCACTCATAAGATGGATAATGATGTAAGTAATTTAGGTTTAGGATAACAACCTAGAGGTCGGTTGTCACACTAATTGAAATAATATCATTATATATAATATTTGAACAGGAAACGATGCAGGTTGGCAAGGTAGGAATTATGACCTAGAGGTCGGTTGTTACACAAGGGTTTGGGTAATATATAAACACAAGATATATTGTTTTACACAAGTGTAATGGATGAAAATGATGTATTCTTGTAGTTTCCATCCTGTTCGTGGTTTGTTTGTTGGACCCGTAAGATTGACATAATATTTCAGTAGGTTTTTCGATGATTTTGGGCATGTGATGAGATGTTAAAAGCTGAAAATACAAATGTTCTAGACCAATAGGCATTTTGGACATACTCGAGGACCCGAAAAATGGTAAAATGACTTAAAAACAAGAAAACATATATTTTAACCATCTTAAAAAGTATTCCAGGTTCTAAAAGGGTTCACAAAGTATTTAAATCAGTTTTGTTGAATAAATGGTGTAAGGATTCCTTTAAGTCTGATGCAAACCAAAACATCAAATGTCTCTCTGCAACATGCACTAAGTACTGAAGTAAAGAATGCTTCGGAAGTTTTACACAATACACTAGAAAATACTCTAAGTGTAAAATCTTCCGAAGCCAAGACCAATATCTTCCGAAGCCAAACATGAAGTCTTCCGAAGCCTCAGAGACAAAGTCTTCCGAAGCTTCAACCTATGAAGACAGATTTCTTCCGAAGACTTTTAGTATACATGCTTTATCTGATGTACTTTTCCTTAAAGCTGGACACCTTTCCGATGCATCTCTGTAAAGTCACCAACTTACATGATTTGGTGAAAAGGTCCATGCTTTTGGTAACTGTACATTGAGGTCTTGAGTCTGTAACTTTCTACTTTATGTACTTTATCCTTTTTGTAATATATAAGGATGTGAGCTATGGCATGTCATAGTCACAAGGTTAAAAGGCAGATATTCCTTTTGATCCTACAATTGATTTTGTTAGTGTCTAGTCAATTGTATCCAGCTGGCTTTCAAAGTATAGCCGGCTGTAGGTTGTAGTATAAGTATTCCAAGTTCTTTTATCTTTCTTTATGCTTTGTAACACTTGTAAAAGAACTTGAGAAAGCAATATACTGCCTCCTTGAAACCCAACTCTCTTGTTCTGACTCTTTACTTTACTTTGTTCTTATTATCAACATATTGGTTAACCCAGTTCATTGTTTGATCAAAGTTTAGTTGTTCTCCTCATTGTGTTGTTGTGTTGTAATTTGTTCAAGCCCTTAACCAGTCCTGCAATTGGTATCAAAGCTTTTCAGGCTCTTGATATATGATCTCACCATCTTAAGATCCCTCACACACACAAAAACTAAACTCTCCAAATGGCATCCATCTCAAAGACTGATATGGAGACTGGAACCATGAACAAATCCCCACTGATCACTCTTGATGATTTTGACACCTGGTGTATGAGAATGGAAGGTTTCATCAGGTCTCTGGATTCAAGAATGTGGGAATCTGTTGAGAATGGACCTTTCATACCCAGCACTCCTTCTGCTACTGGTGCTGGTATGATTCCAAAAGATGTGTCCAACTACTCTGATGAAGATAGGAAGAGAGTAGAGATTGATAGGAAGGCCATGACTGCTCTTCAGACTGCTCTCCCAAACTCTGTATACAGAGGCTTTAAGAAGTGCAAAACAGCTTAACAGCTGTGGGATGCACTGAAGCTGATGTATGAAGGCTCCTCTGAAGCCAAGGAGAACAAGAAGGATCTCCTGAAGCAGCAGTTTGAAAACTTCACCTTTAAAGCATGTGAAACCATGACTCAACAATACTTCAGGTATGTTGAGATAGTGGATACCCTAGTGGATGGAGGAGTTCCTCTTGCGAACAGGGACATTGTAAGGAAGTTCATGTCCTCACTTCCTAGGCAATGGACACACTATTGTGTGGTGATCAAGAGGACTGAGAACCTTAAAACTCTTACTCTGACAGAGTTATATGGGATTCTCAGTGGATACCAAATGGAGATGAACATGCAAGGTTTATCTGGCAACTCCAACAATCAAATGGGTTCAGCCCTTCATGTGGTTGAAAGGGATAGCATAGAACCCCAACATCATCTCATATGCTACCCTGACAACTCACCAAAGGGTCCTTTCATCACCTTCCCAGAGACACCCAGGGAGAACTTCACTCAAGGAAGCCCATTCCAAGAGACAAGCTCTTCTCAAGCCTTTGTGTCTACTGATGAAAGCTGTGGGAACTCTCTCTTCACTCTTGAAGACCTGGACTGTATCCATCCAGATGACCTGGAATACATGGAAATAGTTCAGCAGATGGCTCTCCTCACTCACAGAGCCAAGAAGTTCTACAAGAGACCAGGAAGAAGGTTTCCAAGCAATGCTACCAGTGGAAAGTTTAGGCTGGATAAAAGCAAAGTCAAGTGTTAAAACTGTAACCTGATGGGCCACTTTGATAGGGAGTGTAAGGCACCTAAAACAAATGGGGGCCAAGCACAAACCAGACCAAACTACACTGACAAAGCCCCTCAAAATGAGAAGCCAAAGCAACATGTTGCTGTTGCTGTTGAAGAGGGAGGCTTTGACTGGAGCTTTCAGGTGGAAGATACTTCTCCAAACCAAGCACTGATGGCAGACCATGATGAAGCCAAGGTATTGTAACATCTCTATACTCCTGAATGCATTGCTAAAGTAAACAGATACAGGTCCTACAACTTAGAAATGAGATCTGATCTTGAGTCATTAAACATATTAAAATCTGAAAATGATTACAAGTTAAAATAGAGGACTTGGAGAAAACCATTTCAGTACTAAACATGAACATACAGATTTTAGAACTCAGATCCAGGATCTCATAACTAAGTTGACTGAGTGCCAGGCTGAGCTTGTGATCAGCAAAGCCAAGGCAGAAAAGAGTGTTCTTGAAGAAGAGACCTTCAAGAACATGATATCCTCATCCCTGCACAACAAAGTGTGCTATACAAATAGACAAGGACTGGGATCAAATGAGATAGCTCCTCCACACACAATCTTGTCTGTAAGATCTCCTAGGTGTGGAACTTGTGAAGATGAGCTTCCTCTCATAGATCCTATAAGTGAGGAGGATAAAGAAGAGATAGTGAAGAATTCCTCTGAGAAGAGTGAAGAAGAGGATTCTTCCAAGGGCCACTATCCTTCTGAGGAGAAGAAATCTACTGTGATGACCAAGTCCAAGAGAAAGAACTTGATCAGGAAGAGCAAAAGAAAAGCAAAGAAGGCTCAAGAGATCAAGGCTACTTTTGATGCTAAGCAGAAACAAGTTTTTATCTCTGCAGGTTTCAAAGTATTTAGGACTGAAGACATCAACCAAGACTCCTCAGCTAAGAGTCTTGGTTCTTGTTCAAATCATCTCAGTGCAAAGAAGAAGACTGAGCTGCTGTGTACCACTGCTGCACAGCCTGGACCATCAAACTCCAAGAACAGTTCACAGCCCAAAAGAACTGTCTCAGCATCTTCCAAGATGAAGGTGGAGAAGGGTGTGACCAAAGCCAGTCTTGCTCTCATAAGGAGACTCCTTTGAAGAAGAAGATGTTATGTGTCATGTGTGAAAGTACCTCTCACATTGCTAAGGATTGCCCATACAATCCTAAAAGTACTATCCACATGACCAATACAAAGACTTCAAAGAGTTTCAAGAAGACTCAAGCTTCGGAAGGAAAGTCTGTTTCCTTCGGAAGCTCCAAATCAAAGAAGAAGGTAAATGGAAAATTACCTTCGGAAGTAAATTGTCTCGGAAGAAAGGAGTTCTTCCGAAGCACTGAAGTCTGCTGCAATGACTGTAGAATCTTCCGAAGGTTCAGTCATCAAAACTTGTGAAGTCCCAAAAGCTTCTAAGGTTTTGAAGGTCAAGTCCAAGACTCCAAAGGTGGTGTGGAAGTCTAAGAAAGACCAAATGACTGAAGTTTCTCCATCAACAACAGCTGAAGATCCCCCTAGTACAACCATAGGATCTATTACTATTGCATTACCTTCTATCACACTTAGTGAGCCCAAGACAAGTAAGGCTTGGGTTTCCAAATGTAACTAATCATTTTCTTTGTGCAGGAACAGCTCAAGACTAGAGGAATGTCTGGATAATTGACAGTGGCTGTTCCAGGCACATGACAGGCAATAGGTCTCTACTCCATAATTTTGAGAGAATTGATGGAGGACCAGTTGCTTTTGGAGGAGATGAAGGTGGTTACATTTCTGGAAGGGGCAAGGTCACAAATGGTAAGCTCAGCATTGAGAAGGTAAACTTTGTTAAGGAGCTTGGGTACAATCTTCTGAGTGTATCCCAATTTTGTGATCAGAGTCATAACATGCTCTTTACTGAGCATGAGTGCATTGTTCTCAAGCCTGGAGTGGTCATTCCTCATGAGCATATCCTGCTTAGAGCCCCCAGGAAAGGGAACATGTACAAGATGGATTTGCAAGAAACATCTCCCTCTGGAGAAGTTTCATGCTTTCTATCTAAAGTAAATAGTGATGAGTCTTTCCTATGGCATAAAAGAATGTGCCATGTAAACTTTAAGAACATGAATAAGCTAATTAAACATGATTTGGTAACTGGAATGCCAAAGAAAGAGTTTATAAGTGATGATCATTGTGTTGCATGCCTGAAAGGGAAGCAACATAAGGTATCTCACAAGCCTAAGGAAAGAAACACCATCACTACTCCCCTACACTTGTTACATATGGATCTCTTTGGTCCCACCAGTGTAATGAGTCTAGGAAGGACCTCTTATTGTTTAGTGATCACAGATGATTTTACTAGATTCACTTGGGTTTTCTTTCTTAGAACTAAGGATGAAACCCCTGAGATTCTGAAGAATTTCATCTTAAAAGTTGAGAATCAAAGTGATCAAACCATAAGATGTGATCAAGGAACTGAATTCAAGAACCAAATCCTTGATACATTTTGTGATGAAAAAGATATTACAAGACAATATAGTGCTCCCAGGACTCCTCAGCAAAACGGAGTTGCTGAGAGGAGAAACAGGACACTAATTGAAGCTGCAAGAACTATGTTGTCTGACTCCAAACTGCCCATCACCTTCTGGGCAGAGGCAGTAAATACTGCTTGCTATGTGCAAAACAGAGTTTTGGTAGTTAAGACACATGGTAAGACTCCTTATGAACTTTGGCACAAGAGGAAACCTTTCATTGGTTTTCTCAGGTCATTTGGATGTCCCTGCACCATCTTGAATACCAAGGATCAAATTGCCAAGTTTGCTGAGAAATCAGATGATGGACACTTCATTGGATACTCTTCCCAAGCTAAGGCTTATAGAGTATACAATCTCAGAACTAGAATTGTTGAGGAGTCAGCCAATGTGACTTTCAATGAACACACACCCTGTGTGGCTGGTTCTGGTCCTGATTGGCTGTTTGATCTTGATTTAGTTACCAACTGTTTTAAGAAATCTTGTGAAAATGTTTCAGGATCTGTAGAAAATCTAAATACAGGTGATCCTGATCCAAGATTTGAGCTAAGAAGACCCTCAACTCATACATCTTCAGCTCCAGTTGGAACTACTTCAGCAAATGAGGTCTCTATCAGCACTACAATGACAAATTCAGCTGATACATCTGGTATGCCTTCAAATTCCAGCTCAGAGGCTCCTCAACCAGAGATAAAGATACCTCAATTGTAGAAGACAACAATGGTGATGGTGATAGTGATCAGGAATTTTTGATGCTAATAACCACACCATAGATGACAACATCAATGATGTCACACACTCATTGGATCAAGTTAATCTTGATAAGTGTGGTAATGTGGAGGGTGAATCATCTATGCCAGATCTAAATTTCTCAAATTTGGATCTTTCTCAGCAACTTGCTGTGATCCCTCAGCTAAGGATCCACAAGTCTCACCCCACCACAAACATCATTGGAGATGTTGTCACAGGGGTAAGAACAAGAGGACAAACCCATGAAGCAAATGTTTGTCTTCACTCTTGTTTCTTATCTCAGATAGAGCCAAAGAAAGTTGATGAAGCTCTAAAGGATGGAAGTTGGGTTGAAGCTATGCAACAAGAGCTGCTTCAATTCAAAAGGCAGAAAGTTTGGAACCTTTGTCCTCTTCCTCATGGGAAGACTACCATTGGAACCAAATGGGTTTTTAGGAATAAGAAGGATGATAGAGGAATCATCATCAAGAACAAGGCAAGACTAGTTGTTCAAGGATACACACAAGAAGAAGGGATTGACTACACTGATGTCTTTGCTCCTGTAGCAAGATTAGAAGCTGTTAGATATTCCTGGCATTTGCTGCATCCAAGAACTTCAAGGTCTTTCAACTTGATGTAAAGTGTGCTTTCTTATATGGAGTGATTGATGAAGAGGTTTATGTCAAACAACCACCTGGTTTTGTAGACCCTATCATCCTGATTATGTCTGCAAGCTTGACAAAGCTCTTTATGGGCTGCATCAGGCACCCAGGAAGTGGTATGAGACACTATCTGAGTATCTTTGTAAACATGGATACAGGAGAGGTACTATAGATGGAACTCTCTTCATCAAAGGACAGGGAAATGACTTATTGCTAGTTCAAGTATATGTTGATAACATCATCTTTGGTTCAACTAATCCAAAGCTCTGCAAAGACTTTGAGAAGCTGATGAAAGACAGATTTGAAATGAGTGCAATGGGAGAACTCAATTTCTTTCTCTGGGAATTCAAGTGAAGCAGGTTGAAGATGGCATCTTCATAAGTCAGTCAAAGTATGTTCAGGACATACTCAAGAGGTTCAACATGACTGATTGTAAGATTGCTAAGACACCCATAGCCAGAAACCACTCCCTTGGACCTGATCTTGAGTGGGAGTGTGTAGATGAACATTTATACAGGGCTATGATTGGGTCTCTTATGCATCTTACAGCTAGCAGGCCTGATATCATGTTTGCTACATGTATTTGTGCAAGATATCAAGCCAACCCTAAGATGTCTCACTTAATCACTGTCAAAAGGATTTTAAGATACCTCAAAGGTGCTTCAACACTTGGTCTATGGTATCCAAAGAATCCTAACTTCAATCTGTATGCTTATACAGATAGTGATTATGGTGGTTGCAACATGACTGCAAAGTCTACATCTGGGGGATGTCAATTCCTTGGTGGAAGGGTTGTCTCATGGCAATGCAAGAAACAATCCTGTATGTCTGCATCAACTGCTGAGGCTGAATACATTGCTGCTGCAAGCTGCTGTGCTCAAGTGCTTTGGATTCAAAATCAGATGTTGGACTATGGATTTAACTTCAAGGAGACTCCTATCCACATAGACAACAATAGTGCTATCTCTATCACTGAGAACCCTGTGCAGCACTCAAGGACTAAACACATCAACATCAGTTATCATTTAATAAGAGATAACTACGAAAAGGGATTAATTAAACTAGTCAAAGTTCATACAGATTAACAATATGCTGATCTGTTTACAAAAGCTTTTGATGAACAGAGATTTAAATATCTGATATCAGCTATTGGGATGATTAACTTTGAGTAAACTTTTTCTTAAAACTAATTCTAATTATTTCTTCTTAAAATATGTGTGTCCTAAGTTGTCTAGTTTATCACTTTCATAAGCTCATGTTTTCTTTGGATGTGAAATTCTTTTTGAAGACTTTCCTTAGATTCTTGAAAATTTTCTGATACTTCGAAAGTTAAAATTTTATCTTCGTAAGAAAATCATGTCTTCAAAATAAATAACTGTCTAAGAGATTTTACCTTCGGAAGAAGTCTAAATCCATCTTCCGAAGCTTAAATTCTTACCTCAGACACTTATTTGTTTTTAAGGACTTTTTCCTTCCAAAGCAAAATTAACTCTCGGAAGCTTTGTTGTTCCTTATACAAAGCATTCAAGTGTTTATTTCTCTTCCGAAGCATAAATTTTCAAGACTCTCAAGAAAATCTTCCGAAGCCATTTTAGCTTCGGAAGCTTTTTCATTAAATTTCCGAAGACAATTTACCTTCGGAAGCTTTTCGAATTCCAAGAAAACCACTTTTTGAGCAAAAGTAAACTACTTTTTCAGAGGTGGGACCGACTTCCGGATTTCAAAGTTTATCCTCTTTCATTAACTTTGGTTCAAATCCCTTTTCACATAAATACCCAACGGTTCCCCCTCTTTCTCACTATCTTCCTCAATTCCACTATTCCTCAAACCTAATTCTCTAAACCGCCTTTGCTTTCTACCTTTCTTCACCCTTAAGCTTCTGAAATGGCCAACCTTAACCGCAGAAACAACCCAGATTTCTCCATGCAACTTCACAGGCAACATAATCAGGTTGCTTTGTTAAGCTCTAAGAAAGATGCAAGTTTCTCAGAGATTTGCCAATTCTTAACTCTATCCAACTACTTCACCTCCCTGACCATTGATCCTACTCTATATGAGGATCATTTGCTTGAATTCTGGAAGACCTGCCAAGAGGTCATCATGGATGGGGAGAAGGCACTGTCTGCCACAGTGCAAGGGAGGACAATCTTCATCACTCCGGCCATCATCAACCATCATTTGCAGCTGGATGATGAAGAAGGTGAGTTGTCCTTCCCAAAGGAAGCTGTTAATCATTCCTTTGAGCAGATTGGCTATGAGGGAGATTTCTCTGTAATGACCTTCAGGAAAGGGAAGGTCTCATCCCAGTGAAAATACCTGCTCCATGTGGTTATCCACAGCTTGTCTAACAAGCATGGAGGGTGGGACCAGATTCCTGAGGATCTCTCCTTTATAGTGCATGGAATGGTTCAGGGGGTCAAGTTCAGGTACTCTTAATTTGTTTATACTAATTTACTTGCAAACTTGAACTCCTTAGAGTATTACATGTTTCCTAGATATGTTCAACACATTCTTAACTGTGAACTGGGCTCACAGTTGAGGGAAACAAGTAATATTCTTAAATTGGGACAGATGAAGCCCGGCATCTTTAAAATCATGAAGAAGCCAACTGTAGGCTTCTCAGGGGTAGAAACAGCCCTAGTCCCCAAAATGTTAGAGCTCATTGCTCAAGGTGACAATCTAACAACACAAGCAAGTGTTGAACCCACACCTTCTTTTTCTTTACCACTAAAAAGACCACAAATAACCCTCACCTACCAAAGAAAATCCAAACAAACCCCTACTCAGGCTATTGAGTCTGTGCAGGTCCCCATATACTTAACCTTACAGGAGGAAGTGGACACTAGAGCTCCCACTTCCCTTGAGGAGCAAACCACTCCCATTTCTTCACCTATCAGGGCTGAGGTTCCTCATGCTCACCTTGATGAGCTCAAAAGCCCAACAGCCTTAAGCCTTCACTCTGAGTCTCAACACTCAAGTGAACAACCTTCAGGGGACAATTACCATCCCCGGCCTTTAGATCTAAACCAACCAATTCCCAACCTATCCTTCTATACTGATGAAGACTTAGGATTCAATGAGTACCATGAGTATCTCTTCTCCTCCCCTACTCAAAGAGAGATGAGTACCTCTGATTCTCCTCAGTCTATCCCATATCAGTCACCTGTTACTGAGGTGGATACTTCTGAACATGTTCAGGATGTCCATATGGAAGAGGCTCTCACTTCTGAAAGTGATTACATCATTAAGACCTCAACCATGGCAACTCAGCCCACTGGCACCTCAACGGAGATTGCTAGTGAGCAGAGGAAAACCAGCAGCCAAGAACCTCAAGCTGGTGGTGAGAGAGAGGACTTTGGTCCAATCATCTCATCCCCCAATGATTCTTCTGATGAAGAAGAGGGGAATTTGAGACTAATGGTGTAGAAACTGTCAAAAACATGCTCCTATTTAGTCTCTAAGGTTAGTCACCTTGAATCTCAGGTGACTACCTTACAAAACAGGGTCAATGATCAGCAACTTCTAATTTCATATCTAAAGGAAAAACTAGCTCGGAGACCTTTAAGGAGAGCTCAACCAGGAACACAAGAACCTGTGGATGTGATTGACTTATCCTCCAGCTCACCTATGCAAGTGGGTGATGCTACCAAAAAGGGGGAGAAAGTTATTGCAGCCTCAGAACCTGGGAGTTCTTCACAGAGAATGGACATAGAGGACTCACCATCCTCACTTGCTGTTGTGCATTCTCAGCAACTTCCTCAAGTTCACATTAATGTGGACTCTATAGACTCTATCATCAGGAGTCTCTTTGAGGAAGGTATACCAAGGGCTGTGTCATCTCCACCCCAAGGAACTTCAAACTACATCATAAGGTAGAGGTATGATGCTGACAGAAGAGCCCTTATCCTTCACAGAGTTCAAGGGCAACAAGAAGTTTTTGATTTTCAAAGCCTGAACTTCTATGAAAGATTGGATCTAGTCAACATGCCACTTGTCAATCCAAGCAACTCAAGACAAGCTGACAGATTGGCTCAAAGAATCCAAGATAGGATCCTTGCAGAGTTCCCTCTAAGAAGGAGACTTAGGCAATCAGGCAATGTCATCGGTCAACTGGATGTTGAGGTGGACCCTAAGATTAGTTTCATAGGGGAAACCTTGACTGAAGGCCCAGTGGCAGAACCTGAGACCCCTGTCTCACCATCAACAACTGCTGCAGAGGTTCACACTCCTTCTGAGACACCTGCTGGTGAAGGTGTTTCTCAGACTCTCTCTGGCTAGAGCATGGAAGCTACACCAAGCAATGAAGGCCAAGCCTCTATCCGCC
Source organism: Flaveria ramosissima (assembly GCA_025215565.1). NCBI lineage: Eukaryota > Viridiplantae > Streptophyta > Magnoliopsida > Asterales > Asteraceae > Flaveria > Flaveria ramosissima. The sequence continues at coordinate 44,119,649 of CM046035.1, read as the reverse complement.
CTGAGTCACAAAGGTCTGTGGGTGACAAAGGGAAAAAGATTATGACTCCTGAGGAAATTAAGGAGGAAGAGAGAGAGAGGAAAAGGAAGCTAACGGGAGAAAGTTCCTCTGGGTCATCTAGCTTTATGCAAGCTGCAATCAGGGCTGCCCCCAGACCAAATACTCAAGATGATGAGTTGAGGGCAGTCAGGATTACTTATTTACAGACCAGGAACTATGATATTGATGAAATCATCTCCCTCCCCTTAGAAGAATTGAATGAACTGGCTGACATGGAAGTGTCAAGAGAGATGAAAGAAAAAGAGGATGCAAGGTTACTTCTCCAATTCAAAGAGGAGAAGAGACAGAAAAGACTCTACAAGCATGCTCCCACTCTCTCTCTCCAGTTCAAGAAAGTCCTGTACAGGAAGATATGGCTCCACAAGAACCTCAGGTAGACAAAGAAGAAGATAGGATCAAGATGATCAACTACCTGAGTGCCACAGGCTTCTATCAGGCAGATGCACTTCTTCCCCTGTCCTATGACTTCATTGAGTTTGAGTACCTAAAGCAACTTGAACTTGAGCTAGTCAAAGAAAGAAAAACAACTAAAAGGAAGCTAAGGGAAGAAGCTGCAAAGTCAAGAGCCATCATCCACAAAAGTATGAAGAAGTCTGCTGATAGACAAAGGATGATGAGCTTCTTGAAGCTATATGGATTCTCCGGAAGGAGACTTGGCCCTATGTCTCTATCCACAATGGATGAGCATATAAGGGTGATCAAGCAGAAGATTAAGAGTGGTGAACTGATTGACTTGCACTCTCTTCCAAGTCAAGTCCCACCTGAAGTGGAGGTTAAGTTTGAACAACCTGATACACCTCAATCCGGACCTCCAGCTGAGCCTCAGCAAGCTTCATCTTCTGATCCAAGGCAGGGTCAAACTCCCTCTCCTTCTGAACCTGTGAGGGAGGAACACCCAACTGAGAAAGACAATGATGATCAACAAGGTGCTGCAGACCAGTCTTCTCCGTTGAAGTCATCTAAGAGGAAGAAGAGAATGGCTTCTAAACCAAAGTCAAAGAAGAAAAAGCCTAAGTCATCTACCGCTACACCTCAGGCTGAATCAGATCAACCTGAGGAAGTGCATGATGAGGCAGCCCAATCAACTCTAATGCAAGTGGCTCATCTGACAACTGAGACACCCATCTTGTCCTGGACTTACTCTACCAATCCAGAAAGATGGCATGTAATCAGAGATCAAGGTGTTGAGAATGTCTATACTTGGCAAGACATAATCAACTTACCTCTGTATGATCTCTTTGAGATGAGAAGATACTATGAAGGTCTTGATGATCCTGACCATCTAATGAAGAAGGGCATGGTCATGATTGTACTGAAGACCACCAATATCTGAAGATCTTCTAAGTGTTTTGGTAGCATCAGCCTAGGGGGAGTTTGTAAGGATTCCTTTACGTCTGATGCAAACCAAAACATCAAATATCTCTCTGCAACATGCACTAAGTACTGAAGTAAAGAATGCTTCGGAAGTTTTACACAATACACTAGAAAATACTCTAAGTGTAAAATCTTCCGAAGCCAAGACCAATATCTTCCGAAGCCAAACATGAAGTCTTCCGAAGCTTCAACCTATGAAGACAGATTTCTTCCGAAGACTTTTAGTATACATGCTTTATCTGATGTACTTTTCCTTAAAGCTGGACACCTTTCTGATGCATCTCTGTAAAGTCACCAACTTACATGAGTTGGTGAAAAGGTCCATGCTTTTGGTAACTGTACATTGAGGCCTTGAGTCTCTAACTTTCTACTTTATGTACTTTATCCTTTTTGTTATATATAAGGATGCGAGCTATGGCATGTCATAGTCACAAGGTCAAAAGTCAGATATGCCTTTTGATCCTACAATTGATTTTGTTAGTGTCTAGTCAATTGTATCCAGCTGGCTTTCAAAGTATAGCCGGCTGTAGGTTGTAGTATAAGTATTCCAAGTTCTTGTATCTTTCTTTATGCTTTGTAACACTTGTAAAAGAACTTGAGAAAGCAATATACTGCCTCCTTGAAACCCAACTCTCTTGTTCTAACTCTTTACTTTACTTGTGTTCTTAGTATCAACATATTGGTTAACCCAGTTCACTGTTTGATCAAAGTTTAGTTGTTCTCCTCATTGTGTTGTTGTGTTGTAATTTGTTCAAGCCCTTAACCGGTCCTGCAAATGGTCAAAGAATGGGTTAAGTGGAATTTTTAGTGAAAAATGGGTTTTAACCGGGTAACGTTGGAAGATAATTTTAGAAATGAGGGTATAACACCAAAATCCATGGAAACCATGTTATTTCAGTAAGTTTTGTACTATAGGATCTAAAAGAGTTGAAAAATTGGTCAAACGAGCTTTTAACGGGTCAAATTCGGTTAAAAACGCGTTTTAACGTGTAAAACTTTAAATATAGACTTTCACCTAAAATGAGCTTGAAATACATCTTTAGCAGATTAAAAACTTATATAAAGTCATCAAAATAATATTTAATGAATCAATGACCATTAATATAAATCAACACTTAACTGATATAAACCTTCGGTTTTACCGTAACCGGTAACGGAAGACATAAATAAATATAACCCGGAACTAAATTCTGAAATATTGGAACAAACCTACTTAAAATCAGTTACCTAACCCTGAGAAACTAATACTTGGCAATAAAAGTCATTAAATGCGAAAATCAAACTTTGGGGTAGAAATTGTAAATTCTGAAAACTTGGAGGACTAAACTGTAAATTTTGCTAAACTTCAATAAACCGACCCCCTTGAACTAAGAATCACTTAAAAGACTCAAACTCACTTATGTAGGTGATTTAAGATGGTAACTCATGTATTCTTTCATAAGAAACCCTAACTTTCTATAAAAGGAAACTTTTTATATAAAGACTTAGCAATTCAAATGCTATTAAGACATTAATCTCATGAAACACCTAATGCATCTTCATAACCCTAGAATTAGTGTATTAACACTTAAATCTTAATGATTAGGGTGCTAGACTTGAGACTTTTCCCGGCACACGAAGAAACCCTTTTGCTTGAATTCTAAGGTGAGTTTAAGTGTTTCCCTTTTTACTACTGTTTTGGGATGAAGCATGCTCTGTTTAAACTGAACTATTTTTGTGCTATATTATGATACTATATGTTGTGGTTACGTTAAGACATGTTGATACTTGTAATACAATCATTAGTTCTTGTGTGAACCGCTTGTTTATATGGGTAGATCTACTTGGGAAATCCCCCACACACGGTGCCTCCTGTGATGAACGGGAAGGGTACCACACTGAGATCCTGTGGGGTCGTATGTCGCATGTAACAGGTTTTATAAGATACTATGGTGGACCATCCGGCAGGTACGGTCTACTGGTTTGAGGCTCAGTTCTCCCCACGGGGATTTAACCGGTAACTTAATTTTTGAAGAGGCTAGTCGGGACTGAGTGCAGGGTTGATTGTGATCCCCACAACAATGATACTATGACTTTTTAATAGAGAGTGGATTCTAATGAATCCTTTTGTTTTTTAACTTTAAGCACTTGAATTCACCAACTTTATAGTTGACACAAATTTTTTGAGCATGTTTCAGGTAATCCATGAGTGGAGTGTAGCTGTGTAGAAGACTTTGACCTAGCACCGTGACCATGGCATTGGCTTGTCCTTGTTTTGAAACATTTGAACAATTTACATTTATTGATGTTGGAAACAATTTGTATTGATGTTGTACTTACTCTTCTCATTTGGGGGCGAATCCTATTTCTAGCCCGGGTTTATTTTAAATATCAATGCCATGTGATGTTCTCTCATTTTGTGCTCTTATGATGGTTTGTTTCCGCTGCCTTTTGTTGTTGATAGTCTGTGACGTCCCACCCTACCTGGGCCCGGGGTGTGACAGAAACACCGGATCTCTTGGGATTTGCATAACAGTCTTGTTGACTTGTTGAATTGTAACACTTGTATAATTTCAATACAAGTGTTTGGATTCCGCAGCTACATCCGCAGCTATATAGTCTTCCAAAGGTGCTTTGTTCTTCCGAAGGCATTCTATTCTTCCAAAGGTACTTGATCTACTGAAGGTATTTTATTCTTCTGAAGGTGTTTGCTCATCCGCAGGAGTCTTCACTTGAACTCTTTGATTGACTTCACTTGAACTCCAGAGCTGATTGTTCATCCGCAGATGATCTTCGGATGTATGTTACTTGTAAGAAATATATCTATGGAAGAATAAAATGTTCATTCGTAGATATTTCTTACACTTATTCAATTTCAGTAACTGACCAAGTGTAATGTTTGTACCTGCAACCATACACAGATCAACACATATATGGGTTAACCTATATACCCAATGCATACATCAAAATAATGAATTACAATCATTCATTACAAGTATTGATTAAAGTTCTAAGCCTATACAAAATGATCTAGATCTATCGTTCCTAGATCTAACAATACTCCCCCTTAGACTTAGATACTTCTAATCAGCTCTTCAAGACTAAAAGGTCCTCCAATCTTGACACCATATTCTTGTTGATATAAGATACTGCATCCTTTTGATCATCGTATTTGTACTTGATCTCCATTCTTCATATCCTTTGAAGAGTCTCAAAACTTAGTCCCAAAATGTCCTCTTCAGTTGTTAGGGTTTCCACCACACTTTGATTGTGAACTATTTCAAGTTCATCTTCTTCTGATATTCGTAGTTCTGATACTTCTTCAATGTCAGCTCCTTTCAGCAGCCCAGCATTATTTCTTCTTCTTTTGTATGCTTTAGCATATAGTTTATCCACCACTTGAATCATATGAACATATAAGCATAGATCATTCTATGCTCTTTCATTAGATAGCTTTGGGAAGAATTTGTCATGCAAGTATGATATGTAGCTAGGGTGTAGTAGCTTGATCTCCACTGGATCAAAGATTCTCATCTTCTCTACTTTCTTTCCTTCTGCATTCCTCAACAGCACCAATTCTTTGGTTTTCTCAACATATCCCCATTCTGTTATGGGATATGTGTATTGATTTCCATCAAATCTTTTAAAGACTGCTGCATTCTTGTTGTTGTATCCAACCCTCTTCAAAAGCTCATCATCTATCAATGTAGAGGAGTTTATTCTTGATCTTTTCACCCTTTCCATTCTTCTCTTCTAATCAGCAACTTCTCTTCTTGCTTCCTTAAGTACATCATCTTTGAATTTGGTCTTTAGTCTTCCTACTGACATAGAGAAGTCTCTTCCTCTTGAGTGAATTGGGTAATTAGTGATAATTAAGCTCTGTAGATCTTTGATGTCACTTTCAGGCAGGTACAATACTTGTTCTACATCATAGATGTATTCAGTTCTTCCAGATGTCCAATTGATGACTGCACAATCTGAGTCTGGATCATATTTCCAGGCCATAATCCTGTTTTCTTCCACAGAACTAGGAGTTGTGATGTGGTCACAATGCTCTATAAGTGTAGATTTTTGTTCAGTGATTTCCCTGACTATTGTTCCTAGAGGTCATACTTTGCCAAGGATAACTGCCTTAGGCTCTCTGATTAGTTTCTCCTTCCCTGTGTGCTGATCTTTAGATTCAACAGTTATAGGATAACTAGGAGTTTGCTTTGTTGCTCGTAGGATGGGTTTGGTGCTTCAGTTCTGAATCTCACTACTGTGTCAAGCTCAACAGCCATTACATGTTCCATAATCCTCCTAAGTTCACCAACTTTTCTTCTCTTAAGCTCATGTGCCTTGTAGTTTTGACCCTATAGCCAACAGATCATATTGTACTTGCTAAGCTTTGCTGTGTCACAGTGGCCTAGATATTTCTTGATTTCCTGAATGGCTCGAAGTGTTGTGAATGCTTCATAATCACAATTAGGGATCATGAATCTAGCCAGCTCAAACTCTTTTAGCATATCTTTCCTCTCACTCATGCTCATCTTTTCTACCATGTGATACGGAAAGCCATGATTTATTAGGGTCATAAACATTGAGGATTCAGGCCTTTCTTCTAGTATGTCTTTGGTGGTCAGCAATTCATCAACTTTTGATTCTTTGTCTGTTTTGGGAGATCCATCCTTTGTGAGCTCATTCCATTCACATCACTCTCAGCTTCATCATGAGTCACTGGCTTTGAAGTTGAGACATCCATTGAAGGAGTGTGCTCAGGTGATGTAGGCCTTGATCTTTTGGGAGAATCTTGTACTTCAATCACTTCCTTCATAACAGGACCCTAGTACTTCCTTGTACTTCAATCACTTCCTTCAAGGACTTTTGGAATGTTTGTTTCAGAAACAGCATTCTTACTAATGTTCAAAAGATCATCATCATGTTCATCAGAATCATCCAAGTCATCACACTCATCAAAGTCAAATTCTGAGTCATTTTGATTAATCTTTTCTGATTCAGATGACTCAGTTTCATTCACCTCAGTTTTATTATGAAAAACTTGTTGATTAGATTTTGTTTCAAACTTAGTGCTTGGCACAAAATGATTTGACAAGTTATTTGTCATTGATTCAGGTAAAGGTGTGTAATTATTGTTTATAGGAGGTGGCACAACATTATTACCCAACCCAAACCTATTCTTTGATTAAATATGAGAATTTAATAATTTCTCATACTGCTGATATGAAAGTTGAAACTTCTGAAGTTTCACTTCAGTTGATGCATGATCAGCCATTGATTTAGTTAAGGAAGTGGTCAGATGCTCAACTTGTTCTTTTAGACTGTAATTTTTTGAAACAATTTTATCTAAATCCTTTTGTAAAGAGTTATTTTTGATTTGATATAATTTATGTTCTCTTACATGTGATTCATTCAAAATCATTGTTTCTGTAACTTTATCAGCCTGTTCTTGAGCATGGACTCTATATCTTTCCACTTCCCCAACACATATTGATGAACATAACCTGTCTCTTACCTCACTTGTCATGGGTGGAACTTTGTTTTCCATGTGAGCCAATAAAGCTTCATTTTCTTCCAAGACTTCCTTCTCATACATACTCCAGTCACAGGTTCCATCTTGAAGAATGATCAGCCCAGATTCTTTTGAGTTGCTTGTTCCCGCTGATGTATTAGTGGCTGGTGGGGATGAGTTGGCAAGTTGTGGTTGCTTGAATGATCTTTGAGATGATGATGTTTGTTTAGACAGAAGTTGTTGTTGTTGTGTTGAGTCAGGATTTTGTTGATTGCATTCTCTAGACAAGTGTCCATAGAGATTGCACTTGAAGCATCTTACCTTGGACTTATCAACACCAATCCATGATGATTTACTTGCACCAGCCAAATTCTTGTTTCTTCTGAGATATTGTTTTGCTCTATAGGCAATCATTGCTATTTGCCATTGTAGATCCATCTCCTCCACTACATCTGGAGGTAATTCTTCCAAGTCTTTTTGGCACATGTTCGCAGAGGTTAATGAGCTTCCCAGGTAAGCTTGAAAACTTGAACTGAAAGCTCCAAAAGCTACTTTTTGTTCTTCAGAGTCCATAATGACTGTGATGGACTCTGGTTCCGATGATGTATTTCTTTTATCATCAGTTCTTCCTTTCTCTTTTCTTGACTTACTTTGAGAAGAATTTTTAGGAGGTTTTGAAGAATAGTAACTTACTTCCTCTTCATCTTCACTCAAAGTACAAGAGTTTTCACCATCATTGTTGGAAATAAAGGCACTTCCAGAACTTCTTGTTTCTTTAAAGTGATATAGTGATACATGAGTTTGCATACTCTCGTTTCTTGATTTCTCATCTGTTGGGTTTGTTGGACCAATATCAAAAGATGTTTAACCATTTAAACAAGAAAAATACAGCGGAAAGAAACCTTAATATAATGTTTTGTAAACTGAAATTTAAGGCACATTAAATGTCAACAACAAACCCAAGATTGTAAGGATCATTTATATGTGAAGGAACTAGCAAACAAGCAAACTATAACAACCAAAATGAACCATGGAACTACCTTCCAAAGCCGCCCAAAAACCGTTAGATGAACTACCTTCCAAAGGCTGCCCAAAAACATTGGATGTGAAGAAGAGGATGAAGTCTTGAAGGACCAAAACACCAAAGAAGATGTCCTCAAGCTTGTATACCCCCAAGCCTCAAGCAAAACACTTTGTTGCTAGGATTTTTGACACCAAAATCGCAAGAAGTAGGCTGCAGAAAACCCTTTTTAAGCCTTGTTTTTCCTTCTTAGATGAGAGAAAAGATGAGTCTTGCATGTATGAGAGAGAGTGGAAAAGATGGAGTGTGAAAACTAGTAAATGTGGTGTTAAGTTCCCAAGCAACAAAAGGCCAAAAGACCCCATAAAGGGGCGGCCAAAATTCTTGTTTAAAATGGGTTTCCCCCCATTTTAAAACACCCATTAAAACATTCACTAGTTATATTATGAGTTATATAATTAACCCTTTAATTATATAACTTACACATACTTTTGTTATTTAATGTTACTTAACCAACTTAAATAACATTACAAATAATGTCCATGAACAAAATATCCTTATAAGTTGTTCTATCTCACATACAATTTATTTAGAAAACCTATTTTCTAAATTGGTGTAATTATTTAATTGCATGATCATATCATCAATTAAATATAAATTGGTGTTTGCTAAGCTTGTTATTGGGTATGAACCGACTTGGATCATAACATACTAACCACATCAATATTCTATGTGTCTTGGGCATATATCCAACAATCTCCCACTTGCACAAGATTCATAGAAGATTGATGCAAGCAGTAAATACCGCCTAACAACGGTTTACTACCCTTAATACGCATGATTAAAAGCCATTCAATAACATCATCCCCTTCAAGTATCCAACTTGAAATGATTTAGGTGAATCAATCATTTATCCTTTTGTTACAGATGTCATGTTAAATCCAAGGACACAGAATGATCATTCATTGTTGAATTAACTTAATCAGGCCTTACACATATTGCTCTCAACGAATAAGAGGAACAAATTCCATCTTGACTACATACGTTTCTCATAATCACCTCATGTCATACCTGAACATAGCCTTATATACTGTCCATTATTTTAGAGCAGTGAAGAACTAGCTCAAGGTATAACATTTGGTGAATATCAAAACCCAATATGTATCTCAGGTCGGAGTATACCATATGATATTCGCCTTTACTCAAATTTACTTATGATGAATCTAGAAGATTCCATGTAGTAAAATTTGAGATGCGGGTCAGCCCAATATTTGTATCCCACAAATATCTATGAACTTTGGCAGCAACCAATTGCTCTATATTCATTCCTTATGAATATCCACCACTCCATGTTCATAATAGTCTTACGTTCATGTTTGTTCCCACAAATATGGCCAACTACGGACATTTAGAATAATGGACATATTCATGGATATAGACATGCTAAAAGGGAACACAACTCAGAATATCACAAATATATAAAGAGTTAAACATTACATTGTTCCAAACATTTAAATACTGAACAGATCAATTCCAATCACAAGAAAATCAAAGTCCTAAGGCACAAGTATGACTTTCATGCTTTGCCCTTTCATGAGCTTCATGAGTGGATCCGCAATGTTTTGATCGGTGTGAACTTTACGAACACATATCTTTCCTTTTTCAACTTCATCCTTTATGTAGTTGAATCTTCGCTCAATGTGTCTAGTCTTTTGATGTGCACGGGGTTCCTTGATTTGTGCAATCGCACCCTCATTATCACAAAAGATTTCTAGAGGGTCTTGAATGGTAGGGACGACCCCTAGATCAGCGATAAATTTCTTTATCCATGCAGCTTCCTGCTTCTGTAGTGGACAATGCTACCACGTCTTGTTTTGAACTCTTCCAGGACACTGCCCTTCCATTCATAATGAAGACATACCCCGATTATGATCGAGAATCATCTCGATCAGTTTGGAAATTCGCATCTCTGTAACCCTTTACAACGAGTTCCTCTTCACGAGAGCTGTATATTAGAAACATATCCTTAGACCTCCTAAGGTATTTCAATATACTTTTAACAGCCATCAAATGGCTATTACCTGGATTCTGCTGATATCTGCTCGTCATGCTTAATGCGCATGACACGTCCGGTCCAGTGCATATCATCGTATACATGATTGATCCTATAGCAGAAGCATATGGGATGTCCTTCATTCGATCTTGCTCATCCTTTGAGCTTGGACATTAAGATGTACTCAATATTGTCCCTCTTTGAATAGGTACCATACCTTTCGTAGAGTTTTCCATCTTGAACATTTTCAAGACTTTATCAATGTATGCACTTTGGTTTAAACCTATCAACCGCCTCAATCTATCCCCATATATCTTTATTCCCAAAATATAGGCAGCTTCACCGAGATCTTTTATGGAAAAACAACTTCCAAGCCAGGTTTTAACAACCTTCCATGGTTGGAATATCATTTCCAAAAAGTAGTATGTGATCAACATACAATACTAAGAATGTAATTATGCTCCCACTAGCCTTCTTATATACACAAGCCTCGTCAGCATTCTTGATGAAACCAAAATTCTTGATCTCTTCATCAAAACATTGATTCCAACTTCTCGATGCTTGTTTCAATCCATAGATTGATCTCTTTAACTTGCATACTTTATTAGGATGTTTTGGATCGACAAAACCATCAGGCCGAACCATATGGACAGTATCTTCGAGATGTCCATTAAGAAAAGCGGTTTTGACATCCATTTGCCAAATCTCATAGTCATAACCAACCCCTTGAGTTTGAGTGAAACCTTTTGCTACATGTCTTGCTTTGTAAGTATCCAAGTTTCCATGCATATCGGTTTTCTTCTTGAAAACCCACTTGCATCCAACCGGTTTGGAGTTAAGTGGAGGGTCAACCAATTCCTAAACTTGGTTGTCATACATGGATTGCATCTCTACGTTCATGGCTTCCAGCCATTTGTCACAATCCGAATTGGACATTGTATCATGGTATGTAGTTGGCTCATCGGAGTCAACCACATAGCATCCATTCATGAAAAATCCATATCTTTCAGGTGTAATGCTAACTCTACCAGATCTGCGAACGTTTTTTGTTTGATCAACCTCTTGATCATCATCAACTTCCTCCTGTTGATTGCTAGTGTTAACCAAATGTGTATCGCCTTGTGGATCTTGATCCTCATCAAATTTTGTTGTTCTATACGTTATTCCTTCCATAAGGAACTTAGCTTCCAAGAACTCTGCCTTTCCAGCAATAAATACCTTTTGCTCTGTTGGATCAAAGAAGTAGTATCCTATACAGTCTTTGGGATATCCAATAAATATACACTTAGTGGACCGACTTTCCAACTTGTTTTGGGTGTTTATCTTAACATAAGCTTCACAACCCCATACCTTTAAATATGATAGTGATGGAACTCTTCCATGCCATATTTCAAAAGGTGTCGAATTCACTTTCTTGGTCGGGGCCATATTCAAAATACGAGCCGCGGAGAGCAATGAAAAACCCCAAAATGATAGAGGTAGTGAGTATATAGCCATCATAGAATGAACCATATCCAATAGGGTTCGATTTCTCCTTTCAGACACACCATTATGTTGTGGTGTTCTAGGTGGAGTAAGTTGTGAGACGATCCCACAACTTCTTAGATGGAACTGAAAAGCCTCACAGAGGTATTCACCTCCTCTATCTGAACAAAGAACTTTGTTAGTTTTATTGAGTTGATTTTCTACTTCATTCTTGAAGATTTTGAACATTTCAAAAGCTTCATGTTTATGCGTCATCAAGTACACATAACCATATCGACTATAATCGTCGGTGAAGGTAATGAAGTATCTTTCACCATTTCTTGTCATCGTCTTAAAAGGGCCACATATATCCGAATGTATGATTCCCAATAAGTCTTTTTCCCTCTCATTAGTACCACTAAAGGGCGACTTGGTCATCTTGCCTTATAAACAAGATTCACACTTATCAAATGAAACTTTCTTGCAGGACCGGTTAAGGGCTTAACAATTACAACACAACAACACAAAAAGGAGATTAACTAAACTTGATCAAACAGTAAACTGGATTAACCAATATATTGATACAAAGAACACAAGTAAAGATAAAGAGACAGAACAAGAGATTTGGGTTTCAAGGAGGCAGTATATTGCTTTCTCAAGTTCTTTTACAAGTGTTACAACGCATAAAGAAAGATACTAGAACTTGGAATAGTTATACTACAACCTACAGCCGGCTATTCTTTGAAAGCCAGCTGGATACAATTGACTAGAAACAAACAAAATCAATTGTAGAATCAAAAGGCATATCTGCCTTTTGACCTTGTGACTATGACATGCCATAGCTCACATCCTTATCTATTACAAAAAGGATAAAGTACATAAAGTAGAAAGTTACAGACTCAAGACCTCAATGTACAGTTACCAAAAGCATGGACCTTTTCACCAACTCATGTAAGTTGGTGACATTACAGAGATGCAGCGGAAATGTGTCCAGCTTTATGGAACAGTACATCAGATAAAGCATGTTACTAATAGTATTCGGAAGAAATCTGTCTGCATAGAATGAAGCTTCGGAAGACTTTGTCTCTGAGGCTACGGAAGACTTCATGTTTGGCTTCAGAAGATATTGGTCTTGGCTTCGGAAAATTTTACACTTAGAATATTTTCTAGTGTATGGTGTAAAACTTCCGAAGCATTTCTTCTTCAGTACTTAGGGCATTTCTTGCAGAAAGACATTGGATGTTTTGGTTTGCATCAGACTTAAAGGAATCCTTACAAACTCCTCCAAAGCTGATGCTACCAAAACATTTAGAAGATCTTCAGATGTTAGTAGTCTTCAGCACATTCATGACCATACCCTTCTTCATTAGATGGTCAGGATCATTCAGACCTTCATAGTATCTTCTCATCTCAAAGAGATCATGCAGAGGTAAGTTGATTATGTCTTGCCAAGTATAGACATTCTCAACACCTTGATCTCTGATTACATGCCATCTTTCTGGATTGGTAGAGTAAGTCCAGGATAAGATGGGTGTCTCAGCTGTCAGAGGAGCCACTTGCATTGGAGTTGATTGGGCTGCCTCATCATGCACTTCCTCAGGTTGATCTGACTCGGCCTGAGGTATAGAGGTAGATGATTTAGGCTTGTTCTTCTTAGACTTTGGTTTAGAAGCCATTCTCTTCTTCCTCTTAGATGACTTTAACTGAGAAGACTGGTCTGCAGCACCTTATTGATCATCCTTGACTTTCTCAGTTGGGTGTTCCTCCCTCACAGGTTCAGAAGGAGAGGGAGTTTGACCCTGCTTTGGATCAGAAGATGAAGTTTGCTGAGGCTCAGCAGGAGGTCCGGGTTGAGGTGTCTCAGGTTGTTCAAATTTAACCTCCACTTCAGGTGGGACTTGACTTGGAAGAGAGTGTAAGTCAATCAGTTCACCACTCTTAATCTTCTGCTTGATTACCCTTATATGCTCATCCATTGTGGATAGAGACATAGGGCCAAGTCTCCTTCCGGAGAATCCATATAGCTTCAAGAAGCTCATCATCCTTTGTCTATGAGCAGACTTCTTCATACTCTTTTGGATGATGGCTCTTGACTTTGCAGCTTCTTCCCCTAGCTTCCTCTTAGTTGTCTTTCTCTCTTTGACTAACTCAAGTTCAAGTTGTTTTAAGTACTCAAACTCAATAAATTCATAGTATAAGGGAAGAAGTGCATCTGCCTGATAGAAGCCTGTGGCAATCAGGTAGTTGATCATTTTGATCCTATCTTCTTCTTTGTCTACCTGAGGTTCTTGTGGAGCCACATCTTCTTGTACAGGGCTTTCTTGAACTGGAGAGAGAGTGGGAGCATGCTTGTAGAGTCTTTTCTGTCTCTTCTCCTCTTTGAATTGGAGAAGTAACCTTGCATCCTCTTTTTCTTTCATCTCTCTTGACACTTCCATGTCAGCCAATTCATTTAGTTGTTCTAAAGGGAGAGAGATGATTTCAGCAATATCATAGTTCTTGGTTTGTAAATAAGTAATCCTGACTGCCCTCAACTCATCATCTTGAGTATTTGGTCTGGGGGCAGCCCTGATTGCAGCTTGCATAAAGCTTGAAGACCCAGAGGAACTTTCTCCCCTTAGCTTCCTTTTCCTCTCTCTCTCTTCCTCCTCAATTTCCTCAGGAGTCATAATCATTTTCCCTTTGTCACCCACAGACCTTTGTGACTCAGGGTGGATAGAGGTTTGGCCTTCATTGCTTGGTGTAGCATCCATGCTCTGACCAGAGAGAGGCTGAGAAACACCTTCAACAGCAGGTGTCTCTGAACGAGTTTGAATCTCTGCAGTAGTTGATGATGATGAGACAAGGGTCTCAGGTTCTGCCACTGGGCCTTCAGTCAAGGTTTCCCCTATGAAACTAATCTTAGGGTCCACCTCAACATCCAGTTGACCAATGACATTGCCTGATTGCCTAAGTCTCCTTCTTAAAGTAAACTCTGCAAGGATTCTATCTTGGATTCTTTGAGCCAATCTGTCAGCCTGTCTTGAGTTGCTTGGATTGACAAGTGGCATATTGACTAGATCCAATCTTTCATAGAAGCTCAAGCTTTGAAAGTCAAATACTTCTTGTTGCCCTTGAACTCTGTGAAGAATAAGGGCTCTTCTGTCAGCATCATACCTCTACCTTATAATGTAGTTTGAAGTTCCTTGAGGTGGAGATGACACAGCCCTTGGTATACCTTCCTCAAAGAGACTCCTGATGATAGAGTCTATAGAGTCCACATTAATGTGAACTTGAGGAAGTTGCTGAGAATGCACAATTGCAAGTGAGGATGGTGAGTCCTCTATGTCCATTCTCTGTGAAGAACTCCCAGGTTCTGTGGCTGCAATAACTTTCTCCCCTTTTTTGGTAGCATCACCCACTTGCATAGGTGAGCTGGAGGATAAATCAATCACATCCACAGGTTCTTGTGTTTCTGGTTGAGCTCTTCTTAAAGGTCTCCTAGCTAGTTTTTCCTTAAGATATGAGATCTGAAGTTGCTGATCATTAACCCTGTATTGGAAGGTAGTCGCCTGAGATTCAAGGTGACTGACCTTAGAGACTAAATAGGAGCATGTTTTTGACAGTTTTTGCACCTTTAGTCTCAAATTCCCCTCTTCTTCATCAGAAGAATCATTAGGGGATGAGATGATTGGACCAAAGTCCTCTCTCTCCCCACCAGCTTGAGGTTCTTGGCTGCTGGTTTTTCTCTGCTCACTAGCAATCTCAGTTGAGATGTCAGTGGGATGAGTTGCCATGGTTGAGGTCTTAATGATGTAATCACTTGCAGAAGTGAGAGCCTCTTCCATATGGACATCCTGAACATGTTCAGAAGTGTCCACCTCAGTAACAGGTGACTGATGTGGGCTAGACTGAGGAGAATCAGAGGTACTCATCTCTCTTTGAGTAGGGGAGGAGAAGAGAGACTCATGGTACTCACTGAATCCTAAGTCTTCATCAGTATAGAAGGATAGGTTGGGAATGGGTTGATTTAGATCTAAAGGCTGGGGCTGGTAACTGTCCCCTGAAGGTTGTTCACTTGAGTGTTGAGACTCAGAGTGAAGGCTTAAGGCTGTTGGGCTTGTGAGCTCATCAGGGTGAGCATGAGGAACCTCAGCCCTGATAGTTGAAGAAATGGGAGTGGTTTGCTCCTCAGGGGAAGTGGGAGCTCTAGTGGCCACTTCCTCCTGTAAAGGTGAGTACATGGGGACCTGCACAGACTCAATAGCTTGAGCAGGGGTTCGTTTGGATTTTCTTTGGTAGGTGAGGGTTATTTGTGGTCTTGTTAGTGGTAAGGAAGAAGAAGGTGTGGGTTCAACACTAGCTTGTGTTGCTAGGTTGTCACTTTAAGCAATGAGCTCTAACATTTTGGGGACTAGGGCTGTTTCTACCCCTGAGAAGCCTACAGTTGGCTTCTTCATGATTTTAAAGATGCCGGGCTTCATCTGTCCCAATTTAAGAATATTACTTGTTTCCCTCAACTGTGAGCCCAGTTCACAGTTAAGAATGTGCTGAACATATCTAGGAAACATGTAATTCTCTATGGAGTCCAAGTTTGCAAGTAAATTGGTATAAACAAATTGAGAGTACCTGAACTTGACCCCTTGAACCATTCCATGCACTATAAAGGAGAGATCCTCAGGAATCTGGTCCCACCCTCCATGCTTGTTTGACAAGCTGTGGATAACCACATGGAGCAGGTATTTCTACTGGGATGAGACCTTCCCTTTCCTGAAGGTATTTACAGAGAACTCTCCCTAATAGCCCATCTGCTCAAAGGAATGATTAACAGCTTCCTTTGGGAAGGATAACTCACCTTCTTCATCATCCAGCTATAAATGATAGTTGATGATGACCGGAGTGATGAAGATTGTCCTCCCTTGCACTGTGGCAGACAGTGCCTTCTCCCCATCCATAATGACCTCTTGGCAGGTCTTCCAGAATTCAAGCAAATGATCCTGTTGATGCATGTATGTCCCTAGATCATGATTTGTAATGTAATAGATCTTGTCTGTCTGATTATGATGTAATTTGTATTGATTAATGAAATGACATGGATTGTTTGTTATTAGTAATGTTTAATATTTCATTAATGAGTTGTGATTGAATTGATTGGGTTTATGATTGTTTGAATGGTTACACATAATGTTATATTAATTAAAACATTCAAACTTAACTTATTGAAGTTCTCATGCGAATGGCCCATGCGAATGGACCATACGCATGAATAACTTCATACGATTGACTCAATCGCACGAATGAACCAGGAGACTGGATCAGTCGTATGATGGACACATAAGATTGGCTCAGTCGCACGACTGAACACTCAGTCGTGCGGATGAATCAACCGCATGGTTCAATCGCACGACTGAACCATACTTATGGCCCAGTCGCACGATTGAACAATACTAACCTATAAATAGACCCAATTCGTGGAAAAACGTAAGTATTCATACCATTACGATTCCAGACGTACCCTAGCCGTCCAGAGACCTCCCAAATCGTTCTCCAAGTTCACAGAACACATTAGATCGATTCCTAATCGACTTCTAACGTTAGATTCAATTCTTGATTGATTCTTCGTGTGTTCTCACTGATTGGATCGCCAATCAAATAGGATTCCGCACTATTTAAGTTGGTTTAACACGCTAATCACTAGGTATTTCGTTCAAATACCAGGTCCTAACAAGTGGTATCAGAGCATTGGCTCTTGATTACGTGTTGATTCAATCAAGATTGCATAAAAGTTTGTGTTTTTGCACTAAAAACGCAATCTTTGGTGTCAAAAGTGATCTTGACCGTTCCCTGCTCATCGAAGTTTGGTTTCTACGGACTTAGGCGATTAGGACTTGTGAAATTTCGAATTTTTACGGCTGAAACCCGTCAAACCTAGAAAATTTCGCAAAACAGCAGCTTCAGTCGCACGAGTGACCCATTCGCACGACTGGACTCCATTCGCATTGCTCATTCGCACGATTGGATTTTGTCGCACCTTCATTCGGCCGACTGAACACTTCGTTCGCATAGCTCATACGCACCAGATTCCTTCGCACGACTGAACCAATCGCCCAGTTCAGCCGCACGATTGAACCAGTCGCAGAGTTCATACGCACGACTAGACCATTCGCATCCTTCAGTCGCATCAGTGAAAGTTTGTTTGATTAGACTTAAAGTTATTCGCCATGGAAGATCAGATGTCAGCCTTTACTGCTGGGAAGGACTCGAGGATACAGAACCTGCTGCTGCTTGAGAGTGAGGTGGGTAATCACAATAAACCACCAAAGCTCTTGACTTTAGATGAGTTTCCCCACTGGAAACAACGTTTTGAGATCTACCTCAATGGAGTAGATCCTAATCTGTGGGAAGCCATTGAGATTGGGTATAGTACGCCAGTGGGAGCTGATGGAGTTAAGCTAACGTTAGGTGGGATGACAGACGCGCAGAAAGTCAAGTACAATGCAGAGAAAAGGGTTTATGCATTGATCACTCAGTCTATCCCCAAATACATATTCCACCAGTATTCAGAGAGTAAGCAGTCCAAGAAACTGTGGGGATGAGCTAGAGAAGAGGTATGATGGGAATGCTTCGTTGAAGGCAATCAAGGCAAAGGAGTTAAAGAAGGAATTCGATAACTTCTCATCGATTGGTAACGAGAGTTTAGACAACGTCATAGATAGATTCTACCACTTGATGAGCGAACTGCATACACATGGAGTGGAAACGACCATGGAAGAGAAAGTGAGTAACTTCGCAGACGGATTGCCTGATAAGTGGGCTTCATTCGTGTCTAACCTGAGATAGAATGGAATGCTTGAAAAGCTGGATATTAATGACTTCATTCTTAAGTTGCGAGAAGAAGCACTAAGGATGAAGTATAGAGCTCAGAAGTCTTCGTACACACAGAATCCAGCTTTGTACAACGCCACGCCTCAAGCTAAGACATCTGGAGCACCTCTCCAGACTGCTTTTGTGTCTAGCTCGTCAGGTCCTTCACATGCTTCTCCTTCTGGATCAGACACGTCAGGGTCGTCTTGTACCCACTATATTGGATCAGAAGCAAGTGCTACCAAACTGAAGACCGAGAACCTCGGTAATGTGACTGTGGAAGTAGCTCGAGAGCATATGGATCTTTTAGCTGCAGTGGTTCATTCATATGATGGACTTGTTGCCGGGAAGATTGGAAACTGCCATCTGGCAGATGAGGACTACGAGCAGGTGGACGAAATGGAGCTTGAGAGGATGGATATAATGTGGGCCTTAGCTAGTGCTGTTCGGAGGGCGAAGAAGTTTGTTAAAAAGACCGGACAGAACTTGGTAGCTACTAAGGATACCACATTTGGCTTTGATAAGAGCAAAGTGACCTGCTTCAACTGTGGAGAGAAGGGGCACTTCAAAAGAGAATGTGTCAAGCCAAAGAAGACGGGTAATGGGAACCCGTTCTCGTCCTTTATTCGCCAAGACAAGCAAGCTTCCAGTTCTACTTCATCAAACAAGGATCCAAAAGCCTTGACTGCTCATGATGATGAAGGACAGGATTGGAGCTTTAGGTTTGTCTCACCAGGGGAATCAAACATTGCAAGTGTAGAAGATATTGATGATGATTCTGCGAGTGAAGGTGATCTAGCAGTTGAGATAGCGATGTCACATAGTGAAGAAGCAACTGCAGCCGAGGTCAGTTACAAGCCAAAGGAGGAGACTTCCACGTCAGACACAGAAAAGACAGAATCACCAGAACCAGAGACATCTGATGCTGCGTTGATGGCTAGCTCTTCTGAACCAACTCAGGTAAGTACTACTAACCAAATGTTTAATAATCATGCTTGTTCTGATTGTGATACTTTTAGGAATAGCATAGATGAAAAATTTACTAGGTTATTAGATCATAATGATAACTTAGTAAAAGACTTGCAACTGTGCACTGAGGCTAATAGAGTATTAAAACAAAATGAGCATAGTTATAAAGAAATGATAGACCTATTGACTAAACAGCTTAGGGAAACCGAAGTAGTTGCCTTTAACCAAGCAAATGACATTAGGTACTATCTAAACTCCCTAGAAGACACTAAGAAGCAAAAGGCAGTTCTAGAAGTAGAAGTAAATTCATTAAAACAGAAACTGCATAGTTGGACTAGTTCTTCACACATAGTTCAACACTTAGTGAGAGAAAGGAATAACGGGGAGGGATTAGGTTACAAAGTGGTTCCACCACCACCTGAGACCTTGATGAACACTAAGACTAGACCAGTAAATAATAACCCCATCAAGGATCACGTGGTGTCTACTCCTCTTGTTAGTGATCCAGATACCTCATGTTCATCTACTGAATCTGGACACAAACAAAAGGAGGCCACTTCAAAGGCAAAGGGTAAATTGCCTTGTGTTAATCTGGAAAAGGAATTTGAAAAAGTTAACTTAAAGTCAGGGTCAAATAGAGTCAAATCAGAACCTAAAAGGACTTCAAATGTTTTATTTTTCACATGCTTCAATGTCAAAGACCCAGTTAACCAAAAAGAGAAAGATGTTAAAAACAGGTTAAAACAGTAAATTTATTTAAACCAGTGAAACATCAAAGAACCGAGTCAAAACTAAAGTGATTGATGTTACTACAACAGTCACGCACTTCTCCACAAAGAAAGTCTACTCATAAAGTTGATAGCCGGTTATGCTAAAACTGTGGAGAATGTGGACACATTGATTCCTATTGTCCTTTCTATCAGACACCTAGGAAGAAGATTGACCTTCAGGACTCTAAGCCTAGGTCTTCTAAGAGGAGTTCTTGACTCCACCTAGAAGAGCTAGTGAACCTAAGTCCAACCTGTAAGCCAGACGACTGTTTATCACAAACAGGCCTTGCACAAATCTGGCTTATGGAAAGAGAAGTCCTCTTGCGTGTCTGATACTGATGACAAGAAGGAACCTGAGCTACCCTCACCCTCTAAGGGTCAATGTGTGGAGTTTATGATGAGTGATGCTTCTGGGAAACCCAAGCCAGTAAAGGCTTGGGTTCCTAACCTAAACTAATTCATTTACTTTGTATGTGCAGGGTGTTCGATACAGTGCTGAGACTAACACGTGGATTGTAGACAGCGGAGCATCCATGCACATGACAGGAAATAGGGCCCTTTTATCAAACGTCAAGCAAATAAAAGGAGGGCATGTTTCCTTTGCTGGAAACAAGGGAGGCTATATCACAGCTCAGGGAGAAGTGGGAAATCAGAAAGTTAAGTTTGATAAGGTGAACTACGTTCAACAACTTCAAAATAACTTACTTTCTGTTTCCCAAATCTGTGATAAAGGATTTAAGGTCATCTTCGACAACAAGAAGTGTTACGTGCTGAAGAAAGACTACGTGATCCCAGAGGACCAAGTTCTGATGACTGTTTAAAGATATAAAGATCTTTATGTCTTGGATCTGTCAACAGCTGCTACAACGGATCATGAGGTTCAGTGCTTTCTATCTAAAGCTACTGAGAAGGATTCCATCTCCTGGCATAGGAGAATGGGACACATTAGTCAAAGGAAGATGAATCATCTGATTCAGAAGGATTTGGTGAGAGGAGTTAATGTCAAGAACTTCCAACTTCCTGACTTTTGTGTAGCGTGCAAGAAAGGCAAACAGACGAAGAAGTCTCATAAGGAAAAGAAAGTTCATTCAATAGAACTTCCTCTTGAACTTCTTCACATGGATCTGTTTGGTCCAGTCAGTACAAAGAGCATTGCAGGCGACTTGTACTGTTTTTGGTGTTCATGATGACTACTCAAGGTTCACTTGGGTAATGTTTCTGAAATCCAAATCAAAAACATTTGAGTCATTCAAGGAGTTAGTAACCACACTGTAATCTCTCTACAAGCTAAAAGTTAGACAAGTACGCTCAGACAACGGGACAGAATTCAAGAATCAATGGATGGAGGCATACTGCAAGGAAAAGGGAATTGTGCATCAATTCACTTCTGCCTACATGCCTCAGATGAATGGTGTTGCTGAGAGGAAGAACAGAAGCTTGATAGAGACAGCACGGACTATGCTGACGGACTCGAAACTGCCTATCCAATTCTTGAATGAGGCAGTGGCGAATGCATGTTATACACTGAATCAAGTCCTAATAGTCAAACGCCACGGAAAGACATGTTACGAGCTACTTCAAAGACGCAAACCGAATTTGGAGTATCTTGAACCTTTTGGCGCGCCGTGCACACTTCTGAAGAAGACACAAGAAGGCAAATTCAGCGAGAAGGCGGATGAAGGAATCTTTCTAGGATACACATACCGAACAAGCGAGTTTACAACAACTCAACGGGTCTTGTAGAAGTGTGGTGTAATGTCGACGTTCAGAGATATACCACACCACCTACAGGCAAAGGACCCGCATACTTCTTCGATTATGATGGATTTTTCAAGTCCTTCAACATCCCTCTCTCTCCCTCGGATGATGAGTTAGCTACTAGGATGATGTATGATATCCTGAATACACCATCTAGCACACAGGGAAATCATCTACTCAGTCAGGGGGAGTAGTCAATGACAGTGACTCCTCCTCTGAAGATGAAGCTGAAGCAGATGACCAGAACAGTCAGGAGGAACAGGTTCCAGTTCCTGAAAGTCCACAAGCATCTACCAGTGATGCACCTTCGACTTCGGAACCTCAAACTCCAACTACCTCAGATGCAAAACCAAATGTTCATAATCTTGGCTCTAAGGTAGCTGTTCCTACTACTCCAGGATCACGATTACACGTCTATCATCCCCTTGACAATGTCATTGGGGATGTCAGATCAGGAGTACAAACCCGAAATCAGCTATACTCAGCTCATTACGCCTCGGTTATGGAGAAAAGTTACATTCATGATGGTGCTTATCAGTGTTTTGTCTCGCAGTTTCAGTCAAAATATGTCAGTGATGCACTAAATGATGAGGCGTGGGTGAGTGCCATGCAAGAAGAACTTTTGCAGTTCAAGAAGTTAGGTGTATGGACTCTGGTTGATAGACCTAAAGGTGCTAAAGTCATTGGCACCAAATGGGTACTAAAATGCAAGAAGGATGACCAAGGGGTCGTTATCAGGAACAAAGCTCGATTGGTGGTTCAGGGTTTTCGCCAAGTCGAGGGGATTGACTACAATGAGGTGTTTGCACCCGTGGCAAGGATGGAAGCCATTCGTATCTTCCTTGCCTATGCATCGTACATGAAGATTAAAGTCTACCAATTAGATGTGAAGAGTGCATTCCTTCATGGGGAAATCAGGGAAACAGTCTATGTAAGTCAACCCGAGGGATTTGAAGATCCTTATCATCGAGATAGAGTTTACAAGCTCGACAAGGCTTTATATGGGCTTCATCAAGCTCCTCGAGCTTGGTATGAGAAACTCTCGACTCATCTTGTGAAACACGGCTTTCGCAGGGGAGTCATTGACTGCACACTATTTATTAAAGAAAAGGATGGCGACCTACTGCTTGTACAGATCTATGTTGATGACATAATCTTCGGTTCAAAGAACGAAGAATTATGCAAAGAGTTTGAAGCAGTGATGAAGAAAGAGTTTGAGATGAGTGCTATGGGGGAGATGAAGTTCTTTCTCGGGTTACAGGTGGATCAGACACCAAATAGGATCTTTCTACATCAGACCAAGTATGTAGGAGACATTCTCAGTCGCTTTGACATGGAGAATGCTTCTGCTGCTGGGACTCCACTTGCTACGAATCACGATATAGCACCTGATGAGAATGGAGATCTTGTAGATGCCACGATGTACCGAGGAATGATTGGATCCCTTATATATCTCACTGCCTCAAGACCTGATATTATGTATGCTACATCTTTATGTTCTAGATATCAGGCTAAACCTAAGGTCAACCATCTGATCGGGGTCAAGAGGATTTTTCGTTATCTAAAGAGTACACCCACACTTGGATTGTAGTATCCTCATGATGATGACTTTGAGCTTACCGCGTATAGTGACTCGGATTACGGGGGCTGCAAGATGAGCTACAAGTCTACATCAGCAGGGTGTCAATTCTTTGGGAGAAGATTAGTTACCTGGCAGTAGGGGTGTTCAAAAATATCCGAATCCGAAACCGAATCCGAAATATCCGAAAATCCGAAATTCGGATATCCGAAATTTCGGATATCCGAAAATTCGGATATCCGAACTTCGGATATCCGAAATTTCGGATTCGGATTCGGATAGTGATTTTGAGAATTTTCGGATATTTCGGATATCCGAAATATCCGAAATATCCAAAATATTTTTATAAAAAAATTAAAAATATTAAATATTAATTAAATATTTCGGATATTTTTAGATATTCGGATGTTTTAATAAAAACTTCGGATATATGAAGTAAATTTTAATAAAATCTATTATTTTTTATAAATTTATTAAATAATACAACTTTTTTTTGAATTTCGGATATCCGAACGGATATCCGAATCCGAATCCGAAATTTCGGATATCCGAAATTTCTCCGAAATTTCGGATTCGGATTCGGATAGTGAAATTCACTATCCGAAATTTTCGGATATCCGAAATTCGGATATCCGAATTTCGGATATCCGAAAATGAACACCCCTACCTGTGATACCTGATATAAGGTAGATCGTATCTGTGATACCGATTCAACACCTTTGGAAAATGATAGTACACAGGAACAAATCAAGAGGGATTTTAAATTTAAGTTTTGAAAAGATGCAAAAATTTAAAGTATAAGTCTGTGTAGTCTAGGCAATACAAAATGGAAGATGATAGAAAATTGGTAACTCCTAAGGTAACACAAAGAAAGTAGACCTAGAGGTTGCTAGACCACAAATGATATGTTGGTAGATTCAACACAATAGATAATTAGACCTGACTGGTGATCTCAAGATCAAACTAAGTTGTTCAACTGACTGTGGGCTTCCATCTTATCACTGGTTAACACAATCAACAATATTCCAATAAGGGGTAATGAGCTTTTAAACGCCACGAATGTGTGCGGATGACCATAATTAGAGCAAAGCAAAGAAAAAATGAAAGACAAATGCTATAAAGCTAATTACTTATGTTGTTGGTGCATTTTGTGCAAAATAAAATAAGCTGCTCTAACAAGGAGATAGGTTGTGTGCCTCTCTGCTGTGCGATGGCACTGACCTGAGGATAAGCATAACCTAGATATTCTAGAATTCATTGTTGTTTGCCGCCTCTCTGCTTTGCGATGGCACTGACCTGAGGACTAGCTTCTCTTTGAAAGCTCTAAGAATAGTCTCTTCTTGTAATAATACCCGTAGACCGCTCAAAGGCTCCTGAGGAATGTTGATTACCATATAAGTGTGGGATCCACAAATGTTAGTTGAAATAAATAAACCTAAATCAGTCACCAGTCTGTGTCAAAAATCTGTGTATGGATTTAAGTGGACAAACATATTGACAATCATTGTGGCTGCAATTCTCAAAAGTTCAAATCAATGTGACAATCTAAGAGTTCCAGTGTGATTTCCTTAAAGTGCTAACGACTCTGGATGAACACCGAGAATTAAGCATCAAAAGATTTTGATAACAAGTCCCAAATGATTTGACTTGCCTGTATGATTCCAAAATTGAATTGGTCCAGGTGTGGTCAATCCAAGTTGAAGCTATCTATTCCGGAACCAAATCCCGTAGATGTCTATCTTAGGATTTATCTCTCACAAAAAGCCAAAAACAAGTTTGTTTTTAGTATTTAGTTTAAGTTTTCTAAGTTAGTTAGTAGTTTTAATTTTAGTTTTAATTTTATTAGTTTGTCGGACTACATCAGGAAAATCAGTAAGGAATCAACTCACTAAAAGGGTCATGTCTGAGATGACCACATGTGCTTTGAAAGTTTATAACAGTCACGTCTGAAGTGACAAAGTGTTTAAAAGGGTCACGTCTGAGGTGACTAAAGTGTTTCAAAGGGTCACGTCTGAGGTGACTAAAGTGTTTAAAAGGATCATGTCTGAGGTGATCAAAAGGTTTTCAAGTTAAAATGATCATGTCTGAGATGATCAAAAGATCATAACATTAATTTCAAAAGTTAAAAGGGTTTTAAATGTAAATGGGTAAAAATGGCAGAAAATTAACTAAGTGTGACCCATTCGCACGAATGGACCATACGTATGGACTAACCATATGAATGGAAGCCATTCGCACGAATGGACCATGAGTATGGACCATCAAACCGAATGGCCCATACGATTGGCCCAGTTGGAGGCTTAAGGGCGAACGAGTGAGTCAGTCGCACGACTGAATTCCAGTCGGACGACTGAAGAAGGGCGACTGACCCAATCGCACGACTGAATCCCACTCGCACGACTGAAAGGTGCGTATGAACTCAGTCGCACGATTGGATCTAGGGTTAGTATAAATAGAGGGGGAGTCGGTCGCAGAGACTCATCACCCTCAAAGAAACCCTAAATCGCACGACTTAACTACACTCTGCCAAAATTTCGTTTGATTCCTAAAAACACCCGTTTCTTGAGTACTGATCATCTCTATCGACTGTACAGGTAATTTTCGGTGAAGAGAAAACAAAATAACGGTCCAATTGATTCTAGATCTGCAAAATTAAGACCCGAAAGCAAACTAGACTTAAACGGCCTAATAACCTAATCTAACTACTCAAACAGATGAAATTAAGTGTGTTAGGGGTTATAAGAAAGTATTGCGAGTCAAATGAACCAGATAACGATGTCTAAAACTCAAAATTGGTGAAAAAGTAAATTTGAATTGAACAGACAGTATATCATGCGATTGGACAGGCTGATGAACTTCAGTCGCACGACTGAAGAGTGCGATTTACCTAGCCGCACGACTGAACCATGCGTAAGAAGCTCAGTCGCACGACTGGTGTAACCGCATAAGAGTACATGCGCATGAGTCCAGTCGCACACTCAGTCATACGCATGAGATCATTCGCACGTCTGAACCTCAATCACACTGTTCAGTCGCACGACTGATCTCAGTCGCACAACCTCAATCGCATGACAGAAACATTCTATTCAAGTTTAAGTGTTTCATGATGTTCTTAGCCAAAGGTACTAATGTTTAGATTGTTATGTGTTACAGATGGCGAGTCGATGGACCATGAACACGAAGCATAACATATGTGCTTATCTGGATTTGACATCCAGGAACGCGGCTGACTTCTCAGGCATCATCACTTTTCTGCTGAGATCTAGGATTGCTCATGCTATCTCTACACCGTGTACACCTTATAGATCAGTGCAGCAGGCCTTCTGGGAAGGCACGACCGTTGATAGATCCTCTGAGCCTCATTGCATCAGGAGTACGATCTTTGGTGAGGCTATTACCATCTCAGAGGAGGATCTGAGGATTGTTCTACAGTTAGGGGATGATGCTGATTGTCCTACTCGTCTACACCCCCTCACGGTCAGAGGATGTTTTCTGAGAGCCAAGTACTCTGGGGACATCAATGCTGGGGTACTCAACAAGAGTAACCTCTGTCCCGAGTTCAAGTATCTTGCGCATGTTCTACTGAAGTGCATAGCGTCGAGGAAGGGAGGATTTGATGAGTTGTCGGATCAGATCCAGAACGCCTATGCTTCGTTGGTGCTGAACCACCCGTTCAGCTTCTCCAAAATGATCTTCACCTACCTGGTGGAGAACATTGAGGGGAAAGGGAAGGAAGGCTTCTGCATGTATCCGAGGTTTATGCAGATGATTATAGATCAGAAGCTTCCCTCCCTGCCGAAGGAGAAGGAGGATGTTGTAGTGCTCGAGGTCATGGATGACACTACGTTGGGCAGGATGAAGGTGTACAGGGGGAAGCAGGTGAAACCCCCTGTCAGGAGGTTGTTTGGGCATCTGGCCCGTGCTGACTACGTGGTGCCAGCCAAGAGAAAGTGGCGCCACGATGATAGTGATTCCGATGTAGAGCAGATTGCTCTACCAGCTCATGATTCAGATGATGATGATAGCGGAGACGCCGGGGATGATATGCCTGCTCCACCTAGAGGCACTGAGTCTGAGGTTATTCCCCCGGGGTCTGCCCCTGCCGGAGATGTTGCTGAGACGGCCGGTTTTCATCAGGAGTTTGTTGTTGGTGCTGAGGAGGAGGAGGAGTCTGATGAGGAGCCCCTCACGAGAACTGTGGGAAGCAAGGTTGTTCCCACAGAACACGGGCTACGGGCGGTTGGTGAACACCCTAGAGACTCCAGGGAGACAGAGACTGACCCGAGTTATGCTCCGGGTTCAGCAGGCAGAGCTGTAGGGGGAACATCCACTTCCACAGGGACTAGGAGGAAGAGGATGGCTCAGCCCCATGGACTGAAGAAGAAGAAGCGTCGACTGACCTTCGTTACCACTGTAGCCTCTACTTCCACCACCACAGCCACCACTACCACCTCCATTGATATACCACCCACCACCACAGCCACCACATCCACCACTGCTACCACAGCCACCACCTTACCTACCAATACTGTACATTTCCCATCCACCACCATACCATTTACACCCACATCACCTTCACCATTTTACCGACCCATATTCACCACAGCCACCACCACCACCACCTCACATCATGCAGGACCGTCAGCCCAGTCCTCACACATGTATGGATCACCTCTACCTCCAATCGGGGTAAAGGAACAGCTGTCGGCGCTAAACCGTATGGTGATGCGCTTGCTAGGTGCAGACGAGGAGAAAGCTGCACAGATACGCCAGCTGACCGACCTGACTGCTGCCCAGTCTCAACAGATGGCAGAGCAGGCTCGTGTGATAGAGCAGCAGACCCAGCTGATGGAGGCACAGAGAGTAGAGATGTCCCAACTCCAGGAGCAGCATGCCCAATCAGCCAAACGTATAGAGGAGTTGGAGACTACCAACAAGACCATCATGCTGCGGTTAAAGGGATCAAAGGATGAGCCCTTAAAGATAAAGGAAGGGGATGGAGATGATGGAGATGGTGATGACGAGGATGAAGATGATGATGAGGATGAGGAGGATACTAAGGATGAGGAGGAAATAGATGAAGAAAGGACAGAGGGAAAGGATGATGATGACGAAGCAGAAGGAGGGGATGCGGCGGCATCGGCCTCTGCTTCAGGTCAAGAACGAAGATCGAAGAATCGACAGGACCAGTCAGCTACCACCTCTGCTCCTCCAAGCGATGAGACCATGATTCAAGATAAAAGTACAGATTAGATGTTTTATGTATTTATCTATTTTTGTGTTTGAATCATGTACTGAAAACAAATGTTTTGAATGTTTATATATTAAGTTAATGTATTTCTGTTTGATTACTTACTAATGATTTATGTGTTGGATGTTTAAATCAAACAGATCCAAATTTTCAAAGAGATGAGTTTGATATTGCTCCCCTTCAACAGGTCAAGACTCAACTAACCATGATTCTTGATCTGCAAGGGATTGTAAGAAGGTCTGTGAGTTATACCCCTGAAGAAGGGGAAATAATTCATGACCTATCTAACGAGCAACTCGCAGGGATGTTCAGACTCAATCCGGATGAAATAGTCAAAGATGCTCCAACAGTTGATTCGACTAGTGATGAAGAGCTAAATGATGTTGATGAAGTCGAGGTCGAAGATATCACTGCAGAAGAGTACCCTCAGTATGCTGACAACGAGGGTAATGTGGTCCCCAATCTGGGTGAGTCCCTAGTCAGTGATACTTTTGAGGTACTGAACAAGATGGAGCAGGAAACGGAGAAGGCAGAAGGAACAGCCCAAGCCTCAAATGATGACGTTGACATTCGAAAGGCTGAGTGGGCTGCCTGTTTTGAAGAAGTGAGAGCCCAACGTGCTGCACCAAAGAAAGATGCCTACACCAAGCTCTACAGAGTCAAGAAACACCACAAGGTGTCAGGCAGGATTATAGCATGGGCTTATTTTGATGATCTTAACGCGTATGCGCTTAAGAGAGAACAGGGCATAGAGTACTTCAGATTTCCACATGATCTGAAGACTCTACCAGGTTTTGAGCTCAACCAGCTTGCTAAGCTAAAGCTTTTGTATGCTGACCCAAGGAAGATGTCAGGCTGGTTCAAGGCTGCCCTTAAGAAGGAGTACCACACCAGATGGGTTAACTTCAGACCCCAACAGCCTACTAAGTACATAAGAAGGTCTGAGGTTGATGCCATTACTGGCAAACCCAAGATAGTGTTGAAGTGGAGTCCTCCGCGTACAATGTCGAGAATCCCACTCAGGGAAATGCCACAGGACTTTACTCCACACTTCAAATGGTGGTACTATGATTGGAGAACAGCTGAAGCTGTCATAGTTCTAAACAGAGAGGGCCAAATGGATACAATCAGGGTATTCGACCCGATGTGGCTAACTAACTTGTCGGCTAATGATGTCTATACATTATACAAGTGGCCACTGTTCTATGATACGCAAGATATTGTACAAGCCCTCCAGTTCCAAAATGTTATACGACTCTGCTTTGCGTTTGAGATTCACGCAGGAGTCACCAAAGAGGAGAAGTACAAGAAGTACAAGGAGGTTATGCAGAAGACAAGAGATTAGATAGATCTAGGTCCAAGGGGGAGTTTGTTGATGCATGTATGTCCCTAGATCATGATTTGTAATGTAATAGATCTTGTCTGTCTGATTATGATGCAATTTGTATTGATTAATGAAATGACATGGATTGTTTGTTATTAGTAATGTTTAATATTTCATTAATGAGTTGTGATTGAATTGATTGGGTTTATGATTGTTTGAATGGTTACACATAATGTTATATTAATTAAAACATTCAAACTTAACTTATTGAAGTTCTCATGCGAATGGCCCATGCGAATGGACCATACGCATGAATAAATTCATACGATTGACTCAATCGCACGAATGAACCAGGAGACTGGATCAGTCGTATGATGGACACATAAGATTGGCTCAGTCGCACGACTGAACACTAAGTCGTGCGGATGAATCAACCGCATGGTTCAATCGCACGACTGAACCATACTTATGGCCCAGTCGCACGATTGAACAATACTAACCTATAAATAGACCCAATTCGTGGAAAAATGTAAGTATTCATACCATTACGATTCCAGACGTACCCTAGCCGTCCAGAGACCTCCCAAATCGTTCTCCAAGTTCACAGAACACATTAGATCGATTCCTAATCGACTTCTAACGTTAGATTCAATTCTTGATTGATTCTTCGTGTGTTCTCACTGATTTGATCGCCAATCAAATAGCATTCCGCACTATTTGAGTTGGTTTAACACGCTAATCACTAGGTATTTCGTTCAAATACCAGGTCCTAACAGATCCTCATATAGAGAAGGATCAATGGTTAGGGAGGTGAAGTAGTTGGATAGAGTTAAGAATTAGCAAATCTCTGAGAAACTTTCATCTTTCTCAGAGCTTAACAGAGCAAGCAACCTGGTTGTGTTGCCTGTGAAGTTGCATGGAGAAATCTGAGTTGTTTCTGCGGTTAAGGTTTGCCATTTTAGAAGCTTAAGATTGAAGAAAGGTAGAAAGCAAAGGCGGTTTTGGGAATTAGGTTTGAGGAATAGTGGAATTGAGGAAGATAGTGAGGAAGAGGGGGAACCGTTGGGTATTTATGTGAAAAGGGATTTGAACCAAAGTTAATGAAAGAGGATAAACTTTGAAATCCGAAAGTCGGTTCCACCTCTGAAAAAGTAGTTTACTTTTGCTCAAAAAGTAGTTTTCTTGGAATTCGAAAAGCTTCCGAAGGTAAATTATCTTCGGAAGTTTTAGTGAAAAAGCTTCCGAAGCTAAAATGACTTCGGAAGATTTTCCTGAGAGTCTTGAAAATTTTGCTTCGGAAGAGAAATAAACACTTGAATGCTTTGTATAAGAAACAACAAAGCTTCCGAGAGTTAATTTTCCTTTGGAAGGAAAAAGTCCTTAAAAACAAATAAGTGTCTGAGATAAGAATTTAAGCTTCGGAAGATAGAGTTATTTATTTTGAAGACATGATTTTCTTTCGAAGATAAAATTATATCTTCCGAAGGATCAAAAAATTTTCAAGAATCTAAGGAAAGTCTTCAAAAAAAGATTTTATATCCAAAGAAAACATGAGCTTATGAAAGTGATGAACTAGACAACTTAGGACACACATATTTTAAGAAATAATTTGAATTATTTTTAAGAAAAGATCTACTCAAAGTTAATCATCCTAATAGCTGATATTAGATATTTAAGTCTCTGTTCATCAAAAGCTTTTGTAAACAGATCAGCATATTGTTCATCTGTATGAACTTTGACTAGTTTAATTAATCCCTTTTCGTAGTTATGTTTTATTAAATGATACCTGATATTGATGTGTTTGGTCCTTGAGTGCTGCATAGGGTTCTCAGTGATAGAGATAACACTATTGTTGTCTATGTGGATAGGAGTCTCCTTGAAGTTAAATCCATAGTCCAGCATCTGATTTTGAATCCAAAGCACTTGAGCACAGCAGCTTGCAGCAGCAATGTATTCAGCCTCAGCAGTTGATGCAGACACACAGGATTGTTTCTTGCATTGCCATGAGACAACCCTTCCACCAAGGAATTGACATCCCCCAGATGTAGACTTTGCAGTCATGTTGCAACCACCATAATCAATATCTGTATAAGCATACAGATTGAAGTCAGGATTCTTTGGGTACCATAAACCAAGTGTTGAAGCACCTATGAGGTATCTTAGAATCCTTTTGATAGTGATTAAGTGAGACATCTTAGGGTTGGCTTGATAGCTTGCACAAATACATGTAGCAAACATGATATCAGGCCTGCTAGCTGTAAGATACATAAGAGACCCAATCATAGCCCTGTATAAATGTTCATCTACACACTACCCCTCAAGATCAGCTCCAAGGGAGTGGTTTCTGGCTATGGGTGTCTTAGCAATCTTACAATCAGTCATGTTGAACCTCTTGAGTATGTCTTGAACATACTTTGACTGACTTATGAAGATGCCATCTTCAACTTGCTTCACTTGAATTCCCAGAAAGAAATTGAGTTCTCCCATTGCACTCATTTCAAATATGTCTTTCATCAGCTTCTCAAAGTCTTTGCAGAGCTTTGGATTAGTTGAACCAAAGATGATATCATCTACATATACTTGAACTAGCAATAAGTCATTTCCCTGTCCTTTGATGAAGAGAGTTCCATCTATAGTACCTCTCCTGTATCCATGTTTACACAGATACTCAGACAATGTCTCATACCATTTCCTGGGTGCCTGATGCAGCCCATAAAGAGCTTTGTCAAGCTTGCGGACATAATCAGGATGATCAGGGTCTACAAAACCAGGTGGTTGTTTGACATAAACCTCTTCATCAATCACTCCATATAGAAAAGCACACTTTACATCAAGTTGAAAGACCTTGAAGTTCTTGGATGCAGCAAATGCCATGAATATCCTAACAGCTTCTAATCTTGCTACATGAGCAAAGACATCAGTGTAGTCAATCCCTTCTTCTTGTGTGTATCCTTGAACAACTAGACTTGCCTTGTTCTTGATGATAATTCCTCTATCATCCTTCTTATTCCTAAAAACCCATTTGGTTCCAATGGTAGTCTTCCCATGAGGAAGAGGACAAAGGTTCCAAACTATCTGCCTTTTGAATTGAAGTAACTCTTATTGCATAGCTTCAACCCAACTTCCATCCTTTAGAGCTTCATCAACTTTCTTTGGCTCTATCTGAGATAAGAAACAAGAGTGAAGACAAACATTTGCTTCATGGGTTTGTCCTCTTGTTCTTACCCCTGTGACAACATCTCCAATGATGTTTGTGGTGGGGTGAGACTTGTGGATCCTTAGCTAAGGGATCACAGCAAGTTGCTGAGAAAGATCCAAATTTGAGAAATTTAGATCTGGCATAGATGATTCACCCTCCACATTACCACACTTATCAAGATTAACTTGATCCAATGAGTGTGTGACATCATTGATGTTGTCATCTATGGTGTGGTTATTAGCATCAAGGAATTCCTGATCACTTTCACCATCACCATTGTTGTCTTCCACAATTGAGGTATCTTTATCTGGTTGTGGAGCCCCTGAGCTGGAATCTAAAGGCACCCCAGATGTATCAGCTGAATTTGTCATTGTAGTGCTGATAGAAACCTCATTTGCTGAAGTAATTCCAACTGGAGCTTAAGATGTATGAGTTGAGGGTCTTCCTAGCTCAAATCTTGGATCAGGATCACCTGTATTTAGATTTTCTGCAGATCCTGAAACATTCTCTTAAGATTTGTTAAAACAGTTGGTAAGTAAATCAAGATCAAATAGCCAATCAGGACCAGAACCAGCCACACAGGGTGTGTGTTCATTTAAAGTCACATTGGCTGACTCCTCAACAATTCTAGTTCTGAGATTGTATACTCTATAAGCCTTGGCTTGGGAAGAGTATCCAATGAAGTGTCCATCATCTGATTTCTCAGCAGACTTGGCAATTTGATCCTTGGTATTCAAGATGGTGCAGGGACATCCAAATGACCTGAGAAAGCCAATGAAAGGTTTTCTCTTGTGCCAAAGTTCATAAGGAGTCTTACCATGTGTCTTAACTACCAAAACTCTGTTTTGCACATAGCAAGCAGTATTTACTGCCTCTACCCAGAAGGCGATGGGCAGCTTAGAGTCAGACAACATAGTTCTTGCAGCTTCAATTAGTGTCCTGTTTCTCCTCTCAGCAACTCCGTTTTGCTGAGGAGTCCTGGGAGCACTATATTGTCTTGTAATACCTTTTTCATCACAAAATGTATCAAGGATTTGATTCTTGAATACAGTTCCTTGATCACATCTTATGGTTTTGACCTTTTGATCACTTTGATTCTCAATTTTTAAGATGAAATTATTCATAATCTCAGGGGTTTCATCCTTAGTTCTAAGAAAGAAAACCCAAGTGAATCTTGTAAAATCATCTATGATCACCAAACAATAAGAGGTCCTTCCCAGACTCATTACACTGGTGGGGCCAAAGAGATCCATATGTAATAAGTGTAGGGGAGTAGTGATGGAGTTCCTTTCCTTAGGCTTGTGAGATACCTTATGTTGCTTCCCTTTCAGGCATGCAACACAATGATCATCACTTGTAAACTCTTTCTTTGGCATTCCAGTTACCAAATCATGTTTAATTAGTTTATTCATGTTCTTAAAGTTTACATGGCACATTCTTTTATGCCATAGGAAAGACTCATTACTATTTGCTTTAGATAGAAAGCATGAAACTTCTCCAGAGGGAGATGTTTCTTGCAAATCCATCTTGTACATGTTCCCTTTCCTGGGGGCTCTGAGCAGGATATGCTCATGAGGAATGACCACTCCAGGCTTGAGAACAATGAACTCATGCTCAGTAAAGAGCATGTTATGACTCTGATCACAAAATTGGGATACACTCAGAAGATTGTACCCAAGCTCCTTAACAAAGTTTACCTTTTCAATGCTAAGCTTACAATTTGTGACCTTGCCCCTTCCTGAAATGTAGCCACCTTCATCTCCTCCAAAAGCAACTAGTCCTCCATCAATTCTCTCAAAGTTATGGAGTAGAGACCTATTGCCTGTCATGTGCCTGGAACAGCCACTATCAATTATCCAGACATTCCTGTTTGTCTTGAGTTGTTCCTGCACAAAGAAAATGATTAGTTACATTTGGAAACCTAAGCCTTACTTGTCTTGGGCTCACTAAGTATAATAGAAGGTAATGCAACAGTAATAGATCCTATGGTTGTACTAGGGGGATCTTCAGCTGTTGTTGATGGAGAAACTTCAGTCATTTGGTCTTTCTTAGACTTCCACACCACCTTTGGAGTCATGGACTTGACCTTCAAAACCTTGGAAGCTTTTGGGACTTCACAAGTTTTGATGACTGAACCTTCGGAAGTTTCTACAGTCACTGCAGCAGACTTCAGTGCTTCGGAAGAACTCCTTTCTTCCGAGACCAATTTTTCTTCCGAAGGTAATTTTCCATTTACCTTCTTCTTTGATCTGGAGCTTCCGAAGGAAACAGATTTTCCTTCTGAAGCTTGAATCTTCTTGAAACTCTTTGAAGTCTTTATATTGGTCATATGGATAGTACTTTTAGGATTATATGGACAATCCTTAGCAATGTGAGAGGTACTTTCACACATGACACATAACATTTTCTTCTTCAAAAGAGTCTCCTTATAAGAGCAAGACTGTCTTTGGTCACGTCCCTT
This sequence comes from Flaveria ramosissima, assembly GCA_025215565.1. Lineage (NCBI taxonomy): Eukaryota > Viridiplantae > Streptophyta > Magnoliopsida > Asterales > Asteraceae > Flaveria > Flaveria ramosissima. The sequence goes on along the minus strand of CM046035.1, from coordinate 44,084,035 downwards.
CTCCACCTTCATCTTTATAGATGCTGAGACAGTTCTTTTAGGCTGTGAACTGTTCTTGGAGTTTGATGGTCCAGGCTGTGCAGCAGTGGTACACAGCAGATCAGTCTTCTTCTTTGTACTGAGATGATTTGAACAAGAACCAGAACTCTTAGCTGAGGAGTTTTGGTTGATGTCTTCAGTCTTTACTACTTTAAACCCTGCAGAGATAAAAACTTGTTTCTGCTTAGAATCAAAAGTAGCCTTGATCTCTTGAGCCTTCTTTGCCTTTCTTTTGCTCTTCCTGATCAAGTTCTTTCTCTTTGACTTGGTCATCACAGTAGATTTCTTCTCCTCAGAAGGATAGTGGCCCTTAGTAGAATCCTCCTCTTCACTCTTCTTAGAGGAATTCTTCACTATCTCTTCTTCATCCTCTTCACTTATAAGATCTATGAGAGGAAGCTCATCTTCACAAGTTCCACACCTAGGAGATCTTACAGACAAGATTGTGTGTGGAGGAGCTATCTCATTTGATCCCAGTCCCTGTCTATTTTGATAGCACACTTTGTTGTGCAGGGATGAGGATATCATGTTCTTGAAGGTCTCTTCTTCAAGAACACTCTTTTCTGCCCTGGCTTTGCTGATCACAAGCTCAGCCTGGCACTCAGTGAAATTAGTTATGAGATCCTGGATTTGAGTCCTAAAATCTGTATGTTCATGTTTTAGTACTGAAATGGTTTTCTCTAAGTCCTCTATCTTTAACTTGTAATCATTTTCAGACTTTCTAAAATCAGATTTTAAAATGTTTAAGGACTCAAGATCAGATGTCATTCCCAAGTTATAGGACATGTATCTGTTTACTTTAGCAATGCATTTAGGAGTACAGAGATGTTCCAATACCTTGGCTTCATCATGGTCTGCCATTAGTGCTTGGTTTGGAGAAGCATCTTTCACCTGAAAGCTCCAGTCAAAGCCTCCTTCTTCAACAGCAATAGCAGCATGTTGCTTTGGCTTCTCATTCTTAGGGGTTTTGTCAGTGTTGGTTGGTCTGGTTTGTGCTTGGCCACCATTTGTTTTAGTAGCAAAGTGTCCCATCAAGTTACAGTTGTAACTCTTGACTTTGCTTTTATCCAAGCCAAACTTTCCACTGGTTGCATTGCTTGGAAACCTCCTTCCAGTTCTCTTGTAGAACTTCTTGGCTCTATGAGTGAGGAGAGCCATCTGCTGAACTATTTCCATGTACTCCAGGTCATCTGGATGGATACAGTCAAGGTCTTCAAGGGTGAAGAGAGAGTTCCCACAACTTTCATCAGAAGACACAAAGGCTTGAGAAGAGCTTGTCTCTTGGAATGGGCTTTCTTGAGTGTAGTTCTCCCTAGGTGTCTCTAGGAAGGTGATGAAAGGACCCTTTGGTGAGTTGTCAGGGTAGCATATGAGATGATGTTGGGGTTCTATGATATCCCTTTCAACCACATGCAGGGCTCAACCCATTTGATTGTTGGAGTTGCCAGATGAACCTTGCATGTTCATCTCCATCTGGTAGCCACTGAGAATCCCATATAACTCTGTCAGAGTAAGAGTTTTGAGATTTTTAGTCCTCTTGATCACCACACAGAAGTGTGTCCATTGCCTAGGAAGTGAGGACATGAACTTCCTTACAATGTCCCTGTTTTCAAGAGGAACTCCTCCATCCACTAGGGTATCCACTATCTCAACATACCTGAAGTATTGCTGAGTTATGGTTTCACCTGTTTTGAAGGTGAAGTTTTCAAACTGCTGCTTCTGGAGATCCTTCTTGTTCTCCTTGGCTTCAGAGGAGCCTTCATACATCAGTTTTAGTGCATCCCACAGCTGTTTAGCTGTTTTGCACTTCTTAAAACCTCTGTACACAGAGTTTGGAAGGGCAGTTTGAAGAGCAGTCATGGCCTTTCTTGAAGGGGTTTGTATGACCATTTACATCTTGTTTAACCATTTAAACATATAAAACACAGCGGAATATACAACTTTAAACATGTTAAAGTTTCTGAAAAATTACCATTATCATGTGTAAACAAACAAACCCATAACAAGAGGATCTTTATTATGTGAAAAGCAAGCATACAATATGAACAAGAACACCCAAAATCGTGACATTATCATACCATGAAACTACCTTTCAGGATGCTGTCAAAACCGACTTGAAGAAGGCAGAAATGAGTCTGAAAAATGGCCAAGACTTCAAGGATAGAAGTCCTCAAGCATTCATACCCACAAGCCTCCAAGAAAACACCATCTTTGCTAGGATTTGAACACCAAAATCGGGTCAAAGAAGCTGCTGAATTCTTGTTCCAGCCGTGAACAACCAACAAGGGTGCTGGACCCTTTTCAGCTTTGAACTCTTTCTTCCATAAGAAGAGTTGATGTTCTTGTGACCATTTTGCATGTTTGAGAGAGATAGATCTGAAAATGTGAGTGTGTGTGTACTAGGAGATGCAAGAACTCAAGAGAACCAAGAGAAAACAAAAGGAGAGGGCTGCCCAAAGGGGGCGGCTGAATCCTTATTTTAATTAGGGTTTTCCCCCCAAAAACTTTAATCCATTTTAAACAAAAGTTTTTAATAAGTTACGTAATTACCCCCTTTAATCATATAACTTATACACACACTCCTTTTATTTGATGTTATTTAACCAAATTAAACAACATTACAAATAATATCCATGAACAAAATATCCATATAAGTTGTTCAATCTCATATGCAACTTATTTAGAAAACCCATTTTCTAAATTGGTGTATTTATTTAATTGCATGATCATATCATCAATTAAATATTAATTGGTGTTTGCTAAGCTTGTTATTGGGTATGACCCGACTTGGATCATAACGTACTAACCACATCAATGTTCTATGTGTCTTGGGCATAAAGAATCCAACAATCTCCCACTTGCACAAGATACATAGAAGATTGATGCAAGCAGTAAATACCGCCTAACAACGGTTTACTACCCTTAATACGCATGACTATAAGCCATTCAATAACGTCATCCCCTTCAAGTTCCAAACTTGAAATGATTTAGGTGAATCGATCATCTATCCTTTTGTTACAGATGTCATATTAAATCCAAGGACATAGAATGATCATTCCTTGTTGATTTAACTTAATCAGGCCTTAGACATCTTGCTCTCAACGAATAAGAGGAACAAATCCCATCTTGACTGCATACGTTTCTCACAATCACCTTGTGTCACACCTGAACATAGCCTTATGTACTGTCCATTATTTCAGAACAGTGAAGAACTAACTGAAGGTATAACATTTGGTGAATATCTAAACCCAATATGCATCTCAGGTCTGAGGATACTAAATGATATTCGCCTTTACTCAAAATTACTTATGATCAATCAAAGAGATTCTATGTAGTAAAATTTTGAGACGCGGGTGAGTCCAATATTTGCATCCCACAAATATCTATGAACCTTGGCAGCAACCAATTGCTCTATATTCATACCTTATGAATATCTACCAATCCATGTTCATAATAGTCTTACATTCATATTTGTTCCCACAAATATGACCGACTACGGACATTTAGAATAATAAACATATTCATGGATATAAATATGCTAAAAGGGAACATGCTTCCACTAGCCTTCATATGTACACAACCTTCTCGATGCTTGTTTCAATCCATAGATTGATCACTTTAACTTATATACATTATTAGGATGTCATGGATCGACAAAACCATCATGCTGACTATATGAATAGTCTCTTCGAGATGTCCATTAAGAAAAGCGGCTTTGACATCCATTTGCCAAAACTCATACACAGAATATGCAGTTATGGCACATAAAATCCTAATCGACTTTAGCATTGCCACGGGCGTAAGAGTTTCATCATAATCAACCAATTGAGTTTGATGAAACCTTATGCTATAAGTCTTGACTTATAAGTATTCAAGTTTCCATGCAAATCTGTTTTCGTCTTGAAAACCCAGTTGTATCCAACCGGTTTGGAATTAAGTGGAGGGTCAACCAATTCCCAAACTTGGTTGTTATACATGGATTGCATCCTTACGTTCATGGCTTCTAGTCATTTGTCCCAATCCAAATTGGACATAGCATCTGGGTATATGGTTAGCCTACAGGGGTCAACCACATAGCATCCATTTGTGTGTATTTATCAACCTCTTGATTATCATCAACAACCTCTTGTTGGTAGCTAGTTTCAACCAAAAGTGTACCGGCTTGTGGATTTTGATCCTTATCAAGTTCCACAGTTCTATGCGTCATTCCTTCCATAAAGAATTCGGTTTCCAAGAACTTAGCCTTTCGAGCAATAAATACTTTTGCTCCGTTGAGTCACAGAAACAGTATCCCATACAGTCTCTGTGGATTCTCAACTTATATACACTTTCATTGTCCGGGTCATATTCATAATATGAGCCTCCGTGAGCAATGCGAAACCCAAAATGATAAAGGTGGTTAGCTCATATCCATAATAAATTGAACCATATCCAAATAGGGTTCAGTTTCTCCTTTATCAGAATGAAGAACATAGATAGTTATGTAGAGTTGATATTCTACTTCATTATTGAAGATTTTGAACATTTCAAAAGCTTCATACTTATGTGTCATCAAGTGCACACAATAATAGCGACTATAATCGTCGGTAAAATAATGAAGTATCTTTCACCAATCTTTGTCATTGTCTTAAAAGGACCACATACATCCAAATGTATCATTCCTAAAAAGTCTTTTGGTTCACACTTATCAAATGAAACATTTTCATTTGTTTCCAAAAGACCATTCTTTTGAAGTGTTTGAATCCAATTCTTGTTTATGTGACTAAGACGACAATGTCAAAGATAATAATAACTTAAACCCATTTTAAGTTTCTTGGTGCTTAATGTGTATAATGAGTTGTTATAGGACAAATTATCATGAACCAATTCATGGATATCATTAAAATGCATATCCTTAAAATGAAATACATCATCCATAAAACTTAATACCATTATTTACAAACTTTAAATCATGATCATATTGTTTTAATAGGAAACATTAATTATGTTCCTGGTCAAACTAGGTGCATACAAAAAGTTTTGAGAACAACTTCCAAACCATTTGAAAGTCTTAAAATAGAGTTTCCCTCCTTGAAGACATTTCTTTTGAACCCCTTTGCAACAATTGCAAGTATGAGTCTCATATCCGGTATCCAATACCCATGTGTTTGAAGAAATGACATTTAATACAATGTGTGAATCATGGAAATTGTATTTGAGGTTTGCCCAACATCCCTCTTGTCTTTCAACTCCTTGAGATAGGAGGGACAATTCCTTTTCATTGTCCTATCTCTCCATACTCAAAGCATGGAACGTTCTTCGTTACCTTAGGCTTCATAAGCTTAGGTTTTTCGAGGTTTCACATTAACCTTTGCTTTGATGTATTCCTTTCTTTTGGCAATAATTGCCTTAGGATCGGGATTGGCCATTTCTTATAGCCTCCCTCATTGATCGAGAGAATAGGTAGAACCTCTCTACCCATCCTTGCCTCGGTTGCTTTGAGCATTGTGTGAAGTTCACCGATGCTCTTGTCCCACCCGTTCATATTACAGTTTATTATGAATGTCTCAAACCTTTAGTTAGGCAATCAAGGATCAAATCCTTGGCCAACTACTTTGAGACAGGACAGTTAAGCATCTTGAGGCTGTCAATGTGGCTTTTCATCTTAAGAATATATAAGATGATATCGATTGGGTTTCTTCCATGTGACATGCATAAAGTGCTTGAACCGTTTCGAAGCAATCTACTAAAGTTTGTTGAAGGAACATTTCCTTCAACTAGATTATCATGTCATATGCCCCATGATACTCCAAACCCTTTTGGAGTTCGGGAATCATATTCCCAACATGAGGTAGGATACTTGCACAGAATCCTTAGTGTGCCTAAGCCAATCATCAAAAGCCTTAACATCAACAGCGTTGGTTGGTGAGGTATGGGATCGTCAAGGACATAGGCCTGTACTCATTTTTGAGAACGATTCTCAAGTTTCGAAATTGAGTCCATAAGGTTATTATGGTTAAGACGATCCCCTTTTAAGATGGTTCTCGGTGATAGGTAGGGACGGTCGGGGTAGTAGCATTGGTTTTGCGGCCATTACTACCATATTATAAAGTTCATTTTGGTATTTCTGAAAAATTGCATTTTAACTATTAATACCCTTTACACGTCTCATAGACAATTAATAATTAAAATCTAGAATCCAACGTTACATTTAAATGATGGTTAGGTGACCTTTATCCCATTATTTAAATTAACAAGTTAGTCAATAGTTGACAATTGCAACCTATTGCAACTTCTAGTCTTATGGGATCGGTTAAACATCATATGTTTAGTCGGCATGTTTAATCCCATCAACACCATTGTACGCCATGCTTCGGTGACCCTAATCACATGGTTTCCAATTCAAGTCGTCCTACTTACACACACGTGTGAGTTTTCACATAGAAGTGGTTAGGTGACCTTTATCCCACAAGTACGCTAGACTCACCTCAAAGATACAAATTCCATACAAGTGGTTAGGTGACCTTTATCCCACAAATAGTTCCCAAGTGATTCGAGTGTCGTGTAAAAGGATGGTGTTAGACTTGTTACCAAAGGGATTTTAGTTTCCATTAATTCTAGTTATGAAAACTCTATGTACCTTGTATTCGCATGCTTTCAAATACATGGTACCCTATGGTTCTCTTTTAATAAAATTTCTTTTATTTTGAAATCATTAATCCTTTATATAACCTTTTATTAGTCACTTAATGATTAGGAACCAAAAACTTCAGCTTGTTATGATAATTTATTTAGATTGTTAAGCATATCCATATATCAAACAATCAACATAAAATGAATAATCAAACAAGCATATATCAAACAACCACATGTGCATAACCATAGCCACTATGTTGACAACACTTGTTTGCCATCACAAGTGTTGTCATTAGGTCTTTCCTAAGGTTGAACACAACACAAAATTGAGATCACAATGGATCTCCCACTTGATGTGGCATCCGTATGCTTCAAGTCCACCTTGTGTCTTCCTTTTGTGCTTCCTTCCCGAGCATCTTCATTTACATAATATATATCCTAATACATATTTTCTAGTAAAAGAGAAATACTCCTAATCTATTATTACATCCCAATGAATAAATAGATAAATTACAAGCACAAAAATTACAACCCAATTGAACGAAAATGACCAAAACAAACATGCAACCAAACCAAAACAACACAAGGTCTAAGCTAGGTTATGCACCAACAAATGAACAATCACAAACATCATTCAACAAACAAAATAAACCCCATCAAACCCCAAATCTTCAGCCAACACAAACTGAAAATTAGGGTTTGTTTGTCCAAACAAACAACAACCAAAACATATCAACCAATTGACATTCCTATCTTTCAAGGTTTAATCTTAAGCATGAAGATATAACTTTGAAAGACATGGGTTTTATTAAATCAACCAAAATCAGCCTCTATTAACTTGATAAACATCCTTTAAAACTGATTTTACAAGGATAATGATGCTAGTTTCCACATAACCGGCTCTAGATGCCATTGAAGGGGTTTGTATGACCATTTACATCTTGTTTAACCATTTAAACATATAAAACGCAGCGGAATATACAACTTTAAACATGTTAAAGTTTCTGAAAAATTAGCATTATCATGTGTAAACAAACAAACCCATAACAAGAGGATCTTTATTATGTGAAAAGCAAGCATACAATATGAACAAGAACACCCAAAATCGTGACATTATCATACCATGAAACTACCTTTCAGGATGCTGTCAAAACCGACTTGAAGAAGGCAGAAATGAGTCTGAAAAATGGCCAAGACTTCAAGGATAGAAGTCCTCAAGCATTCATACCCACAAGCCTCCAAGAAAACAACATCTTTGCTAGGATTTGAACACCAAAATCGGGTCAAAGAAGCTGCTTAATTCTTGTTCCAGCCGTGAACAACCAACAAGGGTGCTGGACCCTTTTCAGCTTTGAACTCTTTCTTCCATAAGAAGAGTTGATGTTCTTGTGACCATTTTGCATGTTTGAGAGAGAGAGATCTGAAAATGAGAGTGTGTGTGTACTAGGAGATGCAAGAACTTAAGAGAACCAAGAGAAAACAAAAGGAGAGGGCTGCCCAAAGGGGGCGGCCGAATCCTTGTTTTAATTAGGGTTTTCCCCCTAAAAACATTAATCCATTTTAAACAAAAGTTTTTAATAAGTTATGTAATTACCCCCTTTAATTATATAACTTATACACACACTCCTTTTATTTGATGTTATTTAACCAAATTAAACAACATTACAAATAATATCCATGAACAAAATATCCATATAAGTTGTTCAATCTCATATGCAACTTATTTAGAAAACCCATTTTCTAAATTGGTGTATTTATTTAATTGCATGATCATATCATCAATTAAATATTAATTGGTGTTTGCTAAGCTTGTTATTGGGTATGACCCGACTTGGATCATAACGTACTAACCACATCAATGTTCTATGTGTCTTGGGCATAAAGAATCCAACATTTCTATCAATCTCTACTCTTTTCCTATCTTCATCAGAGTAGTTGGCCACATCTTTTGGGATCATACCAGCACCAGTAGCAGAAGGAGTGCTGGGTATGAAAGGTCCATTTTCAACATATTCCCACATTCTTGAGTCTAGAGACCTGATGAAACCTTCCATTCTCATACACCAGGTGTCAAAGTCATCAAGAGTGATCAGTGGGGATTTGTTCATGGTTCCAGTCTCCATATCAGTCTTTGAAATGGATGCCATTTGGAGAGTTTAGTTTTTGTGTGTGTGAGGGATCTTAATATGGTGAGATCTTATATCAAGAGCCTCAAATGCTCTGATACCAATTGCAGGACCGGTTAAGGGCTTAACAATTACAACATAACAACACAAAGAGGAGATTAATTAAACTTGATCAAACAGTAAACTGGATTAACCAATATATTGATACAAAGAACACAAGTAAAGATAAAGAGACAGAACAAGAGATTTGGGTTTTAAGGAGGCAGTATATTGCTTTCTCAAGTTCTTTTATAAGTGTTACAAAGCATAAAGAAAGATACTAGAACTTGGAATACTTATACTACAACCTACAGCCGACTATTCTTTGAAAGCCAGCTGGATACGATTGACTAGACACAAACAAAATCAATTGTAGAATCAAAAGGCATATCTGCCTTTTGACCTTGTGACTATGACATGCCATAGCTCACATCCTTATCTATTACAAAAAGGATAAAGTACATAAAGTAGAAAGTTACAGACTCAAGACCCAATGTACAGTTACCAAAAGCATAGACCTTTTCACCAACTCATGTTAGTTGGTGACATTACAGAGATGCAGCGGAAAGGTGTCCAGCTTTATGGAACAGTACATCAGATAAAGCATGTTACTAAAAGTCTTCGGAAGAAATCTGTCTTCATAGAATGAAGCTTCGGAAGACTTTGTCTCTGAGGCTTCAGAAGACTTCATGTTTGGCTTGGGAAGATATTGGTCTTGGCTTTGGAAGATTTTACACTTAGAATATTTTCTAGTGTATGGTGTAAAACTTCCGAAGCATTTCTTCTTCAGTACTTAGTGCATTTCTTGCAGAGAGACATTGGATGTTTTGATTTGCATCAAACTTAAAGGAATCCTTACAATTTTCATTTGTTTTCAAAAGACCATTCTTTTGAAGTGTTTGAATTTGATTCTTGTTTATGTTACCAAGACAACAAGACCAAAGATATGAATCACTTAAACCCATTTTAAGTTTTTTGGTGCTTGATTGGTATAATGAGTTATTATAGGATGAATCATCATGAACCAATTCATAGATACCATTAAAAGGCATAGCCTTAAAATAAAACACATCATCCATATAAACATGAATACCATTGTTAACAAACTTTAATTCATAACCACATTGTTTTAAAAGTGAAACAGAAATTATGTTCCTAGTCAAACTAGGAGCATACAAAATGTTCTTAAGAACAACTTCCAAACCATTTGAAAGTTTCAAAATATAGTCTCCTTGGGCTTCGACATCAACTTTTGCTCCGTTGCCCATGTAGAGACTTGTGTCTCCCTTCTTGAAGTGCTTATTTCTTTTGAACCCCTGAAACAAATTGCAAATATGAGTTCCACATCCGGTATCCAATACCCATGTGTTTGAAGAAATAACATTTAAACCAATGTGAATCATGAAGGTTGTACCTGAAGTTTGCCCAGGATCCCTCTTGTTTCTCAACTCTTTGAAATAGGTGGGACAATTCCTTTTCCAGTGTCCTATCTCGCCACACTCAAAGCATGGATCGTTCTCCGTTACCTTAGGCTTCTTAAGCTTAGGCTTGTGAGGTTCCACTTTAGCCTTCCCTTTCCCTTTACCTTTGATGTACTCTTTTCCTTTGGCAACATTTGCCTTGGGTTCGGGGAATGGCCTTTTCTTATTGCCTCCATCATTGATCGAGAGAACAGGTAGAACCTTTCTACCCATCCCTGCCTCGGCTATTTTGAGCATTGCGTGAAGCTCACCAATGCTCTTGTCCCACCCGTTCATATTGTAATTCATTATGAACGTCTCAAATCTTATGGTTAGGCCATTAAGAATCAAATCCGTGGCCAGCTCCTTTGAGACGGGACAATTAAGCCTCTCGAGGCGATCAACATGGCTTTTCATCTTAAGAACATAAGATGATACCGATTAGGTTTCTTCCATGCGACATGCATGAAGCGCTCGAACCGTTTCGAAGCGCTCTACCCTAGCTTGTTGAAGGAACATTTCCTTCAATTGGGTAATCATGTCATATGCCACATGATGCTCCAAGTCCTTTTGGAGTTCATGAATCATGGTTCCCAACATGAGGCAAGAAACCTGCATGGAATCCTCAGTGTATTGAAGCCAATCGTTATAGGCCTCAACATCCTTGGGGTCGGGTTGGTCAGGAATGGGATCGTCAAGGACATAGGCCTTTTTCTCTTGCTTGAGAACAATTCCCAAGTTTCAAAACCAGTCCATAAAGTTATTATGGTTAAGACAATCCCTTTCTAATATGGTTCTTAGTGATAGGGTAGGGACCGTCGGGGTGGTAGCATTGTGGTTTGCGGCCATTTCTACAAAATTACAAGGTTCATATAAGTATTTCTGAAAATTTACATTTTAATTATTAATACCCTTTACATATCTCATATATAATTATTAATTGAAATCTAGAATCCAACGTTATATTTAAATGATGGTTAGGTGACCTTTATCCCATTAATTAAATTAACAAGGTAGTCAACATTTGACAATTGCAACCTATTGCAATTTCTAGCTTTATGGGATCGGTTAAACATCTTATGTTTAGTCAGCATGTAAAATCCCATCAACACCATTTTACGCCATTCTTTGGTGACCCTATGCACATGGTTTCCAATTCCAGCCGTCCTACTTACACACACGTGTGAGTTTACTCATACAAGTGGTTAGGTGACCTTTATCCCACAAATATGTTAAGCCCACCTCAAACACACAAGTTCCCTAAAAGTGGTTAGGTGACCTTTATCCCACAAATAGTTCTCAAGTGATTCGAATGTCGTGTAAAAGGATGGTTTTAAACTTGTTTCCAAAGGGATTTTAGTTTTCATTAATTCTAGTTATGAAAACTCTATGTACCTTGTATTCGCATGCTTTCAAATACATGGTACCTTACGGTTCTTTTAATAAAACCTCTTTTATTTGAAATCATTAATCCTTTTAATAACCTTTTATTAGTCACTTACTGATAAGAAACCAAAAAATTCAGCTTGATTTGAATATAGATTCAAGTTAATCAAACTATGTACTTGCTGAATGACAAATCACAGATCACACACAAAAACTATTTGCTTAAAAGAAAAACAATAGATATGATCAGTAAAAACTGACAAATCTAGAGAATTCAGTAAACAATTAAACACAATTAACACTGATAGATCAATCGATCTAAATCAATGAGCACTTGGCTCTGATACCACCTGTGAATCCAAGGATCGCAATCAGGAATTATCAGTGTCAATTCAAGTCAAGTCAACGTTTGCAGAATAAACGTTAACTTGGTTTAATTGTTTGTATTAATTTCAAAATCAATAATTATTAATGAATAGGATGAACGCAATGAATGGAACACAATTAATGATCAGACAAATATTCAATTCAAACGTATCTCATTAAAAACATGTTAATGATTACAGATGTATAAACAATGAATGAATGAATGATATTGATTTGAGTGTTTGATGATATGACCGCTGCTAGGGTTTTGATTTGTGTGATTTGATGTGATGTTTGGTGATTGTAATGTTGCTTGGATGTTTGTCCTAGAAGCTGTCCTTTGATGTGAAACCTAGTATCCATATATATAGGCACGTGTGTTTCATTTAAGGAAACACCGGATTTCTTGGGATTCGCACAACTGTCTTGTTGACTTGTTGACTTGTAACACTTTGTATTATTTAATACAAGTGTTTCGACTCCGCAGGACTATGGTCTTCCGTAGATGTTTGTTCTTCCGCAGGAGGCTTGTTCTTCCAAAGCTATCTTTTTCTTCGGAAGCAATCTTCACTTTCATCCTCAGAGCATGTTGTTTACTCATCCGCAGGAGTCTTCACTTGACCTCTGATCACTTGAACTCCAGAGCTGATTGTTCATCCGCAGATGATCTTCGGATGTTTGTTACCGGTAAGAAACATATCTACGGAAGAACAAAATGTTCTTCAGTAGATGTTATGTTCTTCCGTAGATATGTTTCTTACACTTAGTCTATTTCAGTAATTGACCAAATATAATGTTTTTATCTGCAAACATATATAAATCAACACACATATATGGGTTAACCTATATATTTAATGCATACATAATAGTGAATTACAAGTAATCATTACATATATTGATTAAAATTCTAAGCCTATACAAAATGGACTAGATCTATTGACCCTAGATCTAACATTCTTCTTGTTAGAATGAACAAGCCTTCTATGCCACAGTTGAGATTCATCTTCTGATGACTTAGATAGGAGGCATGTTTCATGTCTTGTGAGTAAAGTGTTGTTCATATCCAAAACATATGTGTTTCCTTTTCTTGATGCTTTAAGAAGGATCCAATCTTCTGGAACTATAAAACCTGGCTTAAGAATGTAACAATTAGTGTTATCAAATAATGTGGTATAACTTTGATCACAAATTTGAGACACACTCAGTAAATTATATTGCAAATTTTCACAATAGTTTACTTTCTCAAATTTGAGTACACCATTTGTTGATACATGTATGTCCCTAGATCATGATATGAAATGTAATAGATCTTGTTTATCTGATTCTGATGTAATTTGAAATGATTAATGAAATGATATTGATTGTTTGTGATTTGTAATGTCTAATATTTCATTAATGAGTCGATGATGAATTGGTTAATTAGATTTGTGGTTGGTTGAATGGTTACACTTAATGTTATATTAATTAATACATTCAAACTTAACACAATGAAGTTCTCATGCGAATGGCCCATGCGAATGGACCACACGCATGAATAACTTCATACGATTGACTCAGTCGCACGACTGAACCAGGAGACTGGATCAGTCGTATGATTGACACATAAGATTGGCTCAGTCGCACGACTGAACACTCAGTCGTGCTGATGAATCAACCGCATGGTTCAATCGCACGACTGAACCATACTTATGGTCCAGTCGCACGAATGAACAATACTAACCTATAAATACAACCCAATTCGTGGAAAAACGTAAGCATTCATTCTATTTCGACTCCAGACGTACCCTAGCCGTCCAGAAGCCTCCCAATTCGTTCTCCAAGTTCATAGAACACATTAGATCGATTCCCAATCGATTTCTAACATTGGATTCAATACTTTATTGATTCTTCGTGTGTTCTCACTGATTGGATCGCCAATCAAATAGGATTCTGCACTATTTGATCTGGTTTACACGCTAATCACTCGGTATTTCGTTCAAATACCAGGTCCTAACAAGTGGTATCAGAGCTTTGGCTCTTGATTACGTGTGATTCAATCAAGATTGATAAAAAGTTTGTGTTTTTACATCAAAAACGCAATCTTTTGTGTCAAAAGTGATCTTGGACGTTCCCTGCTCATCAAAGTTTGGTTTCTACGGACTTAGGCGATTAGAGTTTGCAAAATTTCAAATTTTTACGGCTAAAACACGTTTAACCTGGAAATTTTCGCAAAACAGCAGCTTCAGTCGCACGAGTGAGTCATTTGCACGACTGGACTTCATTCACATTGCCCAGACGCACGATTGGACCTAGTCGCATCTCCATTCGTACGATTGAACCATTCGTTCGCAGTGTTCATAAGCACCAGCTTCATTCGCACGTCTGAACCAATCGCTTAGTTCAGCCGCACGATTGAACCAGTCGCATAGTTCATACGCACGGATAGACCAATCGCATCCTTCAGTCTCACCAGTTGACAGTTTGTTTTAGTAGACTTAAAGTTATTCGACATGGAAGATCAAATGTCAGCCTTTACTGCTGGAAAGGACTCAAGGATCCAGAACCTGCTGTTACTTGAGAGTGAGGTGGGTAATCATAATAAACCACCAAAGCTCTTAACGTTGGATGAGTTTCCCCACTGGAAACAACGTTTTGAGATCTACCTCAATGGAGTGGATCCAAATCTGTGGGAAGCTATCGAGATTTGGTATAGTACACCGGTGGGAGCCGATGGAGTAAAGCTTACTTTAGGAGGGATGACAGACGCACAGAAGGTTAAGTATAATGCAGAGAAGATAGTCTATGCATTGATCACTCAGTCTATCCTTAAAGACATTTTCCACTAGTACTCAGAAAATAAGCAGTCCAAGAAACTATGGGATGAGCTGGAAAAGAGGTACGACGGGAATGCTTCACTGAAGGCAATCAAGGCTAAGGAGTTAAAGAAGGAATTCGATAACTACTCATCGATGGGAAACGAGAGTTTGGACGATGTTATAGATAGATTCTACCATCAGATGAGTGAACTGCATACACATGGGGTTGCTACTACCATGGAAGAAAAAGTTACTAACTTTGCAGACGGATTGCCTGAAAAGTGGGCTTCATTCATGTCTAACCTGAGACAGAATGAAATGCTGGCAAAGCTGGATATCAATGACTTCATTCTAAAGTTGCGAGAAGAAGCACTTAGGATGAAGTACAAAGCTCAGAAGTCTTCGTACACTCAGAATCCAGCTTTGTACAATGCCACGCCTCAAGCTAAGACATCTGGAGCACCTCTCCAGACTGCATTTGTGTCTAGCTCATCGGGTCCTTCACATGCTTCTCCTTCAGGATCAGACACGTCGGGGTCTTCTTGTACCCACCATATTGGATCTGAAGCGAATGCTACTAGATTGAAGACCGAGAACCTCGGTAATGTGACTGTAGAAGTAGCTCGAGAACACATGGATCTTTTGGCTGCAGTGGTTCATTCTTATGATGGACTTGTTGCTGGGAAGATTGGAAACTGCCATCCGGCAGACGAGGACTACGAGCAGGTGGACGAGATGGAGCTGGAGAGAATGGATATTATGTGGGCCTTAGCTAGTGCTGTCTGGAGGGCGAAGAAGTTTGTGAAAAAGACCGGACAGAACTTGGTAGCTACTAAGGATACCACATCTGGCTTTGACAAGAGTAAAGTGACCTGCTTTAACTGTGGAGAAAAGGGGCACTTCAAGAGAGAATGTGTTAAGCCAAAGAAGACGGGTAACGGGAACCCATTCTCGTCCTTTACTCGTCAAGACAAGCAAGCTACTAGTTCTACTTCATCAAGCAAGGATCCAAAAGCCTTGACTGCTCATGATGATGAAGGACAGGACTGGAGCTTTAGGTTTGTCTCTCCAGGGGAATCAAACATTGCAAGTGTAGAAGACTTAGACGATGATTCCGCGAGTGAGGGAGATATAGCAGTTGAGATAGCGATGTCAAATAGTGAAGAAGCAACTACAACTGAGGTAAACTACAAGCCTAAAGAGGAGACTACCACAGCAAAGGCAGAAAAGACAGAATCGCCAGAACCAGAGACATCTGATGCTGCGTTGATGGCTAACTCTTCTGAACCAACTCAGGTAAGTACCACTGACCAAATGTTTAATAATCATGCTTGTTCTGATTGTGATACGTTTAGAAATAGCATAGATGAAAAATTTGCTAGGTTATTAGATCATAATGATAACTTAGTAAAAGATTTGCAACTGTGTACTGAGGCTAATAGAGTATTAAAACAAAATGAGCATAGTTACAAAGAAAAGATAGACCTTTTGACTAAGCAGCTTAGGGAAACTCCGTAGAAGACACTAAGAAGCAAAAGGCAGTTCTAGAAGTAGAAGTAAACTCGTTAAAACAGAAACTGCACAGTTGGACAAGTTCATTACACATTGTCCAACACTTAGTGAGAGAAAGAAACAACGGGGAGGGGTTAGGTTACAAAGTGGTTCCACCACCACCTGAGACCTTGATGAACACTAAGACTAGACCAATTAATAATAACCCCATCAAGGATCATGTGGTGTCTACTCCTCTTGTTAGTGATCCAGATTCCTCATGTTCATCTACTGAATCTGGAAACAAACAAAAGGAGGCCACTTCAAAGGCAAAGGGTAAAATGACTTGTGTTAATCTGGAAAAAGAATTCGAAAAGGTTAATATTACCGTCAGCTAATTCTACGGTAAATGTATCAGTCAAGGTGCACGCGTCTAAGTTAATCAATTGCCTAAAGGTACTAGAGATAAAACTAGCAGTCGCTCCAGTATCAAACAGTACAGTAGCGGGATGATTATTTACAAGGAACGTACCGTTGACAACGTCGGGTTCCTTACGAGCTCCTGCTGGGTCCATAACGAAAGCTCTTCCCTTTGGCTTATTGGGCTTGGCATCCTTGTCTCTACCCAGCTTAGGACACTTGTTCCTCATATGCCCTGGGTCTCCACACTCGTAGCATTGTTTCCCCGTTACATAAGTACAGTCTTTAATTAGATGGCCTGTTCTCTTGCACCTAAAACAGGGCATCGGGTTACATTCTCCTTGATGATGTAACTTGCACTTGCTGCAGAGTGGGCTTGTCCCCGTATACAATCTCCGGTTTTTGCTTCCTTGATCATCACGTCTCACTCCTTCAGAACTCCTTCTACTCGACCCACTGCTACTTCCAATCGCTCTTTTTGCTTCAAACCACTTCCTCTTGTCTCCAACAAACTTCTTCTTCTCATCAGCCCTTCCTTGATCGGTCCATCCAGCCCTAATAAGATCGTCAGTCAGACTGCTGGTAAGGTCGACGGCAGCTTGTAGGGTCACAGGCTGAGAGGCACGAAACATACCCCTAACTCTTGGGTGTAGTCCCCAGATGAACCGTTCTACACCTTTGGCTTCTGGCGTCACCAAATGTGGCACATGTCGGGACAGGGCTAAGAAACGATTGATGTATTCGGTGTAGTTGGGTCCCTTCATCTCCAAGCTTAAAAATTCTGTCTCCAGCTTCTCGAGTTGATTGATGGGGCAATATTTGTTGGTCATTAACTCTCGGAATTCAGTCCAACCCATTCGATTTGCCACGTTTCTTCCACGGCTCTGGGTAATGGACTTCCACCATTCAAGAGTTGATCCCTTGAGAGATTGTGATGCAAATCTCACCATGTGCTCCATCTTGCACTCGCAGATGTCTAAGACGACTTCCATTTCGTCGATCCACCTGTAAGTCTCTATAGCACCCTCGGTGCCATAGAAGTCCTTGGGCTTGCAGGCCATAAAGGTCTTGTAAGAGCACCCATTCCTTAACTCCTCAGCTTCATCATCGTGGCTCTCATCGTTTATCGGCCGTTCATTCCCAGTAGTGTTATCCCGGTCTGCATTTATCTGAGCAATGATAGTCGGAATGGCGTTGGCCAGTTGCTGAGCTACAAGGTTAGCAATCCTTTCGTCACTCTCTTGATTAGTATTCTCCCCGTGGGGAGTCCCTGGTGGAGTAGGTTGGGTTCCAGTAGGCCTTGCTCCCTCATGGCGGCCCCTGGTGGCTCCACGTCGACCAAAACGTGTTCCTCTGCGAGTCGGCATTCTGATAGTATCACAAATAGATTCGTTTAGCATCTCATAAATTTTGTTTCGGATAGCCTAGGCATCATTATCCTATCACACTACGCCTCGGAAGAGGAATCATGGCATGCACATACATGTATTTACAACCCACTAAAGAACCTTAAATGCCCAATTCAAAACATGATATAATAGTTGGGCAACAATTTAGAAAAGGCACAGATAATCTCGAGCACAACAAAACATATAGCAGTTTAATACAGACAGTTTAAAAGTTGTTAGCATCTCAAAAGCAGTCAACATAGTATCATCCAAACGAGTAGAATCAGAGTCATGCTCTTACAATTTGGAAGGTGCCATCACCCCCATAATAATAAAATAATAGTCTCAAATAAGAATTCAAATAGTTTCCTTCTACTGTCCACAGACAGACAAATCCCACTGAGTACTCCAGTCCTCACATCCAGTTCCTCTTTAACCATCCAAACCACCCTGCACCCTTCTTCCTCTGCTCCTGCTCCAAACGCTTCACTCCCTGTGTAGCCATCATCGCCTGGAACTGGGCCGACTGAGAAGTTCGAGTGGCGTGCTGAACAGTCAGCTCATGACGGCGAACAGTCCTCAAAATCTCATCTAGTGTCGCATCGGAGGGTCCTACATCACTCGCCCGGCGACTCGACTGGGAGTACCTATCACCAGCCAGTACAGTGGGGCCGTCATACATACTATGCCTCGGCGGCATCAGGCGCTCGTCGCGAGGGTCAAACAGTGGGGGTACCGATGTCGGAATCCTAACAGGCGGGGGAGGAGGAGGAGGCATCCTAAAGGATATGGAGGATCCTGGTCTAACGCTTTTGCGAGGTCGGGTGACAGTACGCGCACCCCTATTCCCAATAGGTGGGATGGGTGAGAGGGTCGGAGCAGCTACTTGAGGAGAGTGGGATCGCGTTCGGCTTCGGGAAGGTGATGTGGAGGAAGAGTCCTCGGAAGCCTCAGTGTCTTCGGACGTGACGGATATCCACCCTGGATGTCCGCATCTCCGGAGGTACGCCTCATACTCCGTCCGGGGTTTCTCTCTCCTTAGGTGTCCGGTAGGAGCGGTCTCAGCGTCGGGGTGAACAGGCGCCTTTCCTTTATCAGCCATTGTCGTTATCCTGTAAGAAATACATCATGAGTAATTTGGTTTCTCATAGCTCATGATTTACATAATAGTACTAATAATAGTAGTGATGACAATAGTATCTGTTATTCCAACATATAGCTGTCTGTTTCGCCCAGATCAATAGTTTCTTCAAGTAGTATCGGATAACATAGTTCATCGTAAAAATCATTTAAATCCCCTTTTAAAATTAGTTTCAAATCATCAATATAAACCAGAAAAAGTCCAACCATAACCTAAAGACCAGTGATGGAAATTACACGTCCGGTAAATTCATGATTACGTTGATCAAGTGTAATCATCAATTTACCCAACCCGATCATTCCAACACTTCCCACAAGGACAGTCCTAGGGTATCAGGGTTGTAGCCTAGGGTCTACTAAGGCATTCCCGACCTCTCTACAACCTTTGGCTCTGATACCAATCTGTCACACCCCGGGCCCAGATAGGGTGGGACGTCACAGACTAGCAACAACATATGGCAGCGGAAACAAACCATTATAAGAGCTCAAAGGAGAGAATATCACATGGCATTAAAGTTTTAAAAAAGGTAACGGGGCTAGATACACATCAAGCCCCCAATTAAGTTTTACAATCAACCATAAAAATGAAATTGTACTTGCTTAACACAAAATATAAATTGTTCAAATGTTTCATCAAGGAATAAGCCAATGCCATGTCACGGGGATAAGTCTAGGTCTTCAACTGCTAGGATCTCTTCAAACATTACCTGAAACATGCTCAAAAGAAAATTTTGTCAACTATAAAGTTGGTGAGTTCAAGTGCTTAAAGTTTAAAAACAAAAGGACTTAATAAATCCTTCTTTGATTAAAAGAAAAATAATCATTGTTTATCATCGTGGGAGAAATAAAATCATAATCAACCCTGCACTCAGTCCCAGTTAGCCTCTTCTAAAGTTGTGTTTTACCGGATATTCCCGAAGGAAGAAACTGAGCCCCATACCAGTGAACCCTACCTGCCCGGATGGTTCACCATAGAATCTTAACAAAACTTGTTACATGCCACAACGATCCCTCAGGATCTCAGTGGGGTAACCTTCCTGGAACGG
The DNA here is from genome assembly GCA_025215565.1 of Flaveria ramosissima. Lineage (NCBI taxonomy): Eukaryota > Viridiplantae > Streptophyta > Magnoliopsida > Asterales > Asteraceae > Flaveria > Flaveria ramosissima. The sequence goes on along the minus strand of CM046035.1, from coordinate 44,063,724 downwards.
AAGCCACTGTGTGTGGGGGATTCCCCAAATAGATCTATCCATATAAATCAAGCGGTTCACGAAAGAATTAATGATCATGATATAAGAATTAGCAGGTAACCACAATCCCACATAGTATCATCAAATAAAGCACAATCATAGTTCATAAAATGTAGAGCATGTTCCATCCCAAAACAGTAGTAAAAAGGGGGATCACTAGAACTCACCTTAGATATCAAGCAAAAAGAAATTCTTCGCGTGCCGGGAATGTCTCAAGTCTAGCACAATATCATAAGTATATTAAGTGATTAGCTACTGCTCTAAACCTATTTAAGGAGCAACAATAGTGCCTAAGACTTAAATGGACGGGTTCGGCTTTGATTCAGTTAGGGTTTGTATAAAAGGTTCCTTTTATGGAAAGTCATGGTTTTTCATGAAATCAAAGGTTTCTACATTACTAAACCAAGAATATATAGCAATTATGCCATGTAAGGGGGCAAATGAACTTATGGGAGTCGGTTATGAAGTTTTGCAAAATTTACAGTTTTGCCCCTGAAGTTTCAAAATTGACATTTTCTACCCTTAAGATTAGTTTCTTGCATTAAGTGACCTCTATACTTAAAAATCAGGTTCAAGACCTTAATTCAACTTAGTTTTAAGAATTTATAACCAAAATTTCAGTTTATGGTCTCGGTTTGCAAATTACGCGTTTAACGTTGCCGGTTACGGTAAAACCGAACGGTTTAAAAATGGTTATCTATGAGTTTTCGCCTTTTTGTGTCTAAAACCAGTAGATAACTTTTTAAAGTCATTTTAATAAGTTTCCACCGTTTTAAATCACAAATTTTTCCCCTAGTAGTCGAAAGACCCGTTTTTACGTTTAAACCGTTAAAAATGCGTTTTTAGTCGGGTTTGACCATTTTAAAAGCTTGTTTGACCAACCATTTTACTTTTGAGGTTATTTTGTCTTTTAACCTACTGGAAAATCATGATTTTTATAATTTGTAACATTTAACCCATTTATCGTATATTTTTCCTTAAAAACGCCTCTCGGTTTACACCCGGTTTAACTTAAAATCCATTTAAAATACCATTTGACCACTAAAAATTCTCATTAGCTCCAGAACACTTTATTAATCCTTAATGAACCTGGAATCCTTTTTAAAAAGTTTATAGTTCAAGATTTCTTGTTTTTAAGTCATTTTAACACGTTTTCGGGTCCCGAAAGTGACCAAAATGGGCCTAAACACATTATGTCTTTTGTTCGAGATGTCAAACCATGTTATTAAACTTAATATGCACTAAAACTTACTGAAATAACAGTCCCAACACGTTGCCTAAAGGTTCTACACATACAAAGGTTTCAAGAGGTGAAAATATGCCATAACCGACCATTACACATGTGTGATTCATGGTAACTTAAGTTTAATCATTGCCAAAACTTCATCTAACTTAAAAATCAGATTATTGGGGTGTCTTAAAAGTCATTTTGAGCAGGTTACACGTTTTGTTTTGAAGGGTTGCAAGATACACAAGTTTGATAGTGCCAAAAACACCAAAATAGGGTTTTCAAGGGGTAAATCGGGTTCTACCCCTTAGATTGACCATTATATCATGTGATATACCTTCAAGAACGTTGGGAACTCTTCAAGAACAAGGTGAGGGTGAGAGGTTTCTGTTACAACAAGAAAAAGTAAGGTTTTAGGTGAACAATGAAGTTAAACTTGAGAAATGACCAAAACCGAACATAATGAGCTTACACTTGATGTATCTCACAGTTTAGAAGGTGTGGATGGTCGTGAATGGATGAAATCTCCTTGGATGAGGCTGGAGAATCTCGAACAAAAGCTGGAACCTCAAGTATTGCACGTTCCAAGCCTCAAAACATCACCAAAAGTCACCTTTCTTGCGGTATGCTGCTGGCCGATGGTTGTATGCTTGTTGTTCACGATTTTGGAGCTGGAAAGGAGGCTGAAATGGAGAGAATTTTGAGAGGTAGAGATGGGTTCAGCTGATGGTTTTCGAAAATGAGAGAGAGGGAATGAGAGGAGTGTGTCTTGCAATTGCATGTAAGGGGAATGGATGATAGGAAGGTGGTGTGTAGTGGTGGACAAGGGTGGTGATTGGTGGCAAGGGGGGCGGCCGTTTTTTGGCCTCTAGTGAGGCATTTTGATTTAATTTTTATTGTAGAAATAATATTATTATGGGGTATTAGTTTGAAATGTAGTGTAGTATTTAAAATTGTTAATTAGTAAATTGTCTTATGCATGATAATGCATGCTAGAACCGAAATTTTAAGTGTGTGGGTGTGTACACATATTTTTAATTGATTCAATTGATATTCTTAATTCTAGCTAGGGTGACTAATCAATATTCCCGGGCACGAATTTTCTAAAAAGTAGAAACCTAAATTGGTTAAAAATCAAAAGTAAAAATCACATGAAATCATAATTTGCATCAAATAGCAAGAATTGATTCCAATTTCATACTAGGGTTGTATAGTTTCAATTATTAGTACTCATAGCATGGATAATGATGCAAGTAATCTAGGGTTAGGGTAACAACCTGGAGGTCGGTTGTCACAGGGCCCAAGAGATTTCCGTTACAGAGTAAAATCTTTCTTCGGAATATAAAGCATTTTCGAAGGTAATGTTCTTCCGAAGGAAAATTTACTTCCGAAGGTAAAGTGATTACTTCCGAGAGTATATGTTGCTTTCCGAATGGAGAGTGTTTCAAGCTTCGGAAGTAGATCTGATATGAAATCAATCGCTTCTTCCGAGAAGAAAATTATCCTGAGTGAAATTTGCTTCGGAAGATATGTAAAATATCTTCCGAGGGTTAATTCCTCTTCGGAAGAAGTCATACTTAGATAAAATTTTAGAGAAAGATCTTTTGTAACAGGGCTTAGATTGTTTTGACATAAGATTTTACACATTAAAAGGTTTTCAAATGAGATCGACTAGTCAAGGTTTATCATCCCAATAGCTGTAATGAGATATTTAAATCTTTGATCATCAAAGGCTTTGGTGAACAAGTCACCATATTGTTCATTTGAATCAACTTTGATTAGCTTGATAAGATTTTCTCATGAATATCTCTAATGAAATGATACGTGATATTGATGTGCTTAGTATAGGTGTTTTTGCTGCTTTACGATCTTTTATATCAAATCTTTCTAAGATATCATTGACATACTTAGATTGACAGATAAAGAACCCTTCCTTCATTTGCTTCACCTGAATTCCAAGGAAAAAGTCCATTTTTCCCATGGAACTCATATCAAACTTCTTCTTCATGATGCTCTCAAAGTCTTTACATATTTGGTCATTTGAAGAACCAAATATGATGTCATCAACATAGACTTGAACGAGCAAGATGTCCTTCCCAGAATCCTTATGAAAAGAGTCTTGTCAATGGTACCTCTAGTGTAACCATTCTTTAGGAGAAACTGAGACAATGTCTCATACCATAGCCTATGTGCTTGGTGCAGCCCATATAGAGCTTTATCCAATTTGCACACATAGTTGGGATGCTGTGGATCTTCAAATCCCGGAGGTTGGCGTACATAGAATTCCCTATCTATATCCCCATATAGAAAGGCACCCTTGACATCAAGCTAGTAGACAGTGAAATTATTGGATGCAACATAAGCAAGGAAGATCCTAACTGCCTCAAGTCTTGCAACAGGTGCAAAGACATCAGTATAATTGATTCCCTCATCTTGAGTGTATCCTTGAACCATCATTCTTGCCTTGTTCTTGATAATCAAGCCTCTATCATCTCTCTTGTTTCTGAAAACCGATTTAGTGCCTATAGGTACTTGACCAGATGGTAGCGAACATAGGTTCCAAACCTTTTGTCTTTTGAATTGAAGCAGCTCCTCTTGCATTTATTCAACCCAGCTACTATCTTTCAAGGCATCTTCCACCTTCTTGGGTTCCATTTGGGATAAAAAGCATGAGTACAAACACACATTCCCATTGTGAGTTTGTCCTCTTGTTCCCATGCCTTCAGAGACTTCCCCTATGATGTTCTCAGCTGGATGAGTGTTGTCAATCCTAAGTCTAGGAATCACCTCCAGTTGCAAAGATAAATCCAAATTGGACATATTTTGCTCAAGAGCTTGAATACTTGGTCCAGTTGTTGTTTCAAACTCATTCAATGAGGACTGATTGAATGAAAGAGAAACATCATCATTTGTTTGTTGTGAACCAACATCAACAGTTGTCTGTTCCTTCAAGATGTTGCTTTCATCAGCTTGGTGTTGTGCAGGGTCACCTGAAGAGGTTTGAAAGTCAACAGGTGAACTACTTGTTGAAGCTCCACTATCTCTTGAGATGGTTATACTATCATATCTTCCAATAGTGGGACTTGATTTGCTGCAGCTCTTGGAGAACTTGGAATAGGCTTGGGAAGCTCAAACAGTTGATCATCATCAGAGTCACTTTGAGCACCTGTTCCAGCTGAAACATTCTCACAAGATGGTTTAGAATAGTTTGGAAACAATTCTAAATCAAAGATATGATCAGGGCCATTCCCCCTAACACAAGGAGTGTGCTCATTGACTACAATGTTGGAAGATTCCTCAAATTCTTTTTTTAATGTTATAAAATCTATAAGCTTTAGAGTTAAAGGAATATCTAACAAAGATAGCATCATCCGACTTTTCAGCAAATTTTGCCAAATTCTTAAACTCAGTCCGTTGATCACTTCTAATTATTTTAACCTTGTGATCAATTTGATTTTCTATTTTAAGAATAAAAGATTTTAAAGTTTCAGCAGTTTCATCTTTGGTTCTTAAAAAGAATACCCATGTAAATCTAGTAAAATCATAAACAATCACAAGGCAATATGATTTCCTTCCAATGCTCATTATACTTGTGGGACCAAATAGATCCATGTGCAATAAGTGTAATGGGGTGGTGATGGAGTTAACAACTTTGGATTTATGAGATGCCCTGTGTTGCTTCCCTTTCAGGCATGCAACACATATGGATGTCCCTACACATAAGATGAGATGATTAGTTTTGATTGGAAACCCAAGCCTTGTTGGTCTTGGGTTCTTCCAATGATAGTGACATAATTGAACCAAAATTTATGCATGGGGGTTCAATGGATGTCTTTGAAGAAGAGGTTTGGGCTACAGCATCTTCCTTGATCTTCCATTCCATCCCTTGGTTGATCATGGAGGATGAGCTTGTTAAAGCTTTTGTAGCTTGGCATTCTTTCGAAGCTTCTGTATTTTCGGAAGAAGCCTTTACCACCTTTTCTTCCGAAACAGTGTTCTTCTGGGATGGTCTCAATGGGACTCTTTTATTCTTTTGAGTCTTGACAGCTTTAGCTTCCGAAGCCTTTCTCCTTTCGGAAGAAGAACCTTCTTCCGAAAGCAGCTTTGCTTCGGAAACAAGCTTTCCCTTTTTCATCACTTGAACCATTTGATATGGTCCAAATGAGAAACCTTCCTGGACTCCTTCCTTTTTAACATTATTTGCATAATGTGTGCTGGCAGGATTGTAGTAACAATCTTTGGCCATGTGGTTTTGCAGACCACACATTATGCATGCAATGTTAATCTTTTTGGAATTTGAGGATTGTTATTTCTTGTTCTTTTTCTTATCATCAGCAACCTTTCCCTTTAACTTCTGATCCTTTGATAGGAGAGGAGTGCTGGTACTACACCCCTTTCCTGAATCAGTGTTTCCAACCACCTAGAATCCAGCTGAGATGAATACACCCTTTTGCTTTGGGTCTATCTTCAGCTTAGATTCAGCCACTTTCTTGGCCGTTTTTCTGGCTGCCTTGGCTCTGCTTCTTATGGCTTTGGTGGTCAGGGTTTGATCATCATTGGTAGGAGAGGGTATAATTACCTGGTTCTTCCCTGTGATGGTCTCCATGGTTGCATCATTCTTTGACTCATGAGAAGGTGGGTCAGCAGATGGAACCTCTTGCTCCTCAATACCACACCTTGGTTGTCTTATAGATTCATAGGAGTGTGGTGGAGCAATTTCATTGGTTCCCAACCCACCTTTGTTTTGGTAACAAAGTTTTGAGTGAGAGGATGATGTAAGAATGGCTTGGAAGTTCTGCTCGAAAATAGCATACTTCCTGGCTTGAGCCTCAGTTGTGACAAGCTGTGCTTGAGCCTTAGTCAATTTGGATATTAAATCCTTTATTTGAGTCTTATAGTTTGTGTGTTTGTGTTTTAATAGGGACACAATTTTCTCTAACTCCTCAATTTTTCTTTGAGAGTCAGATTCAGCCCTTTTAAAATCAGATTTTAAAACATTTAAAGACTCAAATCAAATTTAATTTCCATATTGTAGTCCTGATACAATTTAACCTTAGCAATACAGGCAGGAGTACAGAGATGTTCATATACCTTATTTTCATATGTTCCGGCCATGAGTGCTTGGGCAGGAGTCACATCCTGTACTATGAAGCTCCAGTCAACTTCTTGAGCCATTGTAGCTGTTTCTGTTGACTTTTCGGTGGGTTTTGGTGTAGAGGGATGTGTGGAGGCCTGTGGGGTTCCCGAATTAGACTTGGGAGTCTTGCATTCCCTTGTAAAATGACCATGTTGGTTACAGTTGTAACATTTGGCCTTGGTTTTGTCAAACCCAAATTTGCTGTTGATTGGGTTCTAGGGAAATTGCCTTCCAGTTCTCTTAAAGAACTTCTTTGCTATGTAGGTTAGTAGAGCCATTTGTTGGACTATGTCCACGTATTCATCGTCATCCGGGCTGAAGCACTCTAGATCATCAAAGCAATATTGATAATAATTTGAGTGTCCACTTTCTGAGACAAAAGCACAACTATCCTGAAAGGAGCTTTGCTGAGCTTGTTGAGACCTTGGAGTCTCAGGAAATATGATGTATGGCCCGGAAGAACAAGATGGTTTTTGGGTGTAAGTCAGGTATTGTTGAGGCTGGGAGGTTCCTGGGCCTTCAGCAACCATTAAAGGGTTGCTAGTAGGAAGACTCAAGGGTCTAATTGTCTGATGACCCCTCTTACTCTCCATTTCCAAACGATATCCATCAAGGATGCCATAGAGTTCGGTCATGGTGAGTGTATTCAGATTCTATGTTCGCTTGATAGAGACACAGTAGAATGTCCACTCATTGGGTAACGCACTGATGAACTTTCTTGCAAGGTATCTAAGTTCATGAGCAATTCCCACAGACTGAAGGGAAGATATGAGATCCATGTACCTGAAGTATTGCTGGCTAAGTGTCTCTCTAGCAACGTAGGTGAAGTTCTCGAACTGCTGCTTTAGTGAGTCCTTCTTGGAGTCATTTGAGCTTGAGTACATTTGAGCAAGCGCATCAAACAGTTCTTTGGCAGACTTGCAATGCTCAAACCCCACATGATGGAGTTGGGAATTGCAGTCATGAGAACAGTTATTGCTGTCAATGTCCGGCTTCTTCCGGTCCTCATCAGAATAATCTTCAACTGCTTTCTCAATCATGGAACCGTTTCCACAGCTACCTTTGGCTTATACGGGCCATTGACAATGGATTGCCACATCTTGCTGTCTTGATACCTGATGAAGCCTTCCATTCATCTGCTCCATGACCTGAAGTTTTCAGGGGTGATGATGGGTGCTTTGGTCATCGTCCCCTTCTCTACTTCAGATTTGTTGAGGGCCATTTTGAGTGTGGTATAAGGAGGAGTGAAAAACAGGTTGATTAGGATGGTAAGATCTCACAATCAAGAGCCTAAGAAGCTCTGATACCAATTGCAGGATCGGGTTTCACTTAAACACTTGGATTTCTCTCAAACACACTTATAGAACACACAAATCAGATGAAATAAAGTCTTTTACAAGAGTTGATAATAATAAAATAAGTAGCAAAGAATACACAGAAATAATTTTCAAGGCACTTGTATATATTACATCTCAACTCAAGGTATTACAAGACTCTTACATGCATAAAACATGAGTTACAATGAGAAATTATATATACTAGATCCTACAGCCGGATATACTTTGATACCAGCTGCATAACCTAAGACTAAAGCATATACTACAATGCTAAAGTTAAGTTATCTTATTAAAGTATTTTCTAAGATATGGTAGTCATGACATGTCCATGACTTACCTTTTGTCACCAACTAAAGATGGCATAGTGGAATAAAGTATGGTCAACTACATGGCTTTTGAGAAAACGCCATGCGGTATCTCAGAGGTCTGCAGCGGAGTGTCAGGGAGACCATACTTATGTCCTCTAGATAATAGTAGTGTCTTCCGAAGGTAAGTTGGCTTCGGAAGAACAAGTTCTTTCGAAGCCACTTATACTTCGGAAGAGCCTTCTATACTTCCGAGGCTTGAGGACTTCTATACTTCGAAAGTTGACTTCTGATCTATCATTCTAAGTCTTGATCTTCAGAAATGAGTTCTTTGTCTTCGGATGTTGGAGTTTTACTTCGGATGTTAGTTTTACACTTTGTCTTCGAAAGTACTCCTTTTTCCTTCGGAAGTTCCACATTTAGCTTCGGAAGTCCTTTATTTGTTGTACCAAAATATTCTAAGTGATTTGGTTTTGGTTGCATTAGCCTTTCTAGATCCAACAGATATCATCAACCATTTATGATTCTCATTGTAACTTGTTTATCAACATCAATGAAATCATAATATTATCATTATCCATCTCTCTGTTCTTTGATTCACACACATACACCAATCCTAATTTTAATTTCTAGATCTGGACGTGATGAATCCTAAGATCCAAGCTCAATGAATGTGAAATATTGATTTAGCAACGATGATGATAATGGATGATGAACAGTGATGAAATCTCGTCGCACTATAAGTCTCTCAAATTTGAAAAGTATTAAATGACCTTTTGAAGTTGGTTTAAATAGTCAATTAAATGGTTTTTTACAAATTTTACAAGTTTCCAAACAAATGCGGTTGATTTTTAATTTTTACTACAGCAAATGCATTAAGGAATTGTTCATCAACATTTGTTTATTGTTACAAATGCGGAAGTGTAAAAACTTCACAGCATTTGTGTACTGTGAAAAATGCGGATGTTTTAATACATTGTTAGCAATTGTACACTGTAGGAAATACGGTTAAACAAAGTTGATCAGCATTTGTACACTGTAGCAAATGCGATAGAACAAAGTTTGTCAACATTTGCATACTGTAGCAAATGCGATAGAACAACTTGTCCACATTTATTATAACAAATGCGGTTGAACTATGAGTTCGTCCATGTTTCTTGACTTTCAAACATGATCATGACAGAAGAGATTAAGCACATTTTTATTCATCTTTGATACACATACAACAAAATTTTAGTATTGATGTCAACCATATTAAGGAAATGAGGCTGAATAAACTGTAAGGATTCCTATAAGTCTCATGCAGCTAGAACAACAAAGTCTTTATGCATGCATGCATTGAAGTACAGGAGTAAGAATGCTTCGGAAGTTTTACACCATGCACTAGAAAATATTGTAAGTGTAAAATCTTCGCCAAGAACAACATCTTCTGAAGCCAAAAGTGAAGTCTTCCGAAGCTTCAAAGACAAAGTCTTCTGAAGCCAAAGAGTGAAGACAGATTTCTTCCGAAGACTTTTAAATACATGTTTTTATCTGATGTACTTTACCATAAAACTAAACCATCTTTCTGCTGCAACTCTGTTCAGTCACCAACTTACATGAGTTGGTGAAAAGGTCCATGCTTTTGGTAACAGTACACTGAGGTCTTGAGTCTGTGCTTTCTACTTTATGTACTTTTATCTTTTTGTAATATATTAGGATATGAGCTATGGCATGTCATAGTTGCAGGACCGCTGAAGGGTATGCACTTAAACACAACAACACAATAAGGAGAGTTTCTTAGAACACTTAACAGATCAAATAGGGAACTGATTAACTTGTTAATGAAAGATGATAATAACACAAGTAAATATGAGACAAAATAAGATGGCAAACAACACTAGTAATTGGTTTTCAAGAATGCTGTATATTGATTATCAAGTTCTATTACAAATCTTACAAAGCATAGTCTAAATGTTACAAGTACTTGAGATACATATACTACATCCTACAGCCGGCCATACTTTGAAGGCCATCTGGATACAATTGACTAGACAACTACAAAATCAAATATAGAGTCAAAAGGCAGATTTGCCTTTTGACTAGTGACTATGACATGCCATAGCTCACATCCTAATATATTACAAAAAGGATAAAAGTACATGAAGTAGAAAGCATGGACTCAAGACCTCAATGTACAGTTACTAAAAGCATGAACCTTTCACCAACTCATGTAAGTTGGTGACTTTACAGAGTTGCAGCGGAAAGGTTGTCCAGCTTTAAGGTAAAGTACATCAGATAAAAGCATGCCTCTAAAAGTCTTCAGAAGAAAGTTTTCTTCACTCTTTGGCTTCGGAAGACTTTGTCTTTGAAGCTTCGGAAGACTTCACTTTTGGCTTCGAATGATGTTGGTCTTGGCTTTGGAAGATTTTACACTTACAATATTTCTAGTGCATGGTGTGAAACTTCCGAATCATTTCTAATTCTGTTCTTCAGTGCATGCATGCAGAGAGACTTTGGATGTTTTGGCTGCATCAGACTTATAGGAATCCTTACAAACTCCCCCTAGGCTGATGCTACTAGAACATTTAGAAGATCTTCAAATATTGTTGGTCTTCAGGATGATGATGACCATACCCTTCTTCATCAGATGGTCAGGATCACTCAGACTCTCATAATATCTTCTCATCTCAAAGAGATCATGCAGAGGTAAGTTGAATAAGTCTTGCCATGTGTAGACATTCTTAACACCTTTATTTATGATCACATGCCATCTTTTTGGATTAGTTGTGAAGGTCCAGGATAAGATGGGTCTCTCAGCTGCAAGAGGAGCCACTTGAATTGGAGTTGATTGGGCTTCCTTTTCATGCACTTCCTCAGGTTGATCTAACTCAGCCTGAGGTGTAGAGGTGGATGATTCAGGCTTCTTCTTCTTTGACTTTTGTTTGGAAGCCATCCTCTTCTTCCTCTTAGAAGACTTCAACTGAGAAGATTGGTCTGCAGCACCTTGTTGATCAGTCTTGCCTTTGTCAGTTGGGTGTTCCTCCCCTACAGATTCAGAAAGAGATGGACTTTGACCCTGTTGTGGATCAGAAGATGAAGCTTGCTGAGGCTCAGTAGGAGGTCCAGGTTGTGTTGTCTCAGGTTGTTCAACCTTAACCTCCACTTTAGGTGGGATTTGATTGGAGGGGAGTGTAAGTCAATCAGCTCTCCACTCTTGATCTTCTGCTTGATTACCCTGATATGCTCATCCATTGTGGATAGAGACATAGGGCCAAGTCTCCTTCCGGAGAATCCATAAAGCTTTAAGAAGCTCATCATCTTTTGTCTGTCAGCAGACTTCTTCATTCTCTTTTGGATGATGGTTCTTGACTTTGCAGTATCTTCCCTCATCTTTTTCTTTATTGCCTTTTATTCTTTTAGCACTTGAAGTTCGAGCTGTTTGAGATACTCAAACTCAATGTAATCAAAGGACAAGGGAAGAAGCACAGATTCCTGGTAGAGACCTGTGGCACTTTGGTAGTTGATCATTTTTTGTCTTTCTGTTTCCTTGTCCACCTCAGGTTCTTGTGTAGCTACCACAGCCTCTTGCACAAGACTTTCTTGAACTGGGAAGAGAGTTTGAACATGCTTGTATAACCTTTTCTGTCTCTTCTCCTCTTTGAATTGGAGAAGTAGCCTTGCATTCTCTGCTTCCTTCATCTCTCTTGACACTTCCATGTCAGCCAGTTCATTTAATTGCTCTAAGGGGAGAGATATAATCTCATCTATGTCATAGTTCCTGGTCTGCAGGTAGGTAATCCTCACTGCCCTTAAATCATCATCTTGAGTGTTTGGTCTAGGGGCAGCCCTGATTGCAGCTTGCATAAAGCCTGAAGACCTAGAGGAACTTTCTCCCCTTAGCTTCCTCTTCACCCACAAACCTTTGTGACACAGGGTGGAGAGAGCTTTGGCCTTCATTGCTTGGTGTAGCATCTAATCTCTAACCAAAGAGAGGTTTTGAGACACCTTCACCAACAGGTGTTTCACTGAGGGAATGAATTTCTGAAGCAATTGTTGGTGTGATAGGCTCTCAGGCTCTACCACTGGGCATTCAGCCAAGGTTTTCCGTTTCAAGCTAATCTCAGGGTCTGCCTCAACATCCAGTTGACCAATGACATTTCCTGATTGCCTTTGTCTCCTTCTAAGGCTGAACTCTTTAGTAATTCTGTCTTGAATCCTGAGTGCTAACCTGTCAGCTTGTCTTGATTGACTTGGGTTGACAAGTGACATGTTGATCAGTTCAAGACCTTCATAGTAGTTCAAGGTCTGAAAATTGAATACTTCTTGCTGCCCTTGAACTCTGTGAAGAATGAGGGCTCTTCTATCAGCATCATACCTCTACCCAATAATGTAGTTTGAAGTTCCTTGAGGTGGGGATGACATAGCCCTTAGAATGCCTTCCTCAAAGAGACTCCTGATGATAGAGTCTATAATGTCCACATTAATGTGAACTTGAGGAAGTTGCTGAGTATTCACAATTTCAAGTGAGGATGGTTGGACTAAGGTCCTCTCTCTCACCACCAGCTTCAGGTTCTTGGCTGCTGGATTTCCTCTGCACATTGACAGCCTCAGTTGAAGTGTCAATGGGCTGAGTTGCCATGGTTGAGGTCTTAATGATGTAATCACTTGCAGAAGTGAGAGCCTCTTCCATATGGATATCCTGAACAGGTTCAGAAGTATCCATCTCAGTGATGGGTGACTGATGTGGGCTAGACAAAGGAGACTTGGGAGTACTCATCTCTCTTTGAGTAGGGGAAGAGTAGAGAAACTCATGGTACCCATAGAAACCTAAGTCTTCATCAGTATAGAATGAGAGGTTGGGAATGGGTTGATTTAAGTCTAAAGGCTAGGGATGGTAACTGTCCCTTGAAGGTTGTTCACTTGAGTGTTGAGATTCACAGTGAAGGCTTAAGTCAGTTTGGCTTGTGAGCTCATCAGGGTGAGCATGAGGAATCTCATCCCTGATTCTTGAAGAGATGGGAGTGGTTTGCTCCTTAGGAGAAGTGGGAGCTCAAGTTTCCATTTCCTCCTGTATGGGTGAGGATATGGGGGCCTGCACAGACTCAATAGCTTGAGCAGAGGTTTGTTTGGATTTTCTTTCGTAGGTGAGGGTGATTTGTGGCCTTTTTGGTGGTTGGGAGCTAGAAGGTGTGGGTTCAACACTAGCTTGTGTTGCTAGGTTGTCACCTTGAGCAATGAGCTCTAACATTTTTGGAACAAGGGCTGTTTCTACCCCTGAGAAACCTATAGTTGGCTTCTTTATAATTTAAAGGTGTCGGGCTTCATCTGTCCCAATTTAAGAATATATTCTTTGTTTCCCTCAACTGTCAGCCCAATTCACAGTTGAGAATGTGTTGACCATATCTATAAAACATATAATACTCTAAGGAGTCCAAGTTAGCAAGCAAATTTGTATAAACAAACTGAGAGTACCTGAACTTGAACCCTTCAACCATTCCATGTACTATAAAGGAGAGATCCTTAGGAATCTGGTCCCACCCTCCATGCTTGTTTGACAAGGTGTGGATAACCACATGAAGCAGGTATTTCCACTGGGATGAGACGTTCCTTTTCCTGAAAGTCTTTACAGAGAAATCTCCCTCATAGTCCATCTGCTCAAAGGAATGATTTACAGCTTCCTTAGGGAAGGACAACTCACCTTCTTCATCATCTAGCTGCAAGTGAGTGTTGATGATTGCCGGAGTGATGAAGATTGTCCTTCCTTGCACTGTGGCAGACAGTGCCTTCTCCCCATCCATAATGACCTCTTGGCAGGTCTTTCAGAATTCAAGCAGATGATCCTCATAAAGAGTAGGATTAATGGTTAGGGAGGTGAAGTAGTTGGATAGACCCAGTAAACGGCAAACCTCTAAGAAACTTTATTCTTTCTTAGAGCTTAACAGAGCAACCTGGTTGTGTTACCTGTGAAGTTGCATGGAGATATCTGGGTTGTTTCTCCGGTTTAGGTTGGCCATTAGAGAAGCTTAAGGATGAATAAAGATGAAGAACAAAGGCGGTTTGAGAGAATTTAGGTTTAATGAATAGTGTAATTGAGGAAGATAGTGAAAGAGGGGGGAACCGTTGGGCATTTATGTGAAAATGATTTGAGACAAAGTTAATGAAAGAGGATAAACTTTGAAATCCGAATGTTGGTCCCACCTCTGAAAAGTAGTTTACTTTTGCACAAAAAGTAGTTTTCTTGGAAGTCGAGAAATCTTCCGAAGGTTATTTGCTTTGGAAGTTCTAAAGAACAAGCTTCCGAAGGCAAATTGGCTTCGGAAGATATTTCAAAGGTTTTTGAGAATTTTGCTTTGGAAGAGAATTTTCACTCAGGGATTTTTTTATTCTAAGGAGAATAAAAACTTCCGAAGGTAAATTGCTTTCGAAAGAAACTCGTTCCATGAAAATATAGAGAGTACTTAAGTTGATTTTAAACTTCAGAAGATATTTCAGAAATTTCTTCCGAAGGTAAAATTACTGAAGCAATTATTTGTTTACTAAGACATAAATTTTTTCCAAAGGTAATTTTAAGTCTTCCAAAAAGAAAAGAGATCAAAATTTTCAAAAGCTAAGAAAATTATTTTGAAAAGATTTTCTTCCAAAGAAAACAAGGGCTTATGAAGGTGATAAAATAGACAACATAGGACACACAGGTTTTAGAAATAAATATGATTAAGTTTTAAGAATAGCTATTCAAAGTTAATCATCCCAATAGCCGATACAAGATATTTAAATCTCTGCTCATCAAAAGCTTTGGTGAACAGATCAGCATATTGTTTATTTGTGTTAACTTTGACTAGTTTGATTAATCCCTTTTCAAAGGTATCTCTAATCAAATGATACCTGATATTAATATGCTTTGTCCTTGAGTGCTGCATAGGATTCTCTGTGATGGAGATAACACTGTTGTTGTGTATGTGGATAGGAGTCCTTTTAAAGTTGAATCCATAGTCCAGTATCTGATTATGAATCCAAAGCAGTTGAGCACAGCAGCTTGCAGCAGCAATGTATTCAGCCTCAGCAGTTGATGCAGACACACAGGATTGTTTATTACATTGCCAAGAGACTACTCTTCCACCAAGAAATTGACATCCCCCTGATGTAGACTTTGCAGTCATGTTGCAACCACCATAGTCACTATCTGTATAAGCATACAGATTAAAGTCAGAATTCTTTGGATACCAAAGGCCAAGGGATGGAGCACCTTTGAGATATCTTAAAATTCTCTTGACGGTTACCAGGTGTGACATCTTAGGGTTGGCTTGATATCTTGCACAAATGCATGTAGCAAACATGATATCTGGCCTGCTAGCTTGAGGTACATAAGAGACCCAATCATTGCCCTATACAGATGCTCATCAACACACTCCCCCTCAAGATCAGGTCCAAGGGAGTGATTTCTGGCTATGGGTGTCTTAGTAACCTTACAATCAGTCATGTTGAACCTTTTAAGTATGCCTTGTACATACTTTGACTGACTTATGAAGATGCCATTGTCAACTTGCTTCACCTGAATTCCTAGAAAGAAATTAAGTTCCTCCATGGCACTCATTTCAAACCTGTCCTTCATCAGCTTCTCAAAGTCTTTGTAGAGCTTTGGATTAGTTGACCCAAAGATAATGTCATCTACATATACTTTAACTAGCATTATGTCATTTCCTATTCTTTTGATGAAGAGAGTTCCATCTATAGTACCCCTTTTGTAGCCATGTTGACAGAGATACTGAGATAAAGTCTCATACCACTTCCTTGGTGCTTGGTGCAGCCAATAAAGAGCTTTATCAAGCCTGCAGACATAATCAGGATAATCATGATCTACAAACCAAGGTGGTTGTCTGACATACACCTCTTCATCAATCACCCCATAAAGAAAAGCACACTTGACATGAAGTTGGTAGACCTTGAAGTTCTTGGATGCAGCAAAAGCTCGGAATATTTTAACAGCTTCAAGTCTTGCTACAGGAGCAAAAACATCTGTGTAGTCAATTCCTTCTTCTTGAGTATACCCTTGAACAACTAGTCTTGCCTTGTTCTTGATGACAAGTCATCTATCATCCTTCTTATTCCTAAAAACCAATTTGGTTCCTATGGTAGTCTTCCCTTGAGGAAGAGGACATATGTTCCAAACCTTTTGCCTTTTGAATTGAAGCAGCTCCACTTGAATATCTTCAATCCAACTTCCATCCTTTAGAGCCTTATAAATTTTCTTTGGCTCTATCTGGGACAAGAAACAAGAGTGAAAAACATTTGCTTCATGGGTTTGTCCTCTTGTTCTCACCCCTGAATCAACATCTCCAATGATGTTTATGGTAGGATGAGACTTGTGTATCCTTAGCTGAGGGATCACAGCAAGTTCCTTAGACAGATCTAAATTTGAAAAATTCTAATCTGGCAAAGAAAATTCACCCTCCATATCAGCACACTTATCAAGATTGACTTGTTCCTATGAGTGTGTGACATCAATGATGTTGTCTTCAATGGAGTGGTTATCAGCATCAAGAAATTCCTGATCACTTTCACCACCACCATTTTCTCCAACATTTGAAGCTCCTTCTCCTGAGTTTTGTGACTCTAAGCTAGAATTTG
Organism: Flaveria ramosissima; assembly: GCA_025215565.1. Taxonomy (NCBI): domain Eukaryota; kingdom Viridiplantae; phylum Streptophyta; class Magnoliopsida; order Asterales; family Asteraceae; genus Flaveria; species Flaveria ramosissima. Next base: position 44,047,071 of record CM046035.1, on the reverse strand, counting down.
AAGGCACCTCAGAAGTATCAGCAGGATTTGTCATTTATGTGCTGGTAGAAGCTTCATTTGCAGGATTAGTTACCACTGGAGCTGAAGATGTCTAACTTGAAGGTCTTCTTAGCTCAAATCTTGGGTCAGGATCACTTGTAGGTAATATATTTGTAGATCCTGAAACATTCTCACAAGATTTCTTAAAACAGTTGGTAACTAAATCAAGATCAAATATCCAATCCGGACCTGAACCTTTCACACTGGGAGTGTGCTCATTAAAAGTCACATTGGCTGACTCCTCAACTACTCTAGTTCTGAGATTGTATACTCTATAAGCTTTAGCTTGAGAAGAGTATCCAATAAAGTGTCCATCATCTGATTTCTCAGCAAACTTGGCAATTTGATCTTTGGTATTCAAGATGGTGCAAGGACATCCAAATGACCTGAGAAAACCAATGAAAGGTTTTCTCTTGTGCCAAAGTTCATAAGGAGTCTTACCATGTGTCTTAACCACTAAAACTCTGTTTTGCACATAGCAAGCAGTGTTCACTGCCTGTACCTAGAAGGTGATGCGCAATTTAGAGTCAGACAACATAGTTCTTGCAGCTTCAATTAGTGTCCTGTTTCTCCTCTCAGCAACACCATTTGTTGAGGAGTCCTGGGAGCATTGTATTGTCTTGTAATACCCTTTTCATCACAAAATGTATCTAGGATTTGATTCTTGAATTCAGTTCCTTGATCACATCTTATGGTTTTGACCTTGTGATTACATTGATTCTCAATCTTTAAGATGAAAATTTTCAGAATCTCAGGAGTCTCATCCTTAGTTCTAAGAAAGAAGACCCAAGTGAATCTTGTAAAGTCATCTGTGAACACCAAACAATAAGAGGTTCTTCCTAGACTCATTACACTGGTGGGGCCAAAAAGATCCATATGTAATAAGTGTAGGGGATTAATGATGGAATTTCTTTCCTTTGGCTTGTGAGATACCTTGTGTTGCTTCCCCTGTAGGCATGCAACACAATGGTCATCACTTGTAAACTCTTTCTTTGGTATTCCAGTTACCAAATCATTCTTAATTAATTTATTCATTTTTTAAAGTTTACATGGCACATTCTTTTATGCCAGAGGAAAGATTCATCATTATTTGCTTTTGACAGAAAGCATGAAACTTATCCTGGGGGGAGATGTTTCTCGCAAGTCCATCTTGTATATGTTCCCTTTCCTGGGGGCTCTAAGCAGGATGTGCTCATGAGGAATGACCACCCCGGGCCTGAGAACAATGCACTCATGCTCAGTGAAGAGCATGTTATGACTCTGATCACAAAATTAGGATACACCCAAAAGATTGTACCCAAGCTCCTTAACAAAGTTTACCTTCCCTAAGTGCTGATCTTACCATTTGTGACCTTGCCCCTTCATGTAATGTAACCTCCTGCATCTCCTCCAAAAGCAACTGGTCCTCCATCAATTTTTCAAACTTTTGGAGTAGTGACCTATTACCTGTCATGTGCTTGGAACAACCACTATCAATGATCCATATATTTATGTTTGTCTTGAGCTGTTCCTGCACAAAAGAGATGGTTAGTTACATTTGGAAACCCAAGCCTCATTGGTCTTCGGCTCATAAAAAGAAGTTGAAGACAATTGAACAGTAATTGATCCTATAGTCATGCTAAAAGGATCATTTGCTGATGTTGATGAAGAACTTTGAGCCATTTGGTCTTTCTTTGACTTCCACACCACCTTTGGAAGCTTAGACTTGACCTTCAATACTTCGGAAGTTTTGATGACTTCGGAAGTTTTGATGACTGGACCTTCGGAAGATCTTGCTTTCACTGCAGCAGGCTTTAGTGCTTCGGAAGTATTACTTTCTTCTGAGACCAAATTTTCTTCCAAAGGCAAGTTTCCACTTGTCTTCTTCTTCATTTTGGAGCTTCCGAAAGAAATAGATTTTCCTTTTGAAGCTTGCTTCTTCTTTTCCAAACTCTTAGAAGTTTCTTTATTGGTCATGTGAAGAGTACTCTTTGGATTGTAAACATAATCCTTAGCAAGATGAGAAGTACTCTGACACATAACACAGTCCATTTTCTTCCTTCTAGGAGTTTTCCTTTGTGAACAAGATTGAACTTGATCACTTTCCTTCTCCATCTTCATCTTTGCAGATGCTATGGCAGTTCTTCTGGGATAGAACTACCTTTGGAGCTGGATGGTTCAGGTTGTACAGTAGTGATGCACAACTGATCAGCCTTCTTCTTGATAATGGGATGATTTGGACATGAACTAGAACTCTTTTTGATGGATTTCAAGTTGGTGTCTTCAGCCTTCACCACTTCAAATCGTGCAGAGATAAAGACTTGTTTCTGTGCAGAATTAAAGGTGACCTTGATCCCTTGAGCCTTTTTGGACTTTCTTTTGGGCTTCCTGATCAAGTTCTTTCTTCTTGACTTGGTCATCCGAACAGCTTTGCTCTCCTCAGAGGGATGGTGACCCTTTTTAGAATGCTATTCGTCACTCTTCTCAGATCCATTCTCCACCATCTCCTCTTCATCCTATTCAGTCACTGGATCTATGAGGGGAAGCTCATCTTCAGAAGTTCCACACCTAGGAGATCTTACAGACAAGATTGTGCGTGGAGGAGCTATCTCACAAGATCCTAGTCCCTGCTTATTTTGATAACAAACTTTTGCATGCAAGGATGAGGATATTATGTTCTTGAAGGTTCTTCTTCAAGAACAAATTTTTCTGCCTTGGCTTTGCTGATCACAAGCTTAGCCTAGCATTAAGTGAACTTAGTAATGAGGTCTTTGATCTGAGTCCTGTAGTTTGTATGCACATGCTTAAGAGTTTAAATGGTTTTCTCTAAGTCCTCTATCTTTAGTGTATAATCATTTTCAGCTCTTTTAAAATAAGCTTTTAAGATATTTAAGGACTCAAGATCAGATCTCATTTCTAAATTATAGGACCTGTATCTATTGACTTTAGCAATGCATTCAGGAGTACAAAGATGTTCCAGTACCTTGGCTTCATCGTGGTCTGCCATGAGTGCTTGGTTTGGAGATGCATCTTCTACCTAAAAGCTCCAGTCAAAGCCTCCTTCTTTAACAGCAACTACAGCTTGCTTCTTTGGCTTCTCATTCTGGGGGGCTTTCTCAATGTATTTTGGTCTAGTTTGTGCTTGGAAACCATTTGTCCTTGGTGCCTTACACTCTCTTGCAAAGTGTCCCATCTGGTTATAGTTGTAACACTTTACTTTGCTTTTATACAGCCCAAACATTCCACTAGCTGTATTGCTTGGAAACTTTCTCCATGTCCTCTTGTAGAACTTCTTGGCTTTGTGAGTGAGAAGAGCCAGTTGCTGGATTATCTCCATATACTCCAGATCATCTGGATGGATACAGTCCAAATCTTCAAGGGTGAAGAGAAAATTGCCTAAGGTTTTATCAGCAGAGACAAAGGCATGAGAAGAACTTGTCTCTTGGAAAGGACTTCCTTGAGTGTAGCTTTCCCATGGAGTCTCTGGGAAGGTGATGAAAGGGCCCTTTTGTGAGTTGTCAGGGTAGCATATAAGATGATGTTGTGGCTCAATGTTTTCCCTTTCAACAACATGGAGGGCTGAACTCGAATAATTACTGGAGTTACCAGATGAGTTTTGCATGTTCATCTCCATCTGGTAGCCAGTAAGAATACCATACAACTCTGTGAGAGTAAGAGTCTTAAGGTTCTCAGTCCTCTTGATAACAACACAGTAATGTGTCCATTGTCTAGGAAGAGAGGACATAAACTTCCTTACAATGTCCGTGTTCTCAAGAGTTACTCCAACATCCATTAGAGTATCCACAATCTCAACATACCTGAAGTATTATTGAGTCATGGTTTCACCTACCTTAAAGGTGAAGTTTTCAAACTGCTGCTTCAGGAGATTCTTCTTGTTCTCATTTGCTTCAGTAGACCCCCCATACATCAGCTTCAATGCTTCCCATAGTTGCTTGGCAGTTTTGCACTTCTTGAAGCCTCTGTAAATGGAGTTTGGAAGAGATGTTTGAAGGGCTGTCATGGCTTTCTGATCAATCTCTATTCTTTTCCTGTCTGCTTCAGAGTTTCAACCACAACCTTAGGAATCATACCACCACCAGTAGCAGAAGTGGTGCTTGGTATGTAAGGTCCTTTAACAACAGAGTCCCACATCCTGGAGTCTTGAGACTTGATGAAGCCTTGCATTCTTTGAAACCAAGTATCAAAGTCTTTAGGAGTGATTAGTGGAGACTTTGTTATAGTTCCAGTTTCCATATCAGCTTTGATAATAGCTGCCATTTGAGTTGTTAAGTATTTTGTGTGTGTAAAGGATCTTAAGATGGTGAGATCTTATATCAAGAGCCTGAAATGCTCTGATACCAAATGCAGGACCGGTGAAGGGTATGCACTTACAGCACAACAACGCAATGGGAGAGTTTCTTTGAACCCTTAACAGATCAAATAGGGAACTGGTTATCTTGTTAATGAAAGATGCTAAGAACACAAGTAAATATGAGACAGAACAAGATGGCAAACAACACAAGTAATTGGTTTTCAAGAATGTTGTATATTGCTTATCAAGTTCACAAATGTTACAAAGCATACTCTAAAAGTTACAAGTACTTGAGATACATATACTACATCCTACAGCCGGCCATACTTTGAAGGGCATCTGGATACAATTGACTAGACAACTACAAAATCAAATGTAGAGTCAAAAGGCAGACTTGCCTTTTGACTAGTGACTATGACATGCCATAGCTCACATCCTAATATATAACAAAAAGGATAAAAGTACATAAAGTAGAAAGCATGGACTCAAGACTTCAATGAACAGTTACCAAAAGCATGGACCTTTCACCAGCTCATGTAAGTTGGTGACTTTATAGAGTTGCAGCGGTAAGGTGGTCTAGCTTTATGGTAAAGTACATCAGATAAAAGCATGTCTCTAAAAGTCTTCGGAAGAAATCTGTCTTCACTCTTTGGCTTCAGAAGACTTTGTCTTTGAAGCTTCGGAAGACTTCACTTTTGGCTTCGGAAGATTTTACACTTAGAATATTTCTAGTGCATGGTGTAAAACTTCTGAAGCATTCTACTTCTGTTCTTCAGTGCATGCATGCGGAGAGACATTGGATGTTTTGGCTGCATCAGACTTATAGGAATCCTTACAATAGTCACTAGTCAAAAGGCAATTTGCCTTTTGACCCAACAATTTATTTTATAGTTGTCTAGTCTTATGTATCTAGCTGGCCTTCAAAGTATGGCCGGCTGTAGGATATAGTATAAAGTATCTCAAGTACTTGTAACTTTCTATCTATGCTTTGTAATACTTGTAAAAGAACTTGAGAGCAATATACAACATTCTTGAAAACCAAATACTTGGGTTGTTTGCAATCTTGTTTTGTTTCATACTTTACTTTTGTTCTTAGTATCTTTCATATAAGTTACCAATTCCCTCTTTGATCTGTTAAGTGTTCTACAGAACTCTCCTCATTGTGTTATTGTGTTGTAAGTGACCACCCTTAAACGGTCCTTCATTTGGTATCAGAGCATTCCAGGCTCTTGACTATAAGATCTCACCATTTTAAGATCCCTCACACACACAAAATACTTAACAACTCAAATGGCAGCATTTACTAAAGCTGATATGGAAACTGGAACTATGACAAAGTCTCCATTGATCACTCCTAAAGACTTTGATACTTGGTGACAAAGAATGGATGGATTTATCTAGTTTCAAGACTCCAGGATATGAGACTCTGTTGTTTGAGGACCTTACATACCAAGCACCTCTTTACCTGCTGCTGGAGGTGGTAAGATTCCAAAGGCTGTGACTGATTATTCTGATCAAGATAGAAAAATAATAGAGATTAATTAGAAAGCCATGACACCCCTTTAACATGCTCTTCCAAACTCCATCTACAAGGGCTTCAAGAAGTGCAAAACTACCAAGCAACTATAGGAGGCATTGAAGCTCATGTATGAAGGGTCCAATGAAGCTAAGGAGAACAAGAAGGACCTTCTGAAGTAGCAGTTTGAAAACTTTACCTTCAAAGACGGTGAAACCATGACTCAACAATACTTTAGGTATATTGACATTATTGATACTCTAATGGATGTTGGAGTAACTCTTGAGAACAGGGACATTGTGAGGAAGTTCATGTCCTCTCTTCCTAGACAATGGACACATTACTGTGTTGTTATCAAGAGGACTGAGAACCTTAAGACTCTTACTTTTACATAGTTGTATGGTATTCTCAGTGGATACCAGATGGAGATGAACATGCAAAACTCATCTGGTAACTCCGACAATCAACTGAGTTCAGCCCTCCATGTGGTTGAAAGGGAAAGCATTGAACCACAACATCATCTTATATGCTACCCTGACCAGTCACAAAAAGGTCCTTTCATCACCTTCCCAGAGACTCCAAGAGAAAGCTACACTCAAGGAAGTCCATTCCAAGAGACAAGTTTTTCTCATGCTTTTGTCTATGCTGATAAGAGCACAAGCAACTTTCTCTTCACCCTTGAAGACCTGGACTGTATCCATCCAGATGATCTGGAGTACATGGACATAGTTCAACAGATGGCTCTTCTCACTCAAAGAGCGAAGAAGTTCTACAAGAGGACATGGATGAAGTTTCCAAGCAATGCAGCCAGTGGAAAGTTTGGGCTGGATAAAAGCAAAGTGAAATGTTACAACTGTAACTAGATGGGACACTTTTCAAGGGAGTGTAAGGCACCAAGGACCAATGGTGGCCAAACACAAGCCAGACAAAACTACATTGATTGAGCTCTCCAGAATGAGAAGCCAAAGCAGCAAGCTGCAGTTGCTATTGAAGAAGGAGGCTTTGACTGGAGCTTTCAGGTGAATATGCATCTCAAACCAAGCACTCATGGCAGACCACGATGAAGCCAAGGTATTGGAACATCTTTGTACTCCTGAATGCATTGCTAAAGTGCAGGATCGGGTTTGTCACCTAAACACTTGGATTTCTCTCAAACTCACTTATAGAAACACTCAAATCAGATGAAGTAAAGTCTTTTACAAGAGTTGATTATAATATAATAAGTAGCAAAGAAACACGCAGAAATAAATTTTCAATGCACTTGTATATATTACTTCTCAACTCAAGATATTACAAGACTCTTACAAGCATCATACATGAGTTACAATGAGAAACTATACTAGATCTTACAGCCGGATATACTTTGATACCAGCTGGAAACCGAAGACTAAAGCATATACTACAATGCTAAAGTTAAGGTATCTTAGATAAAGTATTATCTATGATATGGTAGTCATGACATGTCCATGACTTACCTTTTGTCACCAACTAAAGATGGCAACTGTACTAACATAAAAAGGTAAACAGTGGATTAAAGTATGGTCAACTACATGGCTTTTGAGAAAACGCCATGCAGTATCTCAGAGATTTGCAGCGGAGTGTCAGAGAGACCATACTTATGTCCACTGGATAATAGCAGTGTCTTCCGAAGGTAAGTTGGCTTCGGAAGAACAAGTTCTTCCGAAGCCACTTATACTTCGGAAGAGGCTTCTATACTTCTGAGGCTTGAGGACTTCTGTACTTCGGAAGTTGACTTCAGATCTTTCTTTCTAAGTCTTGATCGAAGTAGGTTCTTTGTCTTCGGAAGTTGGAGTTTTCCTTCGGAACTAAGTTTTACCCTTTGTCTTCGGAAGAGCTCCTTCTTCCTTTGGAAGTCCCACACTTAACTTCGGAAGTCCTTTATTTGTTGTACCAAAATCTTCTAAGTGACTTGGTTTTGGTTGCACCAGCCTTTCTAGATCAAACAAACTCCCTTTAGGCTGATGCTACCAAAACCTCACTTATTTCTACTTCTCAAAGCTTTCAGCACCAGGGACAAAATATATTTGTCTGTTTCTTTGTTCTTCCTTGAAGTGGTGCTGAGAAGCTTGTACAAGTTATTAGTGGATAGGAGATCCAGTCTATCACTCTGAATGACATATACCCTTTGTTGTATCCCCTTAAAAAGAGTTAGTTGATGGGAGTTATAGTCATACTCCCATCTAACTATGGATTCAAGTTCAGGACCTTCAACAATTTATAGAAAGGCTTTCCCTTTGGTTGCTGATCCCTTCCTTTCCTCCTCCTCTCTCTGTTTCAACTCTTCTTCAACCTTGCTTCTAGCAGTTAGCTCGGCCATATGAAGGCTGCCTAGATGATTACTGATATAGGCAGCTACATCAGAGTTTGAAGGGTTGGAGAATGGCTTCTCTGCTAACTCAGCAATGTCAAACCTGCTCAAGTGTAGCAGAGATCAGGCACTTAGCCTGTTGAGCTCTCCATTCTCTCTTTCAACAACAAAGTTGTGACAAGATTCTTCGAACCTCCACTGGATGATCTTCTTTCTAGGTGCAAGAGGTTGTCTTGGCACCCGGTCGCCTTTCTTGGTATCCAGTAGAGTCACCAGCCTTCTCCTTAACTTCTTTTCTTTCTCATTCAAAGTGTCTGAATTGAGGCCAAGGAGATTTGCAGCTTGGTCCAAAGTTCCTCTGGGCAGATCAAAAAATTGATCTCTAGTGAGGGAACTTGAGGATCCGTCAACATAGGTCAAATTGACTGAATTCTCCTCACAGGAGATATCGCTCAGAGTTGTGCAGTTTATGAGCTTTGTCTTGACTGCCTGGAATTCTTCTAAGGAGAGATGTTTAGAAGGCTGAGGGAATGGTTTGATGGGTTGATGGGTAGGTTGAGGTGTTTGGGTTCTGGCTAGAGTTTTGTGTTGGAGGATGGGTAGTTTAGTTGGTTGAGGTGAAGAGGTTGGTAGGCGTGATGGTGTACGTTCAGGAGTGTATGGTTCAGTGGTTGGTCCGGTTTTGATGGGGAATGAAAAGGGTATAGGTTTAGGTTGTGGTTGGGTTTGGATTTTGGGTTGAGTGGTTGGTTTGAAGGTCATCCCCTGTCCCCTTCTATACATCTCCTTCCTCTTCCCCGCGCGAATGTCAGCCTTAATGTCACTAACATGTCGTTGGAGATTCTTTTCTGACATAGGACCCACCTGCCTGCCAGAGAAGCCATTAGCCTTGAGATAGCTCTTCATCTAGGCCTTCTCACCTATCTTCTTGGCAGTAGTCAGTCCTGCTTCCTCTTCCTTCTTCTTTTTCTGCAATAGCTTTTCCCTTGCAGCTCTCTTTCTCTCTTTCTCCATTTGATCTTGCTCTTTATTGAAGAGCCATAAGATCGTATCATTGTTCTGTAGGTAATTCTTCTTGAGAGAAACCTCTAGAGGTTAGGAAAGTTATCATTTCCCTCCTGAGCTGCAGATCAGCTTCTCTTTCTTTCCTCTCCCTTTCTTCTTCTAAGGCCAACCTTGCAGCTTCTTCTTTTTGCTGTTTTAGCAGCAAGGTTGCCATTTCCTGCTCTATTAACTCCTCTAATGATAGCTGGAGTACATCTTCAGTTGCAGATCCTAGACTAACAAGTCTATCGATAATCTCTACTCTTTTTCGGTTGTTGACTGCCTCCTGGTTGGCTGCAGCTGCTTTGGTACTTGCAGTTAGCAGTTTTCCAGTTGGAAGCCTACCTTTTCTTTTGAGTTTCTCCAACCTTTCTTCCTCCAGAAGCTCTTCTGAAGTCATCTTCCTCTTTCCTTTGATGTCTTCGGAAGTACTAGACTTTGGGGGTTCTTGGATGGAAGATTCAGGTTGAGTAGTAGAGATGGGAGCTGGAGTTAATGCTGATGTTAGAGCTAAAGGTTGGGTGAGAAAATCCTCCCTATTAACCTCAGATGCAAGTTCCCGGATTGCATATGTGACTATTAGATCATCGGATAATGAGAATAGTCCTTCCGCAGCAGCAATCTCAGCTTCGGAAGTTTGAAATTGTTCTTTCGAGGCTTTGAATTGTGCTTCGGAAGTTTGCGAAAATGCACTATTTGTCGCAACTGTTTCAGTTGTTGGGCCATCAGTCCTTGTTTCCCTTTCGAAGTTAATCTCAGGTTCTACTTGGACCTTAGGTTGACCAACTTCCTCAATAGTGGTAGAAAGTGCATTTAACCTCTGAAGCTCTTGAGCTCCGAAGTAGATCATTGACATATCAGGACTTGGCTGTTCTATAAGAGATTCTAATAGGAACTTGTTAAAGAACCTATTGAGATCTTGGAGCATCCTTTGATCCACTTGAATGACAACTGGAGGAGGCTTAGGGAAAATTGCAGCTTGTTGCACAGGATACTTTGAGCTTAAGGAAGTGACAGCTTGACTTTGGGTTTCCTCCTGTCTTTGACTTTGTCTCTGAACACTCTCCCTCTTTTTGCTAGCATCATCCTGAGAGCTTGATGAGCTAGAGGAAGAGGTCAAGGATACCTGAGTTGGTACATACCTAACAGACCTCTCAATCTGTTTCTCAACTAGTTTGGCCTTGAGAGTTTCAATCTCAAGTTGTTGAGTGGCAGACCTATCCTCTAAAGTCCTAACCTTGTATTCAAGATTTGAGAATTTAGAAAGTAGGTCTTGAATTGTGAGTTGCATTCTTTGTAACTCCAGGATACACACTTGAATCAAATAACATGAAGAATTATGGATCAAACAATGATAATCACAATAAAACCCCCTTTGATCTATATTGATTGCATATGATTTTTACAAAGTGGAAACCCAATCTTTTGGTCATTCAACCATTAACCAACACTAATGACAATTAACCTATTTATAGTCTAGACTAATATTCACTAATTGCACTTAACCCCCTAGACTTAGGCTAATTAATACAAAATTACATATTAAGCCTAAAAATGACTAAAATAAAGATAAAATATATTTTGTTCACACAAAATATATTTATTACAATAAAACTCCTAGTCATTTAAATCTTTAACGTCTCGTCTCGGTTCCTCGTCTCGAACGTGTTCGGTTTGACTTTTGTTGACTTTGACCGTGACGTTGACTTTTGTTGACTTTCACTGTGTTGATAATATAGACTATCTTTTCCAGCTCCAACAATACTCCCCCTTAGTCTATCATTATCAACGTCTTCAAACAATTTCAGCACCGAGAAGTCAACAATAGAAAGATCTTCAAATTGAAGCTTTCTGAATCTGATGAGAAAAATTATTCATCTCATAAGCTCCCCCTATTTATATGCTCCTCTTTTCGAGTGCTTTACAAGGATATTGGAACAGGTTTCCCAAATATCTAATCTCGAGTGCTTCAGAAGATGTAGGAGGAGGATTCCTAGCTCGGTATCTTCTGCAAACTTGAGGAACATGTTCTCTGATCAGGTACACTGCTCAACTGATGATCGGCCATCACTTACAGCAAAAATCTGAAACACATTCTCAAACACAATCTCGACATTTCTAATTAGATCATTTCATTTTAACAAAATAAACTCATGTTTATTTGTGTGTGAAAAAACAAGCGAACCCGTGTTCGTTTGTGCGCAATTACCGTGAAATGCATGAAAATGATAAAATTGTAAGAGCATAATATGGAAGACCTAAAAAAAAATTTATTATATTTTTCTATTTTTTATTATATAAATGTATTATAACATATTTTATATCTATTATATAATTTTTGTGTTTTTTTATTTTTTAAACCGAGAACTGAATCGATCATGAGATCATATCCTCAAGATATACTTTAACACAAAGATGAATTTAATCATCGACAAGCAATGAGATCACACTGATAACTAAATCTAATCACAGTCTTTAAATGATTTTGAAATTCTCAAACAGATCAATAACGATTGCTGATATGTTTGTCCACTTAAACTCATGCCCTATATTTTTCGACAAGCAGTAGATGATTCGTTAAGGTTCGATTAAATACTTTTGAATGCTAGGACCCCACAATCATTTGGCAAAAACCCTCACCCAACCTCAGGATTTCTTGAATTTTGTAACGATCTTTACAGAGCAAGGCTTGTGCATTAGTGTGCAAGTGATTATCGACAGAATTTTGCATTTTGTGTTGATTTCATCGTTTAGATGATTTGACACAACTTAGACCAAAATGGTGAGAGCTCCAGGTCTATACTCACGTATAACAAAGGAGATGACCATTTAATCATGTGCCGATGAGAGCTCCAGGTCAGTACTATCGTACAGCAGAGGAGATCATCACTCCAGGTCAGTACTTCCGTACAGCAGAGGAGATTAGCACAAACACAAGACACATAAATACACCAGACATGGCTCAAAGATATGACATATATGATTTGTATCATGGTGGGTGAAAGATCAATTCTCAATCCAATTTTTGTCGGGACTAAGTTTTTGTGCAGGCCAAAATGATTGCGTAAATCCAGACATCCTTAAGCATGATGTTGTAATTTAAATCATTATGCTGCTGTCTACTTTATTCTTCAGGCTGAGTCTACCAAGCATATCATTAAAGAATCTGTTTGTTTTTCTATTATTTGCAATTAAAAATAAGATGTAAATCAGATAACAACATCAGTTACTATCATTTCTCATTTTAAAAATGCAAGTCATGCAAAAACAAGCATTGCAAGAAGATATACAATCATTTCTCAATCATCTCAAATCAAGTTCCCAGTTCTCTTTTCATTTTTATTTATATATACTCTCCCCCTAAATTTTTATTTTTGCAAACTTTTTTATTTTATATTTATATTTATTTTTTATTTTTTAATTTTTTTATTATTTTTTATTATTTTATTATTTTATTATTTTTTTAATTTTTTTTTAAATTGTACAAAAATAAAAATTTATCAAAGAAGGTCTTCCACACTACACTGATATGAAAATAAGAAATGAATTCTCAAAAAATATGCAGTGACTGTGAAGTAAGAACTGTGATAATGCAGATAAAAATCCAGATTGTGGATATAATACCATGACCTTAACCTGTTTGTTCCGCCTCAAATTTGAATTAGGAACAATCCCTGTCAGTAAACCGGATTACTAACAGTCCTCCTAAATTGTTCCTGCACTCATAAACAGATTAGTTTGAAAGGGAAACCCAGGCCATTGTAGTCCTGGAAGTTCCTTTTTCATCAAGATAAGTAACAAGCTTCTGCACACAACCGTTTAAACAATCGGGGATTATTGTATCCTTCTTTTTAATTTGCCAAATTTGTTTCGGTTTAATTAACTTGGATTTGAATGAATTAAATTTGGAAATCATTTTCTGTTTAAGACCGGAAGGAAAAGAATTTGGTTTTAAACCTTTGGTCATTTTCATCTTTGAATCATGTGAAACCGGCTTCACATGTAAAGGTTTGGATGGAGGGTTTTTCATCCAACCATTCAAAGATGTGTGCTTTTTACCTCTTGATCCAGAGAAGCAACCCGTGTTGCCTTTACCTTCTGGAACATTCTTTTTATACTTACATCCGGAGAAGCAATTTGTTTGGCCTTTACCATTCGTAGCAAGTCTTTGAGGACATTTCTTTACCACATGCCCTTCTTTTCCACACTCAAAACAAGCCTTGAATGGCTTTTGATGCTTCACTGAACCGTGTGATGCAGGTGGGGATGAGGATTGCTTTGAGCTTGTAGCAGATTCTTGCTTGTTTTGGCATTTGTTATGCTGAACAGGGAATGAGATCTTCACTGATTGACTAGATTGCTTTGCAATTGGAGAAGAGATCCGTATTGGTCTTGATTCAGCTTTTGGAATCTTTTGTGACTTGACAATGTTAGGAGACATCTTGATCTGTGAGGAACCAACACACACCTCTGTGATTGATTCATCATCTGAGCTTGTCCAGTCTCGTATACACAGATCTGCTTCCAATGGATCTTGATTGACAGGAATAGGATGTGTTTTTGTCGGAACTTGATGATTAGGTTATTTCGGATTTATCTCTTCTTTCACAACCCTGACAGGCTCAAAAGTAGGAATTTCACCTGCTTTAAACTTATCAAAGAAGTTAGAAGAAATAGTAGATATAGATTTACAAACAACCGGGACTGAACAATCGTTAGCTTGACTGTCAGCATTCGATTTATTGTATCCCATACCAGTTGTAGAATCATAATCATCTCGCACCTCTTTAAGATTCACACCACTCAAACCTGCATGCAAACTACTATTAGATTGTTCAAACAAATCATTTTTTAGATGAGGTTTGGGAATTGGTGAATAACATAAAGTAGAAGGGGGTGGAACTGAATTAAATACAGTCTCACTATCAGATTTATATCCAATCCCATGTTTCACCCGCGCCCCTTGTCGTTTAGCAATAAGCTCATCCTTTTTTATGTGTGAAATGGTCCATTTATCAAGCTTTGTTTGAAGCTGAGTTGTTTCAAATTGAGCTAAAACAGCCCTTTCTCTCAGAATATTAATTTCAACGTTACGCTCCAAAATGGTTCTTCTTAAAAGATCATTTTCAGCCAATGCTTCATTAAGTTTTCTTGAAAAAGCAATTTCATTTTTCTTTAATTCTTGATTGATTGTTTTTAATTCTTTTTCATTTTCCAATAACAATCTGTTTGCCTTATAAATCCCAAATAACCGGATTTTGCATGACGAAGAACACATATCCTGAACAGTCTCATAAGGAAGACCCATGATAGTTCGTTCTGCAGCTAAGCTCTTTTCACAGTTGCAAACCCTTGTGATTTCTTGATGTTCCTCTTCTTTGACCTTCAGCATCTCTTCAACCTCAAATTCTTTCTTTCTTCTATCAGCTTTTCCAATCTTATCATCATCGGTTCTCACAGACTCCGGTTTAGTATCATTGTCGACTCTCAGAGCTTCATAGTTCTCTTCAATAGTTTCTTTGGATTCAAAATTTAAATCCGAATCAGTTCTCAATAACTTCAACTTTTCAATCATCTCTGTTTTGTAATCAAGTATGCTTGTTACAGAAGAGACAAGATCAGTATTAAGCGCGTTAGTTTGATATGGGAACACGGCTTGTTGAAATTCGTTTCTTTGGATATCTAGCTCGAGAGATTTTAGTCTGTTGATCATATCCATAAGTTTTGTGTCGACATAACTTCTTTCTTGCTTCAGCATTTTAACTTGATGATTCCATTCAGATGGAAGAGACTCGAGAAGCTTTTGAATTTGTTCATGATTACTGAGATCAGGCACATGCTTCTTTAGATTATTTGCTACTTTTAAAAATCGATCAATTAAATCTGACAATTTTTCTTTCTTTGTACCTGCAAAAGAATCAAACCGGCTTTGTGCCATTGTGAGATTATCTGATTTAAAGTCTTCTGAAGATGACATGATTGTAAAAATTTTGAACAATTAAACGCCCCAAAAATATTTTTCCCAAAAATTGTAAAATAATTCTCCCCCGGGAAAAATATTTTTTTTTTAAATGTCACGCTAGAAAATCTTAGCAACTGGGGTCAAGCTATTAAAACTCATACAAAATATTTTTTTAAAAGTGAATTCTTTCTTTGATTATTAATGAGCCCAACTTTGTTATTTTTTATGTTTAATGAGCCCACACAACAATTTGTTTTTTAAAAAAATATATCCAACCCAATTATAAACTTGTAATTAGCCCAACTATTAAAACTCATACAAATTATTAGCCCAATTCGTTAGCCCAATTTTACTAAATTGTTAGCCCAATTTCTTTGAAAGACCCAGCCCAATAACAACTTCCAATCTTACACAACCCAACCCAATTTTTAATTTTTACTAGCCCAATGTACTTAACCCAATTGAAAATCCAATTTTAAACAACCCAACCCATTAACACATATAAACCCTAACATATCATGTCCACCACACAAAACACACACATAAGGGAAATATGGAGAGAGAGGCGGATGAGAGTGCTAGGTTTCCGGCGACCTGCTCCGGCAGCCGCCTTTCCGGCGACAGTTCCGGCGGCCGGAAAAAAAAATCCGGTGAGTTATCCCAAGTTGAACTTCTATACCCACTAAACACAACCTCTAGAATCCAACTGTGGTCTTGGTTTACTTTAAAACTTAGTAACGAAGGAGATATGGATGAGAGAAGGTGGCGGTGACTATGGGATTGAAGGGCAGCATAGATCTGATTTCATCGCGACGTGCAAGGTGGCTACCAACTGATGAGAACAAATACCCTAAAACAAGTCATGTAGGATTTGGTCTTGTTCTCGGTGATGATGGAAAGAGATTTAGAACTCGTAGTACTGAAGTAGTTAAGATGGTTGATTTGCTTGATGAAGCTAAAACTCGATGTAAAGCAGCTATTGTGGAACGAGGTAAGGCCGCTGAGTGGACTCCTGAGGAGCTTGAGCAAACTGCTGAAGCAGTTGGATATGCGATATGCAGATGCTGAAGGTGGGTCCTGGACCAACTACAGAGATTTACTGTAACATGTATTTCTTTTTTAATTTCGCAGCAAGAATTTTTTTAATTTCGCAGCTTGTTATTATAATATCGTTGATTTATCGTTAATTTCGCTGAAAATTTTGTAGTTTCGCCGGATTTTGGAGTTTCGCCGGAAAAAGAACAATTTCGCCGGAATCTGGTAGTTTCGCCGGAATAGTTTCGCCGGAATTACAGTTTCGCCGGAATTTCGCCGGAGTTTCGCACGAAACTGTAATTTCGCCGGAAACTTTGAACTTTCGTTCAGAAATGTGCTAAATTCGCTGGATGAAGATATTGAAGCTCCAAGAACACCAAGAACACACACACTAGTGTGTGTGAGAGAAACGTCTTCAGATCTGAATTTTTCTTTCAATTTCTTGTATAAAATATGTTGTAGATTAGGAATTTCAGTTGTATATCTTCAAATTTGTAGTAAATTGTTGTAGATCTGCTGAATTGATTGTGATTGGGATGAGATTAGAATTTTCAGATCTACTTTCTCTCTCTAGAAACCCAATTTCTCTCTCTAAAAATTGATGAACATCTTCAAAATCAGCAACAATTCTTCAATGCATTTGATCCAATAAGGCTCTGATACCAAATTGTAACTCCAGGATACACACTTGAATCAAATAACATGAAGAATTATGGATCAAACAATGATAATCACAATAAAACCCCCTTTGATCTATATTGATTGCATATGATTTTTACAAAGTGGAAACCCAATCTTTTGGTCATTCAACCATTAACCAACACTAATGACAATTAACCTATTTATAGTCTAGACTACTATTCACTAATTGCACTTAACCCCCTAGACTTAGGCTAATTAATACAAAATTACATATTAAGCATAAAAATGACTAAAATAAAGATAAAATATATTTTGTTCACACAAAATATATTTATTACAATAAAACTCCTAGTCATTTAAGTCTTTAACGTCTCGTCTCGGTTCCTCGTCTCGAACGTGTTTGGTTTGACTTTTGTTGACTTTGACCGTGACGTTGACTTTTGTTGACTTTCACTGTGTTGATAATATAGACTATCTTTTCCAGCTCCAACATTCTTCCCTCATCTTCCTTTGAAGAATCACGAGGAGATGAGGTAACATACCTTGTATGTTCATCCTCACCACCAGAGGTGGTTTCTTGGCGCCCTGGTTTCCCTTGCACAAAGATGTCTCTTTCAGAGTCATCAAAGGGCATGGTTGCCGTAGATTCAGTCTCAGTGATGTTACCACTGTCCTGAGGATCTATTGAGGCTCCTTCAGTAGTGGCAGCTGAATCTACATGAGTCCCTTCCACATCAGTGGGACTCACCCTAGTAAAGGTTTGCTGATGGGGGCTAGAGATAAGAGATCTCTCTAGGCTCTGTTGATCCTTGAGAGGGTGTTGTGGATCAACTTCATTACTCTTAAGAGACATAATCTCTTCATCAGCTCCAATTAAAAGGTCAGTAAAGGATATGGAAGTGAAACCTAATGACCCGGGACTTTGATCAATGTCTAAAGGCATTGAGCCTGTGATAGGGTTGTCCCTTTTTGGCTGCTTAGGGGAGTATAGAGACTCTCCCTGAGGGCTATCAGCTTGGGTTTTGGGCTCATGGGTCTGAGACTGAGGAGACTCAAGACCCATATTGAGGTTAATTGTGAAGGATGGTTGGCCTTTGGCTGAGTGGGAGCCCTTTGTTCTACTCTAGCCTTTTTGGGTAGAACATGAGGAGCTTGTTCAATCAGAGAAGATTGAACAAGGATTCGTTTGGGACGTCTTTGATAAGTAAAGGTAATGGGTGGAGAAGGTAGATTTGGCAAAGTGAGGGTAGTTGCTGGTGTGGGTTCATCACCTGTGCGGTTAATAGGGATGTCACAAGGAGCCATTGGCTCAATCATACCTGGAAGAAGTGCAGTATCTCTTCCGGTGAAGTTGGTGGTGAAGATCATGTTAGGTTGGACTCACTTTAGTATAGTTGTTTACTTTACATTGTAATAGGACTTTTGTTAGTTTCATTTTGTATTTTCTTAGTAATTAGCAGTTTTGGCAGTCCAGCGAAACTGTGAGCGAATCTATACATTCGCTCACAGTTTGCTGTTTTGGTTTACCCGGCGAAATTGTGTTCTGCCGGGTGAAACTATAGTTTCGGCATGACAGTTTCGCTGTTAGCGAAACTGTCAGCGAAACTATGACTGCTATATATACAATTGTCATTTCACTTTGTATGGTAAGCTTGCGAAACCCTAATCGTGGATTTCTATTGCAAGCTACCAATTCTAAGCAGTTTCTTCATTGAAATACTATTGTGCTTGTTGTTATTGAGTTATATTGTTCATTTGAGTATCAAATATGTCTTGATTCATCTTATACATTCTGAATTGTTGTTGTTTGGCTTAAGTATTTGATATTGATCAAATTATCATATCAATTGTACTGTTCATCGATCACATGGACCAACAATATGGTATCAGAGCCTTAGTGCTCTTGATTTGTTGAGTTTTTGTGGTTTTGGTCAAATATTAGTTTCAATCAATTTTCATAGGATTATAGCTGTTTTTGGGCATGGAAATTGATTGAAATTATGCTTGTTCTTGATTGAGGAAGATTCTACAATCATCAGATCTCAATTCATTGAGTTTTGGATGATTCAGATTGATTTTGAGGTGAAAAAGGGTTTTGAGATCGATCAGCGAAACTACTGTTCTTACAGCGAAACTGTCATCATCATTCAGCGAAATTATGAGTTATTTTGGATCAGAAGTTGTTTTCTAGAGTTTCAGCGAAAGTACTCCCTTGAACGAAAGTTCATTAGTGTTTTTGACCTGTCAACAAGCGAAATTGCTGCCGAATTTATTTCTGAACGAAAGTTCAAGCTGGTTTTCTGCGAAGTTAGCAGCGAAACTAAGCAATTGTTGTCTTTGTTCAAGCGAAAGTGTTGCTGAAATTGCTAGCGAAGTGTCTGTTTCTGCGAAAGTGTCTGCGATAGTATTGTTTTAGCGAAACTGTTATCCAAGTCACCTCTTTCTGCGAATTTGTCAGCGAAATTATCAATCTTTCTGCCGAAACTATCATGTCGAAATTAACTACTCTTACACTTGCGGATCTTGAAAGTGTTTCTCCTAATAGACCTCCAAGACTCATTAATGGAGATAATTTTGAAGATTGGAAGAGATGTCTCAAAGCTTTCTTTTTCTACACAGATCATAATCAATGGGAATCGATTATTTCAGGTCCTCATATACCTACGGTTACGGTTGGTGATGTCGTTTCTCAGAACAAAGACCCATCTTCTTATACTGAAAGAGATCTGAAATTGATTGATCGAGATCAAAAAGCTTTTGGTGCTCTAACTCTCTGCTTGGCTCCAGACATCTACAACCATTTTGCAGAGCATAAAAATGCTAAATCCCTTTATGATGCTCTCTGTGAATTCTATGATGGGAATGCAGATCTGGTAAAAGACAAGAGTATTCAAGCTGAAAAGGAGTTCAATTCGTTTGTAGGATACAAGAATGAAAGTTTGACAGATCTTACAAATCGTTTCTTAACCGTCTCAAGCACTCTGAAGAAGTATGATGAAAGACTCTCCAACAATGAACAAGTTAATAGGCTTCTCGATTCTCTTCCACCACAGTGGAGTCTTCAAGTGAGAATGCTCAAACAAGAAAGAGGTTTTACAGATTATAAGCTGATGGATATCATTAACAAGTTGAAATCTTTTGAGTTGGATATGAAAAGAAGAGAATTTAACCAGACTATGATGCCCACATCTGGTTTTTCTCAAAATGCTGCTTTGTTGTCATCCGCTGCAAACTCTCACATTCAAAATCCAATTCAAGGAGGGAGCAATACAAGTAATTTCTCGAGTGGTAATAGTCATGTTGGAAAAGAATTGGGAAATTCTAAGGTGAATGCTGAAACTTCAATTCCATCTGAAACAATGGCTCTTTTTGGAATGTTTGTTCAGAGCTATGAAGCTCTTGTTGCTGGAGAATTGAAAGGTAAAGGAATGACTATGGAGGATATGTATCAGGTTGATCCTGATGATCTAGAAGAAACTGACATTCAATGGCAAATGGCGATGTTAACTTTAAGAGCCCGGAGATTCATGGAAAGAACAGGAAGAAAGAACTTTGGTGGTCAATCATCTACCTCAAAACTAGGATTTGATAAGTCAAAATTGAGGTGCTTTAATTGTAAACAATTGGGACATTTTAAACGTGAATGTCCATTACCAATTGTCACAGATCCTAGTAACACTGGAGTACCAAGATTGACAGCAGAGAAAGAAAAGGAAGAAGGAAATTCAAAAAAGGAGTCAGCCTTGATCTCAAACTTTGATTGGAGTGCAGAGGTGGAAGAAACAAGATCTGAAATAAATCACGCGTTAGTTGCTGAGGTTGTGGAAGTGATGAGATGGAAGTTGGTAAAGATGGATTTGTGTGTTCAAGGAATTCAAAGAGAAAACGAGTCTTCAGTAAAGGAGAAAGAAGAGAAGGCAGATGGAGAGGAGAAAGAGGAAATTACAGGTTCAGATGAAGAAAGAAATTCAAAAGATGATATAGGAAAAGAGAAGGATGATGTGGCCGCTACTGTTGAGGAAAGGAAATCAAGTACTCCAGTATGCATGTGCGATAAAGCTTTAGCTGCCGAAAGGATGGTAATGGGACTTCCTTATGAGGTAATACAGGATATGTGCTCATCTGCTTGCAAAATTAGACTTTTTGGGATTTATAAGGCTAATCGTTTGTTAATTGATAATGAAAAGGATTTAAAACGAATTAATGATGAACTTAAAATGAATGAAACAAAATATTTTGTGAAATTAAATGAGGCTTTAAAAGAAACTGATCATTTAAAAAGAATTGTTTTGGAAAGAAATGTAGAGATTAATACTTTGACTGAACGGGTTGCTCTTGCTGAATTTGAAGCAAGCAAACTTCAGTCAAAGTTAGATAAATGGACTATTTCTGGAATGAAACATGATGATCTTTGTAAATCTCAACGGGGAGCAAGAATTAAAACAGGCTTGGGTTATGAAAATGTACAGGTGTATCCTCCTCCTAGTACATACTGTTATTCTACTATGCCTGTTCCTCATCCTTCTAATGATTTAATCAAATCAGATACTGACAGTATGTCTGCAGGTTTAGTCGGGAATAACTCTAAGTACATTCGTGAAGACTACGACTATGGACCAACTAGTGGACTTGGATGCACTAGTTCTAGTACACCTGAAAATCAGCAGTCTGTTTTAGATAATAAGTCTAGTTTAAATTCAGTTTTTGTTTCTAGTTCAAGTGTAACAGACTTGAATGTCTCATGTTCTCTTGATAGTTTTATCTCATCTTGTACTTCAAATCATGATAGTGATGATTTTTGTTCTCGTAATGAATGTAATGAATCTGATGTTTCTCCAAAAACAACTGAGCAAATTAAAATTAATTCTTTCGAAAGGTTCTTTTCTCAACCTATTCCATCTTTCATACCATTAAATATGACATCATCAGAAAAATGCAGTTCGTCTTCATTTGACACTAGTACCAATGGTACAAGTTTTACTGATTTGTCAGAAGAATCATGTTCTGATTTTGTAAAGAAGAATTCTGATTCAAATAAACAAAAACATCATGAGTTGTATGAGACATTCAGTGATGTTGATTCTAGTTTGTCTGAATGTGATGAGGAGATTATTATTGATCCTATTTTTACCTCATCACATCATAGACCTAGATTCAAACCTCATTGTTTCAGGTGTGGTCAAGAGGATCATCTTGTCAAAAATTGTCCTTTGATTCAAAGATCCTCTAATAGGAATTGTTTTGGGAATAAATTGACAAAATTGGTTAATAATTTCTTTTGTAAAAAATCAGCTTCTTTAAAAACTAAAGTTGTTCAATCTTGGGTCCCTATTGCTCCTGGCTAAATGATTTGTTAATTCATTTCAGGAATCCTCTTCAAAGATTGTACACAGTTTGTGGCATGTTGATAGCGGATGTTCCAAGCATATGACGGGATTAAAGGATTTGTTGACCAATTATCGGATTATAGATGGAGGATATGTGGCATTTGCTGGAAATAAGAAGGGTGGAAAAATGATTGGACAAGGAGAAGTTACCAATGGTTCTCTTACTCTAGAAAAAGTCAACCATGTTCCTGAATTGGCTTTTAATCTTCTGAGTGTTTCTCAAATTTGCGATAAACACATTCCTGTTCTATTTAAATCTAACGAATGTTTATTTTTAAAATCAGAGATTGCCATTCCGGAGGATTTAATTCTCATGCGTGCTCCAAGGAAACATGATACATATCTTCTTGATATGAATTCAAATGAGTCAAAGGCTACTGCAACTTGTCTTCTCTCAAAAGCATCAACCTCTGAGTCACTCTTGTGGCATCGTTGCTTAGGCCATGTCAATTTTAAGATAATTAATAAATTAGTAAAGAACAATCTTGTTAGAGGACTTCCTTTAAAAGATTTTTCTGTTACTGAAAAATGCATGGCATGTGCCAAAGGGAAACAACATAAGAAACCTCATAAGCCCAAAATTTTAAATAGCATATCAAGTCCTCTTGAGTTGTTACATACTGATTTATTTGGGCCAATTAGTGTTAAATCAATCGCTAAAAATCTTTTTGTCTTGTTGTTACAGATGATTTCTCACGATATTCATGGGTGAGGTTTCTTGCACACAAAAGCGAAGTTGCAGAGGAATTGCAGAAATTAATTCTTTCTATCGAATCAATCAGTAAGAGAAGAGTTATGGGATTAAGAAGTGACAACGGCACTGAATTTAAAAATCAAATTCTTGATTCATTTTGTGCTCAAAAAGGGATTGTGAGACAATTTAGTGCTGCAAGAACACCCCAGCAGAACGGTATTGCAGAAAGAAAGAATCGCACTCTTGTGGAAGCTGCTCGTACAATGTTGATAGAATCCTCATTACCAATTATTTTCTGGGCTGAAGCTGTTAATTGTGCATCTTATGTTCTAAACAGGGTGCTAATTGTGAAAGATAAAGTGAAGACTCCTTATGAACTTTTTCATAAGAGGAAGCCACTAATTGATTTCTTTCGACCATTTGGATGTTCTTGTACTCTTCTGAATACTCAATCTCAAAAGACAAAATTTGGTGCTGTTTCTGACGAGTGTTATTTTGTTGGATACTCTTCTTCACAAAAGGCGTACCGGGTTTATAACAAGAGAACACGTATTGTTCAAGAGTCATTCTATGTCGATTGGCAGGAATCCAATCCTTCTGAAGTGAAATCTGAACCTGTATGGTTCTTTGACTCCAATACGGTGTTCAGTTCATTTAATTTGCCAGTTTTCGATGATCATACATTAATTCCAAGTACTCAAACAAATATTATTTCATCATCTCCTTCGTCTGTTCCATCCACCTCGCTAGTAAATGATGCTGTTTCAACTGATGTCAGCTCTTCGTCTCCAATGCCTGATCAAGTTCCATTATCTGATTCTTTATCTCCTACATCTCCTAATTTACGTGATCCAACACCTATCATTGATTCACCTTCATCTACTCTTTCTCCAGCTATGGGTGATACTTCTTCAACTATCTTTCCTCCTTCAAGTGATTACAAAACTTTGAAAGATCATCCGCTTGATAATGTGATTGGATCTGTTTCTGATGGTGTTCGCACACGAAGTCAATCTGGTCTGATTAATGTTTGTCTTTTCTCATGCTTCATTTCTCAAATTGTTCCAAAAAATGTTCATGCTGCTCTACAAGATCCTTGTTGGGTAGAGTCTATGCAATTGTAACTTCAACAGTTCAGAAAGCTTAAGGTTTGGACCTTAGTTGATTTACCTCCCAACAAATATCCAATTGGTACAAAATGGGTATTTAAGAACAAACCAGATGATCGGGGAGTGGTGGTGCGTAACAAATCTAGACTTGTAGTGCAAGGCTTTGCTCAAGAAGAAGGAATTGATTATACAGAAGTCTTTGCTCCAGTTGCTCGTCTTGAAGCAATCAGAATATTTCTTGCTCATGCTGCTCATAAACAATTCAAAGTTTACCAGATGGATGTGAAGTGTGCTTTTCTCTACGGAGACATTGATGAGGAGATATATGTGTGTCAACCACCAGGCTTTGAAGATCCTGATTTTCCTGATAAAGTGTATAAGCTTGATAAATCTTTGTATGGTCTTCATCAAGCACCCAGAATCTGGTATGAGACTCTTACGCAATATCTTCTAAGCAATGGTTACTCTCGTGGTACCATTGATATGACCTTATTTAAAAGAGACGTGAATGGTGAAATGATCTTTGTTCAAGTGTATGTAGATGATATTATTTTTGGATCTACAAACTCTCAATTGTGTAGAGAGTTTGAAGAAGTGATGAGCCAAAGGTTTGAAATGAGTATGATGGGTGAAATGTGTTTCTTTCTTGGATTGCAAGTTGAACAACAGCAAGAAGGAATTCTTATTCATCAAGAGAAGTATATTAAAGATATTCTGAAGAAATTTAAGATGGATGATGCTTCTACTGAGATGACTCCTTTTACGGCTCAGACCTGTCTAACTCCGGATGAAAATGGAAAACCAGTTGATCCTCATCTTTTAGGTCTATGATTGGCTCTCTCATGTATCTTACTGCAAGTCGTCCTGATATCACTTTCGCTGTTGGTTACTGTGCTAGATATCAGTCGGCTCCAAAGGAATCTCATGAGAAAGCTGTCAAACGAATATTTCGTTATCTCAAAGGATCGTCTCGTCTAGGATTGTGGTATCCATATGGTGGAAATTTTGATTTACATGCTTATTCTGATAGTGATTCCAATGGTTGCAGGTTAAACAGAAAATCTGTGTCTTGTGGTTGTCAATATTTGGGAAATTGTCTGGTATCCTGGCAGAGCAAGAAACAAACTACTGTTTCTCTTTCTACAGAGGAAGCTGAATATATTGCTGCATCCAGCTGCTGCTCTCAAGTTCTCTGGTTCCAACACCAAATGATTGATTATGGAATTAATTTTCTTCATACACCTTTATTCTGTGACAATGAGGCTGCCATTGGAATTGCTAAAAATCCCATTCATCATTCCCGCACAAAGCATATTGAAACACGAATTCATGCGATTCGTGATGCTCAAGAGAAGGGTTTCATTAATATTATACCCATCGATACAAAAAATCAAAAGCTGATCTTTTCACAAAAACATTTGATAAACCTCGTTTTTATGAATTGATTTCTATGCTTGGGTTAATATCTTTTTAAATTTTCATTTTCTATTTCTTTGATATTAAAAAAAACATAAATAAACTTTAATTTATAAAAAATATGAAAATTTTGAAAATAAAACTAATTTATAATAATAGAAATATGAAAATAAAAATTTGGGGGAGTAATATCATTATTCTGAGATCGGAATTTAACATGATGAGAAATGATTGTATATTCTCTAAGTATTTTTATTTACATGACCGGTACTTCTATGAGAAATGATAGTAACTGTTACTGGATTCTGTTTCACATAAAAAAAAGGAAATGGATCAGATTCTTTAACGATATGCTTGATAGACTCAGCCTGACGAATGAAGTAGACAGCAGCTTTATGATTAAATTAAACTTCATGCTTAAGAATGTCTGGATTTACTCAATCGTTTTGGATTGCACAAAAACTGAGTCCTGACAAAAATTGGATTGAGAATGAATCTTTAGTTCATTTTGCTTTGTTATCTCATCATCCTCTGCTGGTATGTTTGGTGTTAAGATGTCTTGTGTCTGTGCTTATCTCCTCTGCTGTACGTGAGTACTGACCTGGAGTGATGATCTCCTCTGCTGTACGATAGTACTGACCTGGAGCTCTCATCAGCACATGTTCAAATGGTTATCTCCTCTGTTATACGTGAGTATAGATCTGGAGTTCTCACCATTTTGATATAATTATGTCAAATCATCTTATCGATGAATTTCCCTCAGAATGAAATATTCTGTTTATAATCATTTGCACACTAATGCACAAACCTTGTTCTATGAAGATTGATTCATAATTCAAGAAATCCTGAGGTTGGGTGAGCGTTTTTACCAAATGATTGTGGGGTCTTAGCATTCTAAAGCATCTAATCGAACCTTAAATGAATCATAAGCTGTTGGTTGAAAAAGGATAAGGCATGAGTTTAAGTTATCAGATCTTGTATTCAGTATGATCTCTGACCGGTAGATGATTTTTGATCATCTTTATGTTCTAAAATATTTAGAGAATGTGATCTCTGATTATTTTAGGTCTCATTATGTGATGTGCTTCCTTTGAGTAATATAAATAAATAAAAAATAATAATAAAAAAATAAAATAAAATAATAATAATAAAAAAAAGGGTGCGAAATTATTCTTTCGCTAACAGTTTCGCGCGAAACTGCAATTTCGCTAGGTTTGCTAATAAGTTGTTAACCAGTTATCTCCTAGCGAAATTACAGTTTCACTGGACGAAACTGTAAATTCGCCTGACGAATTTATAGTTTCGCTGCCTGCGAAACTATTTGCTATATAATTCATGTTTGCGAAATTTGTCTCATAATTTCGCAAAATCGCTCAGTTTCACTCTTAGGGTTTCTCCGTAACTTTTTTGGCGATTTTGATTTGTGTTAGTGTTTTGGACTGATTTTTAGTGATATTCGCTTCGTATGTGAGTTTCGAACCTTGATTCACTCTTTAATTTGGTTAAAATCATCTATTCTTAAGTAATCTGGATTGTGTCTCTTCGCTGGTTTCGCTGTTCGTTCAGCGAAACTACTGATTCCTCTGTGAAATTGAACGAAAGTTCACATCTTTTCAGCGAAACTGTAAAGTTATGCTGTCCGAGCGAACTTAACAGTTTCGCCATATTTTCTCTAATTTCACAATGACTGGTCTTTAACTTGCACAGTTTCGCTTGTGTTTTCCTATGTCAGCGAAACTAATTTTAATTCAGCGAAACTAATTTGTAATAACGAAACTAAATTAATATTTGGTGAAACTAATTGCGAAACTTCTTTAATTTATACTAATCTTGTCGAAACTGCCTTTTGTTCTGCGAAAATAACAAGTTTCAATGAGCGAAATTATAGTTTCGCTTGTCGAAACTGTTTGTTTTCTTTGTCGAAATTGTCTTTGATTCAGCGAAACTATCATGTCTTAGTGAGCGAAACTATTGTTTCGCTTGCCGAAACTGATTGTTTCTTATGTTTTTGTCTTATTTTCTTATTTTCAGTATTTCTCATTCAAATTTAACTGTTTTTCTTTTCAGGTTATCATGGCGAATCTCAAATTTGATGAGAGGAATAACATCACTGCCATTTTAGACGATACTCTTCCGAAGGCGGCCGTATTTCGTGACTATATTAGATGGCTTCAGAGATCACCTATTGCATATGCCATCTCTCACTCACCTACTATTTATGATCTTCATATTAGAGATTTTTGGAGATCAGCAGAATACAACACTAGAGGAGATGTACAGAGAATCACAGCTAAAGTGATTGATCATGATATAACTATTACTGCTGAGAGCGTGTCTAGGATTGTTAGACTAGAAGATGATTCTGGTGATGAAGTGGATATGACGGAGTCTGAAGTGTTCCAAGCTTTCAGACGAATGGGGTATGAGGGACCAGCTTTTGGTTCAAGGAAAGAGATTAAAAAGTCTTTCTTATCTAAGGAGTGGAGATATATAGCTCATGTTTTTATTATGTGCTTAGATCACCGTAAGGGTGGATCCGATGGACTTAATCTCGACTGGGCCAAAGCTATGGTGATATGTTGTAAAGGAGAGAAAGCAAACATTGCTAGACTGATCTTTGCATGTATGGCAGAGAATGTGATGGCCGTGAAGAAAGACAAATGGTTGTTATACCCTCGCTTTCTTCAGATGATTATTGATGATCTTATTCCTGATGTTCCTAAACATGGTGAAGTCAAGAGACTAGTGCAGATGAACCCTCGGATATTTGCTGATTGCTGTGCTATCCGTCATGATTTCAGTGGTAAAATCACCCATCTTTGGGAAAATATGTATCCTCCAGAACGCTGGAATTATATCAGACGGGTCGATGAATCTGAAAACAAAAGGGCTGAAGAAACAAGGGTGCAGCAAGCTGATGCAACTAAGAAGAGGAAGAGATATGCAAAAGAAAAAGATTATGATTTTGAAGAAGATATTGATGCACAAGCAGAGGAGATCAGGGTAGAGAAAGAACGGAGATCTAAAAAGAAAACTGACTTTGTTGAGCCTGAACGGAGAACAAAACATCGACACGAGGGATTTACAGCCAGGAGAGAAGCTAGTGCAGGTCTTGATGAGGATGTGATTCGTAATCTAAATACTTCATTGGCAAATGAGTTGAGTATGATCAAGACTAAACTGACGAATCAGGAGATTAGGGAAAAACAGAAGGATGAGGTAATTGAAGGAATGCAAAGGATGTTGGTTGACCAGAAAAAACCGATTAAGAGATTGTTTGAGGAAATTACTCAGATGAAAGCTGCAGCCGGCCTACCTAGTCAACTGACTCAATCTGAGTTAGATGATTTGACTGATATATCTAAGTACTCATTCTTGAATGTGAGTACTTCATCTAAGGTAGGAGAGGGCACTTCTGGAGCAGCTAATACTAAAGAAGGGGAACAGGAGATCCCAAGAGAGGATGCTGGAAGGAATGAGGATGATGATATTATTGAGGCTGGGTTTGTTAACTTACAGTTTGATTTTGATAAGGATATTGTTGGTGAAGAAGTGGTTGTTACAGCTACCACTGAGGGAGTGTCTGATAAAGGAAAAGGTTTGGTTGATGAAGATGAGGAGGATGAACAATTGGTAGATTATGATTCTGAACCATAATTTTATGAAGTTGATGAGCGACCACTTGTTTATATTGCTAAGAAGGGAGAAGATGAAGCTGATGTGTTTGAGATGGACAAGAATGATTGGTTGGTAAAGGAAAAGGAGGCTGAAGAACTTACTCCTTTATTTCAAAATATAGAAGGTTTAAGCAGGAAAGAAGCAGATAAGAAGATAATAAGTTGGTGCTACAATCCTAGCTTAAAGATGTTTATGATCAAAAGATGAGGAGGAAATATCAGCTACATGCTAAAGAGGAAGGCTTTTAAGACCTTGCCCAAATGAGATCTGAGACGGTTGGCAACTTTGCCTTTGATTAATGCTCATTTAAGTGAAAGGGCATTATTTCTTGAGAAGGAAATCAAAAATGGACTTAATGATAATTTTGAGTCGTTTGGATACATGAAGGCTGAAAGAAAAAGGTCAAAGAAAGATAAAGATTGGGAGACAGGCAAAGGAAGGATTGTATTGAGAGTCAAACCACCAAAGACTGTAAATAGGGTAAGATTGGCTGATCCTCTTCCCCAACAGTTACAGGACTTTGAAAAGTGGTTTTATGATAATAATACTGGAGAGGCGATGATTAGAGCTAAACACGGAAAAGAGTTTAGGGTGTTTGACCCGATGGAGTTATTTAGCTTCAGTGATGAAGATCTTTTGACTCTTTGTGAAAATCATATTAAGGCTGGGGCTGGAGAGGAAACACGAAAAGAGGCTAGTCTGTTTATGAATGTGGCAAACAAAATAAGAGGAGTACGGGCAGAGGTAAAGAGTTTAGCTGAAAAGATTAGAGCACAAGATGATTTTGCCATGGATGTTCAAGATATGACCAGGCAGTTTGCAAAGGCTAGTGGTCATTCTGAAGAAGCTAGTGATGCAGGAACGAACCTTGGAGGATCAGTGGCTGAAGCTTCTGAAGATGTTGCTGCGGGAGGTGATGAAGATAGATCAACAGCAGCAGAGGAAACCGGAGCCGACGAGTCAAATCAAGAGAAATGAAGATAGTGAGGTCCAACCTAGGGGGAGTATTGAAGATCATGTTAGGTTGGACTCACTTTAGTATAGTTGTTTACTTTACATTGTAATAGGACTTTTATTAGTTTCATTTTGTATTTTCTTAGTAATTAGCAGTTTTGGCAGCGAAACTGTGAGCGAATCTATACATTCGCTCACAGTTTGCTGTTTTGGTTTACCCGGCGAAAT
Organism: Flaveria ramosissima; assembly: GCA_025215565.1. Taxonomy (NCBI): domain Eukaryota; kingdom Viridiplantae; phylum Streptophyta; class Magnoliopsida; order Asterales; family Asteraceae; genus Flaveria; species Flaveria ramosissima. Next base: position 44,016,747 of record CM046035.1, on the reverse strand, counting down.
TGTGTTCTGCCGGGTGAAACTATAGTTTCGGCATGACAGTTTCGCTGTTAGCGAAACTGTCAGCGAACCTATGACTGCTATATATACAATTGTCATTTTCACTTTGTATGGTAAGCTTGCAAAACCCTAATCGTGGATTTCTGTTGCAAGCTACCAATTCTAAGCAGTTTCTTCATTGAAATACTATTGTGCTTGTTGTTATTGAGTTATATTGTTCATTTGAGTATCAAATATGTCTTGATTCATCTTATACATTCTCAATTGTTGTTGTTTGGCTTAAGTATTTGATATTGATCAAATTATCATATCAATTGTACTGTTCATCGATCACATGGACCAACAGGTGGACACTCACTTCAAAGTCTTGAAGATGGTCAGCCTCATTTGAGGAGCAGTCAGAGCAGCTGCACATACAAGCTTGCTCTGGTCCAGCTCACAGTTGATTATGTGCTGGAGAAACCTAGGATACATGAAGAATGTGTCCCTTTGAAGAATTCCCATGAGGTTAGTCAACACAAATCTTGAATAGTTAAAGCGGAGGCTTTTCACCAACCCATGAACTAGGCACCCAAGTTCATATGGGATCTGATCCCATCTCCCAGATTTATTGGACAAGCAGTGAAGAACCACATGCAGCAGGAACTTCCAATTGTAAGAGAAGTTAAATTTGTAGACAGTTGACCTGCTAACATCTCAACCATAACCCATTTGGATATAAGAATTGTCCAAATCTGCTTTGGGGAATTCTGTTGGAGCGCCCTCATCATGAAGCTCTAGATGCTCCCTAATGATTTGTTCAGAAATGACCAACTCCTGACCACATATGCTCGATCGAATAACACGAACCCCATTTAGGGTTTCAATTTGACCATTTGCCCAAAATTCAGACATATGTTGGATCTAGAAAGACTGGTGCAACCAAAACCAAGTCACTTAGAAGATTTTGGTACAACAAACAAAGGACTTCCGAAGCTAAGTATGGAACTTCCGAAGGAAGAAGGAGATCTTCCGAAGAAAAAGTGTAAAGCTTACTTCTGAAGGAAAACTCCAAGTTCCGAAGACAAAGAACCTACTTCTGAAGATCAAGACTCAGAAAGAAAGATCTAAAGTCAACTTCCGAAGTACAGAAGTCCTCAAGCCTCGGAAGTATAGAAGCCTCTTCCGAAGTATAAGTGGCTTCGGAAGAACTTGTTCTTCCGAAGCCAACTTACCTTCGGAAGACACTCCTATTATCCAGTGGACATAAGTATGGTCTCTCTGACACTCCTCTGCAAATCTCTGAGATATTGCATGGCGTTTTCTCAAAAGCCATGTAGTTGATTATACTTTAATCCACTATTTACCTTTTTATGTTAGTACAGTTGCCATCTTTAGTTGGTGACAAAAGGTAAGTCATGGACATGCCATGACTACCATATCTTAGATAATACTTTATCTAAGATACCTTAACTTTAGCATTGTAGTATATGCTTTAGTCTTAGGTTTCCAGCCGGTATCAGAGTATATCCAGCTGTAGGATCTGGTATATATAGTTTCTCATTGTAACTCTTGTTTTATGCTTGTCAGAGTCTTGTAATATGTTGAGTTGAAAAGTAATATATACAAGTGCCTTGAAAATTTATTTATGCGTGTTCCTTTGCTACTTATTATATTATTATCAACTCTTGTAAAAGACATTACTTCATCTGATTTGAGTGTTTCCATAAGTGAGTTTGAGAGAAATCCAAGTGTTTAAGTGACAAACCTGATCCTGCAATTGGTATCAAAGCATTTTAGGCTCTTGATTGTGAGATCTTACCATCCTAATCAACCTATTTTTCACTCCTCCTTATACCTCACTCAAAATGGCCCTCAACAAATCTGAAGTAGAGATGGGGACGATGACCAAAGCACCCATCATCACCCCTGAAAACTTAAGGTCTTGGAGCAGAAGAATGGAAGGCTTCATCAGGTATCAAGACAGCAAGATGTGGCAATCCATTGTCAATGGCCCGTATAAGCCAAAAGTAGCTGGTGGAAACGGTGCCATGATTGAAAAAGCCGTTGAAGATTATTCTGATGAAGACAGGAAGAAGCTTGACATCGACCGCAATGTTATGACTGTTCTTACGACTGCAATTCCAAACTCTATCATGGTGGGGTTTGAGCATTGCAAGTCTGCCAAAGAACTCTTTGATGCGCTTGCTCAAATGTACTCAAGCTCAAATGACTCCAAGAAGAACTCACTGAAGCAGCAGTTCGAGAACTTCACCTATGTTGCTGGAGAGACTCTTAGCCAGCAATATTTCAGGTACATCGATCTCATTTCTTCCCTTCAATCTGTGGGAATTGCTCATCAACTCAGAGACCTTACAAGAAAGTTCACGAGTGCATTACCAAATGAGTGGACATTCTACATTGTCTCTATCAAGAGAACATAGAATCTGAATACACTCACCATGACCTAACTCTATAGGATCCTTGATGGATACCGTTTGGAAATTGAAAGTAAGAGGGGTCATCAGACAAGCAGACCCTTGAGTCTTCCTGCTAGCAACGCTTTAATGGTTGCTGAAGGCTCAGGAATCTCCCAGCCTCAACAATACCTGACTTACACCCAGCAGCCATCTTGTTCTTCTGGGCCATACATCACATTTCCTAAGACTCCAAGGTCTCAACAAGCTCAGCAAAGCTCCTTCAGGACAGCTGTGCTTTTGTCTCAAGAAGTAGACACTCAAATGATTATCAATACTGCTTTGATGATCTAGAGTGTTTTAGCTCGGATGACGTGGAATACGTGGACATAGTCCAACAAATGGCTCTTCTAACCTACAAAGCAAAGAAGTTCTTTAAGTGAACTGGAAGGCAATTTCCCCAGAACCCGATCAACAGTAAATTTGGGTTTGACAAAACCAAGGCCAAATGTTACAACTATAACCAACTTGGTCATTTTGCAAGGGAATGCAAGGCTCCCAAGTCCAACCCGGGAACCCCACAGGCCTCCACACATCCCTCTACACCAAATCCCACCGGAAAGTCAACAGAAACAGCTACAATGGCTCAAGAAGTTGACTGGAGCTTCATGGTACAGGATTTGACTCCTGCTCAAGCACTCATGGCCGGAACAGATGAAAACAAGGTATATGAACATCTTTGTACTCCTGCCTGTATTGCTATGGTTAAACTGTATAAGGACTACAATATGGAGATTAAATCTAATATTGAGTCTTTATATGTTTTAAAATCTGACTTTAAAAGGGCTGAATCTGACTACCAAAGAAATATTGAGGAGTTAAAGAAAACTGTGTCCCTATTAAAACATGGACACACAAACTATAAGACTCAGATAAAGGATTTAATATCCAAATTGACTAAGGCTTAAGCCTAGCTTGTCACAGCTGAGGCTCAAGCCAGGAAGTATGCTATTTCCGAGCAAAACTTCCAAGCCATTCTTGCATCATCCTCTCCCTCAAAACTTTGTTACCAAAACAAAGGTGGGCTGGGAACCAATGAAATTGCTCCACCACACTCTTATGAGTCTATAAGACAACCAAGGTGTGGTACTGAAGAGTAAGAGGTTCCATCTGCTGACTCACCTTCTCATGAGTCAAAGAATGATGCAACTATGGAGACCATCACAAGGAAGAACCATGTAATTATGCCCTCCCCTGCCAATGATGATCAAACCCTGACCACCGAAGCCATAAGAAGCAGAGCTAAGGCAGCCAGAAAAACTGCCAAGAAAGTGGCTGAGACCAAGCTAAAGATAGACCCAAAGCAAAAGGGTATATTCATCTCAGCTGGATTCCAGGTGGTTGGAAATTCTGATTCGGGAAAGGGGTGTAGTACCAGTACTCCTATCCTACCAAAGGATCAGAAGTTAAAGGGAAAGGTTGCTGATGAAGAGAAAAAGAACAAGAAACAGCAATCCTCACATTCCCAAAAGATTAACATTGCATGCATAATGTGTGGTCTGCAAAACCACATGGCCAAAGATTGTTACTACAATCCTGCTAGCACACATTATGCAAATAATGTTAAAAAGGAAGGAGTCAGGGAAGGTTTCTCATTTGGACCATATCAAATGGTTCAAGTGATGAAAAAGGGAGAGCTTGTTTCCGAAGCAAGGCTTCTTTCGGAAGAAGATTCTTCTTCCCAAAGGAAAAAGGCTTCGGAAGCTAAAGCTGTCAAGACTCAGAAAAGCAAAAGAGTCCCCTTGAAATCATCCCAGAAGAAGACTGCTTCGGAAGAAAAGGTGGTGAAGGCTTCTTCCAAAAAGAAAGAAGCTTCGGAAGAATGCCAAGCTACAAAAGCTTCAACAAGCTCATCCTCCATGATCAACCAAGGGATGGAATGAAAGATCAAGGAAGATGTTGTAGCACAAACCTCTTCTTCAAAGACATCCATTGAACCCCATGCAAAAATTTTGGTTCAATTATGTCATTATCATTGGAAGAACCCAAGACCAATAAGGCTTGGGTTTCCAATCAAAACTATTTATCTCACCTTATGTGCAGGGACATCCATATGACAAGAATAACAACATTTGGATTGTAGATAGTGGATGCTCTAGGCACATGACAGGGAACAGATCTCTCCTTCAACAATTTCAATATTATGATGGAGGTCCTGTCTAGTTTGGAGGTGAGGCCGGAGGATATATTTCTGGCAGAGGAAGTATATCCAATGAAGGTTGACAAAGTTAATTTTGTCAAACAGCTTGAACAAAACCTGTTAAGTGTTTCTCAATTCTGTGATCAAAAGCATCAAATGCTCTTCACAAAACATGAGTGCATTATCCTCAAACCCGGGATGACAATTCCTCAGGAATTGGTGCTTCTTAGATCTCCCAGGAAAGGGGATATGTACAAGATGGATATGAACAATGCTTCCCCAATGGGAGAAGTATCATGCTTTCTTTCCAAAGCTGATGGTGATGAGTCAACACTATGGCATAAAAGAATGTGTCATGTAAATTTTAAGACAATGAATGAATTGGCTAAAAATAACTTGGTACATGGTTTGCCTAAAAAGGAATTTTTCTACAAAGATAACTGTGTTGCTTGCGTGAAATGGAAACAACACAGGGCATCTCATAAATCCAGAACTGTTAACTCTACGACCACTTCATTACACTTATTGCACATGGATCTATTTGGTCCCACAAGTATAATGAGCATTGGAAGGAAATCATATTTCCTTGTGATTGTTGATAATTTTACTAGATTTACATGGGTATTCTTTTTAAGAACCAAAGATGAAACTGCTGAAACTTCGAAATCTTTTATTTTTAAATAGAAAATCAAGTTGATCACAAGATTAAAATAATTAGAAGCGATCAAGGGACTGAGTTTAAGAACCTAGTTCTTGACTCATTTTGTAACTCAAAAGGGATTGCCAGACAATATAGTGCTCCCAGAACTCCTTAACAAAATGGTGTTGCTGAGAGGAGGAATAGGACACTTATTGAGGCTGCTCGGACTATGTTAGCTGATTCAAAGCTGCCTCTAACATTCTGGGCAGAGGCAATCAGCACTGCATGCTATATGCAGAACATAGTTCTTGTAGTAAATCCACATGCAAAAACCCCTTATGAGTTATGGAACAAGAGGCCACCGTTCATTGGCTTTCTAAGTTCCTTTGGTAGCAGGTGTACCATACTTAACACAAAAGACAATTTGGCAAAATTTGCTGAAAAGTCAGATGATGCTATCTTTGTTGGATATTCATCTTACTCTAAAGCTTATGGGGTTTACAATATTGAAAATCAACAATTTAAGGAATCTTCCAACATTGTAGTCAATGAGCACACTCCTTGTGTTAGGGGGAATGGCCCTGATCATATCTTTGATTTAGAATTGTTTCCAAACTATTCTAAACCATCTTGTGAGAATGTTTTAGCTGGAACAGGTGCTCAAAGTGACTCTGATAAAGATCAACTGTTTGAGCTTCCCAGACATATTCCAAGTTCTCCAAGAGTTGCAGCAAATCAAGTTCCCACTATTGAAAGATCTGACAGTATAACCATCTTAAGAGATAGTGGTACTTCAACAAGGGATTCACCTGCTGACTTTCAAATCTCTTCAGGTGACCCAGCACAACACCAAGCTGATGAAAGCACCATCTTGAAGGAACAGGCAACTGTTAATGATGCTTTACAGCAAACAAATGATGATGTTTCTCTTTCATTCAATCAGTCCTCATTGAATGAGTTTGAAACAATAGCTGGACCAAGTATTCAAGCTCCTGAGCAAAATATTTCCAATTTGGATTTATCTTTGCAAATGGAGGTGATTCCTAGGCTCATGATTTATAACACTCATCCAGCTGAAAACATCATAGGGGAGGTCTCTAAAGGCGTGAGAACAAGACGACAAACTCACAATGGGAATGTCTGTTTGTACTCATGCTTTTTATCCCAAATGGAACCCAAGAAGGTGGAAGATGCCTTCAAAGATAGTAGCTGGGTTGAATCAATGCAAGAGGAACTGCTTCAATTCAAAAGACAAAAGGTTTGGAACCTATGTCCGCAACCATCTAGTCAATTACCTATAGGCACTAAATGGGTATTCAGAAACAAGAGAGATGACAGAGGCTTGATTATCAAGAACAAGGCAAGACTGGTGGTTCAAGGATACACTCAAGAGGAGGGAATTGATTATACTGATGTCTTTGCACCTATTGCAAGACTTGAGGCAGTTAGGATCTTCCTTGCTTATGCTGCATCCAAGAATTTCACTGTCTACCAGCTTGATGTCAAGTGTGCCTTTCTATATGGGGATATAGATAGGGAAGTTTATGTATGCCAACCTCCAGGATTTGAAGATCCACAGCATCCCAACTATGTGTGCAAATTGGATAAAGCTCTATATGGGCTGCACCAAGCACCTAGGCTGTGGTATGAGACATTGTCTCAGTTTCTCCTGAAGAATGGTTACACTAGAGGTACCATTGATAAGACTCTTTTCATAAGAAAGTCTGGGAAAGACATCTTGTTCGTTCAGGTCTATGTTGATGATATCATATTTGGTTCCTCAAATGACCAAATGTGTAAAGACTTTGAGAGCATTATGAAGACGAAGTTCGAGATGAGTTCCATGGGAAAAATAGACTTTTTCCTTGGAATATTCGTAAAACAATTGAAGGAAGGGTTCTTTATCAATCAATCTAAGTATGTCAATGATATCTTAGAACGATTTGATATGAAAAATTGTAAAGCAGCAAAAACACCTATACCTAGAAACCACAATCTCTGCCCTGATTCTGAGGGGGAGGATACTGATCAACATCAGTATAGAGCGATTATTTGTTCTCTGATGTATCTCACAGCAAGTAGACCTGATATCATGTATGCAACTTGCATTTGTGCAAGATATCAGGCTGCTCCAAAGGTGTCTCACCTAATAGCTGCCAAGAGAATTCTTAGATACCTTAAAGGAGCACCTAAACTAGGTCTCTAGTATCCAAGAAATAGTGATTTCAATCTCTATGGTTACTCTGATAGTGATTATGGTGGCTGCAACATCAACAAGAAATCAACATCTGGTGGATGTCAATTTCTTGGTGGAAGGATCATCTCTTGGCAATGCAAGAAGCAATCATGTGTCTCTACATCAACTGCTGAAGCTGAATACATTGTTGTTGCTAGTTGTTGTGCTCAGCTGTTGTGGATTCAAAACCAGATGATATACTACGGATTCAACTTCATTAGCACTTCTATCCACATTGACAACAACAGTGCTATATCCATTACTGAAAATCCAATGAAGCACTCCAAGACTAAGCACATTGATATCAGGTATCATTTCATTAGAGATATTCATGAGAAAAATCTTATCAAGCTAATCAAAGTTGACTCAAATGAACAATATGCTGACTTGTTCACCAAAGCCTTTGATGAACAAAGATTTAAATATTTCATTACAGCTATTGGGATGATAAACATTGATTAGTTGATCTCATTTGAAAACCTTTTAATGTGTCAAGTCTCATGTCAAAACAATCTAAACCGTGTTACAAAAGATATTTTTTTCTAAATTTTATCTAAGTATGAATTCTTCCGAAGAGAAATTAACCCTCGGAAGATATTTTGCATATCTTCTGAAGCAAATTTCTCCCAGGATATTTTCTTCTCGGAAGAGTGTTAAGTCTTGGAAGAAGCGATTGATTTCATATCAGATCTACTTCCGAAGCTTTTAACACACTCCACTTGAAAAGCAACATATACTCTCGGAAGTAATCAATTTACCTTCGAAAGTAAATTTGCCTTCGGAAGAATATTACCTTCGGAAATACTTTATACTCGGAAGAAAGATTTTACTGTGTAACGGAAATCTTTTGAGCCCCACTCTGTAAAAAGTAAAGATTTTGTTAATGATGTCGGATTATTTAAATGGACTAACCTTACCGCCCATGTCACATCATCCACTGAAACCTCACATCGTCTTATCCAAACCCCCTTTAAACCGCCATTCCACCCATTTAAATACTTCTGGTTAATCACTTACATCCTTTTTACCCAAATTACTGCCCTAAAAGCTTTCTTCATCTTCAATTTACCCATTTTCGAACTATCTTTCTGTAATTTTCTTCAATGGCACTAAACCCTCAACACAACCAAGTCGCACTCCTTGATTCTTCAAGGGATGTTGACTTCTCAGACATCATCTCCTTTCTGACCCAATCTTCTTACTACACCGCTCTGACTGTAAACCCCACAATTTACTCAAACCATATGTCTGAATTTTGGGCAAATGGTCAGATTGAAGCCCTAAATGGGGTTCGTGTAATTCGATCGAGCATCTGTGGCCAGGAGTTGGTCATTTCTGAACAGATCATCAGGGAGCATCTAGAGCTTCATGATGAGGGCGCTCCAACGGAATTCCCCAAAGCAGATTTGGACAATTCTTATCTCCAAATGGGATATGGTGGAGATGTCAGCAGGTCAACTGTCTACAAATTCAACTTCTCTTACAAATGGAAGTTCCTGCTGCATGTGGTTCTTCACTGCTTGTCTAATAAATCTGGCGGATGGGATCAAATCCCATATGAACTTGGGTGCCTAGTTCATGGGTTGGTGAAAAGCCTCCGCTTCAACTATTCAAGATTTGTGCTGACTAACCTAATGGGAAATCTTCAAAGGGACAAATTCTTCATGTATCCTAGGTTTCTCCAGCACATAATCAACTATGAGCTGGACCAGAGCAAGCTTGTCAGTGCAGCTGCTCTGACTGCTCCTCAAATGAGGCCGACCATATTCAAGACTTTGAAGAGAGTGTCCACCAACTTCACTGGAAGAGATACTGCACTTCTTCCAGGTATGATTGAGCCAATGGCTCCTGGTGACATCCCTGTTAACCCCACAGGTGATGAACCCACACCAGCAACTACCCTCACTCTACCAAATCTACCTTCTCCACCCATTACCTTTACTTATCGGAGACGTCCTAAACGAACCCTTGTTCAATCTTCTCTGATTGAACAAGCTCCTCATGTTCTACCCAAAAAGGCTAGAGTGGAACGAAGGGCTCCCACTCAGCCTGAGGTCCAACCATCCTTCACAATTAACCTCAATATGGGGCTTGAGTCTCCTCAGTCTCAGACCCATGAGCCCGAAACCCAAGCGTATAGCCCTCAGGGAGAGTCTTCATACTCCCCTGAGCAGCCAAAAAGGGACAGCCCTATCACAGGCTCAATGCCTTTGAACATTGATCAAAGTCCCGGGTCATTAGGTTTCACTTCCATATCCTTTACTGACCTTTTAATTGGAGCTGATGAAGAGATTATGTCTCTTAAGGGCAATGAAGTTGATCCACAACACCCTCTCAAGGATCAACAGAGCCTAGAGAGATCTCTTATCTCTAGCCCCCATCAGCAAACCTTTACTAGGGTGAGTCCCACTGATGTGGAAGGGACTCATGTAGATTCAGCTGCCACTACTGAAGGAGCCTCAATGGATCCTCAAGACAGTGGTAACATAACTGAGACTGAATCTACGGCAACCATGCCCTTTGATGACTCTGAAAGAGACATCATTGTGCAAGGGAAACCAGGGCGCCAAGAAACCACATCTGGTGGTGAGGATGAACATACAAGGTATGTTAGCTCATCTCCCCGTGATTCTTCAAAAGAAGATGAGGGAAGAATGCAACTCACTATTGAAGACCTACTTTCTAAAGTCTCGAATCTTGAATCTAAGGTTAGGACTTTAGAGGATAGGTCTGCCACTCAGCAACTTGAGATTGAAACTCTCAAGGCCAAACTAGCTGAGAAACAGATTGAGAGGTCTGTTAGGCATGTACCAACTCAGGTCTCCTTGACCTCTTCCTCTAGCTCATCAAGCTCTCAGGATGATGCTACCAAAAAGGGGGAGAGTGTTCAGAGACAAAGTCAAAGACAGGAGGAAACCCAAAGTCAAGCTCTCACTTCCTTGAGCTCAAAGTATCCTGTGCAACAAGCTGCAATTTTCCCTGAGCCTCCTCCAGTTGTTTTTCAAGTGGATCAAAGGATGCTCCAAGATCTCAATAGGTTCTTTAACAAGTTACTATTGGAATCTCTTATAGAACAGCCAAGCCCTGATATGTCTGTGATCTACTTCGGAGCTCAAGAGCTTCAGAGGTTAAATGCACCTTCTACCACTATTGAGGAAGTTGGTCAACCTTAGGTCCAACTGGAACCTGAGATTAACTTCGAAGGGGAAACAAGGACTGATGGCCCAGCAACTGAAACAGTTGGGATAGATAGTGCATTCTCACAGACTTCCGAAGCACAATTCAAAGCCTCGGAAGAACAATTTCAAACTTCCGAAGCTGAGATTGCTGCTGCGGAAGGACTATTCTCATTATCCGATGATCTAATAGTCACAGATGCAATCCTGGAACTTGCATCTGAGGTTAATAGGGAGGATTTTCTCACCCAACCTTTAGCTCTAACATCAGCATTAACTCCAGCTCCCATCTCTACTACTCAACCTGAATTTTCCATTCAAGAACCCCCAAAGTCTAGTACTTCCGAAGACATCAATGGAAAGAGGAAGATGACTTTGGAAGAGCTTAAGGGGAAGAAAGGTTGGAGAAACTCAAAAGAAAAGGTAGGCTTTCAACTGGAAAACTGCTAGCTGCAAGTACCAAAGCAGCTGCAGCCAACCAGGAGGCAGTCAACAACCGAAAAAGAGTAGAGATTATCGATAGACTTGTTAGTCTAGGAGCTGCAACTGAAGATGTACTCCTGCTACCATTAGAGGAGTTAATAGAGCTGGAAAAGGCAAACTTGCTGCTAAAACAGCAAAAAGAAGAAGCTGCAAGGTTGGCCTTAAAAGAAGAAAGGGAGAGGAAAGAAAGAGAAGCTGATCTGCAGCTTAGGAGGGAAAGGATAACCTTCCTAACCTCCAGAGGTTTCTCTCAAGAAGAATTGTCTCCACATAACAATGATACGATCTTATGGCTCTTCAACAAAGAGCAAGATCAAATGGAGAAAGAGAGAAAGAGAGCTGCAAGGGAAAAGCTATTGCAGAAGAAGAAGAAGAAGGAAGAGGAAGCAGGACTGACTGCTGCCAAAAAGATAGGTGAGAAGGCCTGGATGAAGAGCTATGTCAAGGCTCATGGCTTCTCTGGCAGGCAGGTGGGTCCTATGTCAAAAACGACTCTCCAGCGACATGTTAGTGACATTAAGGCTGACATTCACGCGGGGAAGAGGAAGGAGATGTATAGAAGGGGACAGGGGATGACCTTCAAAGCAACCACTCAACCTAAACTCCAAACCCAACCTCAACCTGAACCTATACCCTTTTCATTCCCAATCAAAACCGAACCAACCACTGAACCATACACCCCTGAACCCACACCATCACCCCTACTAACCTCTTCATCTCAACCACACAAACTACCCATCCTCCAACCCAAAACTTTAGCCAGAACCCAAACACCTCAACCTACCCATCAAACCATCCCCTCAGCCTTCTAAACATCTCTCCTTGGAAGAATTCAAGGCAGTCAAGACAAAGCTCATAAACTGCACAACACTAAGCGATATCTCCTGTGAGGAGGATTCAGTCAATTTGACCTATGTTGACGGATCCTCAAGTTCCCTCACTAGAGATCAATTTCTTGATCTGCCCAGATGAACTTTGGACCAAGCTGTAAATCTCCTTGGCCTTAATTCAGACACTTTGAATGAGGAAGAAAAGAAGCTAAGGAGAAGACTGGTGACTCTACTGGATACTAAGAAAGGAGACCGGGTGCCAAGACAACCTCTTGCACCTAGAAAGAAGATCATCCAGTGGAGGTTTGAAGACTCTTCTCACAACTTTGTTGTTGAAAGAGAGAATGGGGAGCTCAACAGGCTAAGTGCCTCATCTCTGCTACACTTGAGTAGGTTTGACATTGCTGAGTTAGCAGAGAAGCCATTCTCCAACCCTTCAAACTCTGATTTAGCTGCCCATATCAGAAATCATCTAGGCAGCCTTCATATGGCCGAGCTAACTGCTAGAAGCAAGGTTGAAGAAGAGTTGAAACTGAGAGAGGAGGAGGAAAGGAAGGGATCAGCAACCAAAGGCAAAGCCTTTCTACAAATGGTTGAAGGTCCTGAACTTGAATCCATAGTTAGATGGGAGTATGACTATTACTCCCGTCAACTAACTCTTTTCAGGGGGACACAACAGAGGGTACATGTCATTCAGAGTGATAGACTGGATATCCTATTCACCAATGACTTGTACAAGCTTCTCAGCATCACTTCAGGGAAGAACAAAGAGACAGACAAATACCTTTTGTCCCTGGTGCTGAAAGCTTTGAAGATTTTGGTACAACAAACAAAGGACTTCCGAACAAAGAGACAAACAAATACCACTTAAGTGAGGTTTTGGTAGCATCAGCCTAGGGGGAGTATGTTGGATCTAGAAAGGCCGGTGCAACCAAAACGAAGTCACTTAGAAGATTTTGGTACAACAAACAAAGGACTTCCGAAGCTAAGTATGGAACTTCCGAAGGAAGAAGGAGCTCTTTAGAAGACAAAGTGTAAAGCTTACTTCGGAAGGAAAACTCCAACTTCCAAAGACAAAGAACCTACTTCCGAAGATCAAGACTCAGAAAGAAAGATCTAAAGTCAACTTCCGAAGTACAGAAGTCCTCAAGCCTCGGAAGTATAGAAGCCTCTTCCGAAGTATAAGTGGCTTCGGAAGAACTTGTTCTTCCAAAGCCAACTTACCTTCGGAAGACACTCCTATTATCCAGTGGACATAAGTATGGTCTCTCTGACACTCCACTGCAAATCTGTGAGATATTGCATGGCGTTTTCTCAAAAAGCCATGTGGTTGACCATACTTTAATCCACTATTTACCTTTTTATGTTAGTACAGCTGCCATCTTTAGTTGGTGACAAAAGGTAAGTCATGGACATGTCATGACTACCATATGTTAGATAATACTTTATCTAAGATACCTTACCTTTAGCATTGTAGTATATGCTTTAGTCTTAGGTTTCCAGCTGTATCAAAGTATATCCGGCTGTAGGATCTAGTATATATAGTTTCTCATTGTAACTCTTGTTTTATGCTTGTGAGAGTCTTGTAATATCTTGAGTTGAGAAGTAATATATACAAGTGCCTTGAAAATTTATTTCTGCGTGTTCCTTTGCTACTTATTATATTATTATCAACTCTTGTAAAAGACATTACTTTATCTGATTTGAGTGTTTCCATAAGTGAGTTTAAGAGAAATCCAAGTGTTTAAGTGACAAACCCAATCCTGCAATATGGTTTGAGTAAATCATGGGGTTTACAGTCAGAGCGGTGTAGTAAGAAGATTTGGTTAGAAAGGAGATGATGTCTGAGAAGTCAACATCCCTTGAAGAGTCAAGGAGTGCGACTTGGTTGTGCTGAGGGTTAAGTGCCATTGAAGAAAATTACAGGAAGGTAGTTCGAAATAGGGTAAATGAAGATGAAGAAAGCTTTTAGGGCAGTAATTTTGGTAAAAAAGATGTAAGTGATTAGCCGGATGTATTTAAATGGGTGGAAAGGCGGTTTAAAGGGGTTTGGATAAGACGATGTGAGGTTTCAGTGGATGATGTGACATGGGCGGTAAGGTTAGTCCATTTAGATAATCCGACATCATTAACAAAATCATTACTTTTTACAGTGTGGGTCCCAAAAGATTTCCGTTACACAGTAAAATCTTTTCTTCCGAGTATAAAACATTTTCGAAGGTAATGTTCTTCCGAAGGCAAATTTACTTCCGAAGGTAAATTGATTACTCCCGAGAGTATATGTTGCTTTTTAAATGGAGTGTGTTAAAAGCTTCGGAAGTAGATTTGATATGAAATCAATCGCTTCTTCCGAGACTTAACACTCTTCCGAGAAGAAAATTATCCTGGGAGAAATTTGCTTCAAAAGATATGTGAAATATCTTCCGAGGGTTAATTTCTCTTCAGAAGAATTCATACTTAGATAAAATTTAGAAAAAAATCTTTTGTAACAGGGCTTAGATTGTTCTGACATGAGACTTTACACATTAAAAGGTTTTCAAATAAGATCAACTAATCAAGGTTTATCATCCCAATAGCTGTAATGAGATATTTAAATCTTTGTTCATCAAAGGCTTTGGTGAACAAGTCAGCATATTGTTCATTTGAGTCAACTTTGATTAGCTTGATAAGAATTTTCTCATGAATAACTCTAATGAAATGATACCTGATATCAATGTGCTTAGTCTTGGAGTGCTTCACTGGATTTTCAGTAATGGATATAGCACTGTTTTTGTCAATATGGATAGGAGTGCTCATGAAGTTGAATCCGTAGTCTATCATCCGGTTTTGAATCCACAGCAGCTGAGCACAACAACTAGCAGCAGCAATGTATTCAGCTTCAGCAGTTGATGTAGAGACACAGTATTGCTTCTTGCATTGCCATGAGATGATCCTTCCACTAAGAAATTGACATCCACCAGATGTTGATTTCTTGTTGATGTTGCAGCCACCATAATCACTGTCAGAGTAACCATAGAGATTGAAATCACTATTTCTTGGATACCAGAGACCTAGTGTAGGTTCTCCTTTGAGGTATCTAAGAATTCTCTTGGCAGCTATTAGCTGAGACACCTTTGGAGCAGCCTGATATCTTGCACAAATACAAGTTGCAAACATGATATCAGGTCTACTTGCTGTGAGATACATTAGAGAACCAATAATCGTCTATACCGATGTTGATTAGTATCCTCCCCCTCAGAATCAGGGCAGAGATCGTGGTTTCTGGGTATAGGTGTTTATGCTGCTTTACAATCTTTCATATCAAATCTTTCTAAGATATCATTGACATACTTATATTGATTGATAAAGAACCCTTCCTTCATTTGCTTTACCTGAATTCCAAGGAAAAAGTCCATTTTTCCCATGGAACTCATCTCAAACTTCTTCTTCATAATGCTCTCAAAGTCTTTACACATTTGGTCATTTGAGGAACCAAATATGATATCATCAACATAGACTTGAACGAGCAAGATGTCTTTCCCAGACTTTCTTATGAAAAGAGTCTTATCAATGGTACCTCTACTATAACCATTCTTCAGGAGAAACTGACACAATGTCTGATACCACAGCCTAGGTGCTTGGTGCAGCCCATATAGAGCTTTATCCAATCTGCACACATAGTTGGGATGTTGTGGATCTTCAAATCCTAGAGGTTGGCATACATAGACTTTCCTATCTATATCCCCATATAGAAAGGCACACTTGACATCAAGCTGGTAGACAGTGAAATTCTTGGATGTAGTATAAGCAAGGAAGATCCTAACTGCCTCAAGTCTTGCAACAGGTGCAAAGAGATCAGTATAATCGATTCCCTCCTCTTGAGTGTACCCTTGAACCACCAGTCTTGCCTTGTTTTTGATAATCAAGCCTCTATCATCTCTCTTGTTTTTGAAAACCCATTTAGTGCCTATAGGTACTTGACCAGATGGTAGCGGACATAGGTTCCAAACCTTTTGTCTTTTGAATTTAAGAAGCTCCTCTTGCATTGATTCAACCCAGCTACTATCTTTCAAGGCATCTTCCACCTTCTTGGGTTCCATTTGGGATAAAAAGCACGAGTACAAACAGACATTCCCATTGTGAGTTTTCCTCTTGTTCTCACGCCTTCAGAGACTTCCCCTATGATGATTTCAGCTGGATGAGTGTTATGAATCCTGAGTCTAGGAATCACCTCCAGTTACAAAGATAAATCCAAATTGGACATATTTTACTCAGGAGCTTGAATACTTGGTCCAGCTGTTGTTTCAAACTCATTCAATGAGGACTGATTGAATTAGAGAGAAACATCATCATTTGTTTGCTGTGAAGCATCATTAACAGTTGCATGTTCCTTCGAGATGGTGCTTTCATCAGCTTGGTGTTGTGCAGGATCACCTGAAGAGATTTGAAAGTCAGCAGGTGAGCTCCTTGTTAAAGTACCACTATCTCTTGAGATGGTTATACTGTTAGATCTTTCAATAGTGGGAACTTGATTTGCTGCAACTCTTGGAGAACTTGGAATAGGTCTGGGAAGCTCAAACAGTTGATCTTCATCAGAGTCACTTTGAGCACCTGTTCCAGCTGAAACATTCTCACAAGATGGTTTAGAATACTTTGGAAACATTTCTAAATCAAAGATATGATCAGGGCCATTCCCCCTAACACAAGGAGTGTGCTCATTGACCACAATGTTGGAAGATTCCCCAAATTGTTGATTTTTAATATTATAAACTCTATAAGCTGTAGAGTAAGAGGAATATCCAACAAAGATAGCATCATCCGACTTTTCAGCAAATTTTGCCAAATTGTCTTTTGTGTTAAGTATGGTACACCTACTGCCAAAGGACCTTAGAAAGCCAATGAACGGTGGCCTCTTGTTCCATAACTCATAAGGGGTTTTTCCATGTGGCTTTACTACAAGAACTCTGTTCTGCACATAGCATGCAGTGCTGACTGCCTCTGCCCAGAATGTTAGAGGCAGCTTTGAATCAACTAACATAGTCCGAGCAGCCTCAATAAGTGTCATATTCCTCCTCTCAGCAACACCATTTTTTGAGGAGTTGTGGGAGAACTATATTGTCTGGCAATCCCTTTTGAGTTAGAAAATGAGTCAAGAACTAGGTTCTTAAACTCAGTCCCTTGATCACTTCTAATTATTTTAACTTTGTGATCAACTTGATTTTTCATTTTAAGAATAAAAGATTTCAAAGTTTCAGCAGTTTCATCTTTGGTTCTTAAAAAGAATACCCATGTAAATCTAGTAAAATCATCAACAATCACAAGGCAATATGATTTCCTTCCAATGCTCATTATACTTGTGGGACCAAATAGATCCATGTGCAATAAGTGTAATGGGGGTGGTGATGGAGTTAACAGCTTTGGATTTATGAGATGCCCTGTGTTGTTTCCCTTTCAGGCAAGCAACACAATTATCTTTGCACAAAAATTCCTTTTTAGGTAAACCATGTACCAAGTTATTTTTAACCAATTTATTCATTGTCTTAAAATTTACATGACACATTCGTTTATGCCATAGTGTTGACTCATCATCATCAGCTTTGGAAAGAAAGCATGATACTTCTCCCATTGGGGAAGCATTGTTCATATCCAGCTTGTACATATCCCCTTTCCTGCGAGATCTAAGTATCACCAATTCCTGAGGAATTGTCCTCCCGGGTTTGAGGATAATGCACTCATGTTCTGTGAAGAGCATTTGATGATTTTGATCACATAATTGAGAAACACTTAACAGGTTGTGTTCAAGCTGTTTGACAAAATTAACTTTGTCAACCGTTAACTTTCCATTGGATATACTTCCTCTGCCAGAAATATATCCTCCGGCCTCACCTCCAAACTGGACAAGACCTCAATCATAATGTTGAAATTGTTGAAGGAGAGATCTGTTCCCTGTCATGTGCCTGGAGCTTCCACTATCTACAATCCAAATGTTGTTATTCTTGTCATATAGATGTCCCTGCACATAAGATGAGATGATTAGTTTTGATTGGAAACCCAAGCCTTATTGGTCTTGGGTTCTTCCAATGATAATGACATAATTGAACTAAAATTTATGCATGGGGGTTCAATGGATGTCTTTGAAGAAGAGGTTTGGGCTACAGCATCTTCCTTGATCTTCCATTCCATCCCTTGGTTGATCATGGAGGATGAGCTTGTTGAAGCTTTTGTAGCTTGGCATTATTCCGAAGCTTCTTTCTTTTTGGAAGAAGCCTTCACCACCTTTTCTTCCGAAGCAGTCTTCTTCTGGGATGGTTTCAAGGGGTCTCTTTTGTTTTTCTGAGTCTTGACAGCTTTAGCTTCCGAAGACTTTTTCCTTTCGGAAGAATAATCTTCTTCCGAAAGCAGCCGTGCTTCAGAAACAAGCTTTCCCTTTTTCATCACTTGAACCATTTGATATGGTCCAAATGAGAAACCTTCCCTGACTCCTTCCTTTTTAACATTATTTGCATAATGTGTGCTAGCAGGATTGTAGTAACAATCTTTGGCCATGTGGTTTTGCAGACCACACATTATGCATGCAATGTTAATCTTTTGGGAATTTGAGGATTGATGTTTCTTATTCTTTTTCTCTTCATCAGCAACCTTTTCCTTTAACTTCTGATCCTTTGGTAGGACAGGAGTGCTGGAACAACACCCCATTCCTGAATCAGAGTTTCCAACCACCTGGAATCCAGTTGAGATGAATACACCCTTTTGCTTTGGGTCTATCTTTATCTTGGACTCAGCCACTTTCTTGGCAGTTTTTCTGGCTGCCTTAGCTCTGCTTCTTCTCGCTTTGGTGGTCAGGGTTTGATCATCATTGGCAGGGGACGACATAATTACCTGGTTTTTCCTTGTGATGGTCTCCATAGTTGCATCATTCTTTGACTCATGAGAAAGTGGGTCAGCAGATGGAACCTCTTGCTCTTCAGTACCACACCTTGGTTGTCTTATAGACTCATAAGAGTGTGGTGGAGCAATTTCATTGGTTCCCAACCCTCCTTTGTTTTTGTAACAAAGTTTTGAGTGAGAGGATGATGCAAGAATGGCTTGGAAGTTTTGCTCGGAAATAGCATACTTCCTGGCTTAAGCCTCGGCTGTGACAAGCTGGGCTTGAGCCTCAGTCAATTTGGATATTCAATCCTTTATCTGAGTCTTATAGTTTGTGTGTTCATGTTTTAATAGGGACACAGTTTTCTCTAACTCCTCAATTTTTCTTTGGTAGTCAGATTCAGCCCTTTTAAAGTCAGTTTTTAAAACATTTAAAGACTCAATATCAGATTTTATCTCCATTTGTAGTCCTGATACAGTTTAACCTTAGCAATACAGGCAGGAGTACAGAGATGTTCATATACCTTGTTTTCATCTGTTCCGGCCATGAGTGCTTAAGCAGGACTCACATCCTGTACCATGAAGCTCCAGTCAACTTCTTGAGCCATTGCAGCTGTTTCTGTTGACTTTCTGGTGGGCTTTGGTGTAGAGGGATGTGTGGAGGCCTGTGGGGTTCCCGGGTTGGACTTGGGAGCCTTGCATTCCCTTGCAAAATGACCAAGTTAGTTACAGTTGTAACATTTGGCCTTAGTTTTGTCAAACCCAAATTTGCTGTAGATTGGGTTCTGGGGAAATTGCCTTCCAATTCTCTTAAAGAACTTCTTTTCTCTGTAGGTTAGAAGAGCCATTTGTTGGACTATGTCCACGTATTCCACGTCATCCGGGCTAAAACACTCTAGATCATCAAAGCAGTATTGATAATCATTTGAGTGTCCACTTCCTGAGACAAAAGCACAGCTGTCCTGAAAGGAGCTTTGCTGAGCTTGTTGAGACCTTAGAGTCTCAGGAAATGTGATGTATGGCCCAGAAGAACAAGATGGCTGATGGGTGTAAGTCAGGTATTGTTGAGGCTGGGAGACTCCTGAGCCTTTAGCAACCATTAAAGTGTTGCTAGCAGGAAGACTCAAGGGACTGCTTGTCTGATGACCCCTCTTACTTTCCATTTCCAAACGGTTTCCATCGAGGATCCCATAGAGTTCGGTCATGGTGAGTGTATTCAGATTCTCTGTTCTCTTGATAGAGAGACAGTAGAATGTCCACTCATTGGGTAATGCACTCATGAACTTTCTTGTAAGGTCTCTGAGTTCATGAGCAATTCCCATAGATTGAAGGGAAGAAATGAGATCCATGTACCTGAAATATTGCTGGCTAAGAGTCTCTCCAGCAACATAGGTGAAGTTCTCGAACCGCTGCTTCAGTGAGTCCTTCTTGGAGATATTCGAGCTTGAGTACATTTGAGCAAGCGCATCAAACAGTTCTTTGGCAAACTTGCAATGCTCAAACCCCACCATGATAGAGTTTGGAATTGCAGTCATGAGAACAGTCATAGCATTGCTGTCGATGTCAAGCTTCTTCATGTCCTCATCAGAATAATCTTCAACAGCTTTATCGATCATGGCACCATTTCCACCAGCTACTTTTGGCTTATACGGGCCATTGACAATGGACTGCCACATCTTGATGTCTTGATACCTGATGAAGCCTTCCATTCTTCTGCTCTAAGACCTGAAGTTTTCAGGGGTGATGATGGGTGCTTTGGTCATCATCCCCATCTCTACTTCAGATTTGTTGAGGGCCATTTTGAGTGAGGTATAAGGAGGAGTGAAAATTAGGTTGATTAGGATGGTAAGATCTCACAATCAAGAGCCTAAAATGCTCTGATACCAATTGCAGGATCGGGTTTGTCACTTAAACACTTGGATTTCTCTCAAACTCACTTATAGAAACACTCAAATCAGCTGAAGTAAAGTCTTTTACAAGAGTTGACAATAATATAATAAGTAGCAAAGGAACATGCAAAAATAAATTTTCAAGGCACTTGTATATA
Source organism: Flaveria ramosissima (assembly GCA_025215565.1). NCBI lineage: Eukaryota > Viridiplantae > Streptophyta > Magnoliopsida > Asterales > Asteraceae > Flaveria > Flaveria ramosissima. Next base: position 43,995,896 of record CM046035.1, on the reverse strand, counting down.
TTACTTCTCAACTCAAGATATTACAAGACTCTTACAAGCATCATACATGAGTTACAATGAGAAACTATATATACTAGATCCTATAGCCGGATATACTTTGATACCAGCTGGAAACCTAAGACTAAAGCATATACTACAATGCTAAAGTTAAGGTACCTTAGATAAAGTATTATCTAAGATATGGTAGTCATGACATGTCCATGACTTACCTTTTGTCACCAACTAAAGATGGCAACTGTACTAACATAAAAAGGTAAACAGTGGATTAAAGTATGGTCAACTACATGGCTTTTGAGAAAACGCCATGCAGTATCTCAGAGATTTGCAGCGGAGTGTCAGAGAGACCATACTTATGTCCACTGGATAATAGCAGTGTCTTCCGAAGGTAAGTTGGCTTCGGAAGAACAAGTTCTTCCGAAGCCACTTATACTTCGGAAGAGGCTTCTATACTTCCAAGGCTTGAGGACTTCTGTACTTCGGAAGTTGACTTCAGATCTTTCTTTCTAAGTCTTGATCTTCGGAAGTAGGTTCTTTGTCTTTGGAAGTTGGAGTTTTCCTTCGGAACTAAGTTTTACACTTTGTCTTCGGAAGAGCTCCTTCTTCCTTCGGAAGTCCCACACTTAGCTTCGGAAGTCCTTTATTTGTTGTACCAAAATCTTCTAAGTGACTTGTTATTGGTTGCACCAGCCTTTCTAGATCCAACATAAAGTAAATAGATATAGGTCTCATAACTTAGAGATGAGATCTAATTTTGAGTCCTTAAATATCTTAAAAGCTTATTTTAAAAGAGTTGAAAATGATTATAAACTGAATATAGAGGATTTAGAGAAAACCATGTCAACTCTTAAACATGAGCACACCAACTACAGGACTCAGATCAAAGATCTCATAACTAAGTTGACTGAATGCCAGGCTGAGCTTGTGATCAGCAAAGCTAGGGCAGAAAAATGTGTTCTTGAAGAAGAGACCTTCAAGAACATAATATCCTCATCCTTGCATGCAAATGTTTGTTATCAAAATAAGCAGGGTCTGAGATGTAGTGAGATAGCTCCTCCACACACAATCTTGTCAGTAAGATCTCCTAGGTGTGGAACTTCTGAAGACGAGCTTCCCCTCATAGACCCCTTGACTGAAGAGGATGAAGAGGAGTTGGTGAAGAATGGCTATGAGAAGAGTGAAGAAGAGCATTCTTAGAAGGGTCACCATCCCTCTGAGGAGAGTATAGGTGTTGGTATGGCCAAGTCTAAGAGAAAGAACTTGATTAGGATGGCCAAAAGAAAGTCCAAGAAGGCTCAAGAGTTCAAGGCCACCTTCAACTCTACACAAAAACAAGTCTTCATATCTGCAAGATTTGAGATGGTTAAGGCTGAAGACACAAACTTGAAATCCAATAACAAGAGTTCTAGTTCATGTCCAAATCATCCTATCATCAAGAAGAAGGCTGTTCAGTTGTGCACCACTATTGTACAACCTAAACCATCCAGCTCCAAAGGTAGTTCTATCCCTAGAAGAATTGCCACAGCATCTGTAGAGATGAAGATGGAGAAGGAAAGTGATCAAGTTCAGCCTTGCTCAAAAAAGAAGACTCCTAGGAGGAAGAAAATGGTCTATGTCATGTCTGGGAGTACTTCTCATCTTGCTAAAGATTGTGTTTACAATCCAAAGAGTACTCTCCACATGACCAAGAAAGAAACTTCTAAGAGTTTGGAGAAGAAGAAGCAAGCTTTGGAAGGAAAATCTTTTCCCTTCGGAAGCTCAAAAATGAAGAAGAAGACAAGTGGAAACTTGCCTTCGAAAGAAAATTTGGTCTCGGAAAAAAGGAATACTTCCGAAGCACTGAAGCCTGTTGCAGTGAAAGAAAGATCTTCCAAAGGTTCTGTCATCAAAACTTCCGAAGTCAACAAAACTTCCGAAGTATTGAAGGTCAAGTCTAAGCTTTCAAAGGTGGTGTGGAAGACAAAGAAGGACCAAGTGGCTGAAAGTTCATCAACATCAGCAAATGATCCTTAAAACATGACTATTGGATCATTTATTGTTGCATTGTCTTCAACTTCTTTTGATGAGCCCAAGACCAATGAGGCTTGGGTTTCCAAATGTAACTAACCATTTCTTTTGTGCAGGAACAGCTCAAGAAAAACAGAAATGTATGGATCATTGAAAGTGGTCGTTCTAGGCACATGACAGGCAATAGGTCACTACTCCAAAAATTTTGAAAGAATTTATGGAGGAACAATTGCTTTTGGAGGAGATGAAGGAGGTTACATTACAGGAAGGTGCAGGGTCACAAATGGTATGCTCAGCATTAAGAAGGTAAACTTTGTCAAAGAGCTTGGCTATAATCTTTTGAGTATATCCTAATTTTGTGATCAGAGTCATAACATGCTCTTTACTGAGCATGAGTGCATTGTTCTTAGGCCCGAGGTAGTCATTCCTTATGAGCATATCCTGCTCAGAGACCCAGGAAAGGGAACATGTACAAGATGGATTCGCAAGAAATATCTCCCTTAGGAGAAGTTTCATGCTTTCTATCTAAAGCAAATTGTGATGAGTCTTTACTCTGGCATAAAAGAATGTGCCATGTAAACTTTAAAAACATGAATAAATTAATTTAGAATGATTTGGTAACTGGAATGCCAAAGAAAGAGTTTACAAGTGATGACCACCGTGTTGCATGCCTGAAAGGGAAGCAACACAAGGTATCTCACAAGCCAAAGGAAAGAAACTCCATCACTACTCCCCTACACTTAATACATATGGATCTCTTTGGCCCCACCATTGTAATGAGTCTAGTCTAGGAAGAACCTCTTATTGTTTGGTGATCACAGATGACTTTACCAGATTCACTTGGCTCTTCTTTCTTAGAACTAAAAATCTGACCCCTAAGATTCTGAAGCATTTCATCTTAAAGATTGAGAATCAATGTGATCACAAGGTCTAAAACATAAGATGTGATCAAGGAACTGAATTTAAGAATCATATCCTTGATACATTTTATGATGAAAAAGGTATTACAACAACAAAATGGTGTTGCTGAGAAGAGAAATAGGACACTAATTGAAGCTGCAAGAACTATGTTGTCTGACTCTAAACTGCCCGTCACTGCTTGTTATGTGCAAAATAGAGTTTTAGTAGTTACGACATATGGTAAGACTCCTTAAGAACTTTGGCACAAGAGGAAACCTTTCATTGGTTTTCTCAGGTCATTTGGATGTCCTTGCACCATCTTGAATACCAGAGAACAAATTGGCAAGTTTGCTGAGAAATCAAATGATGGACATTTTATTAAATACTCTACTCAAGCTAAGGCTTATAGAGTATACAATCTCAAAACTAGAGTAGTTGAGGAGTTGGCTAATGTGACTTTCAATAAGCACACTCCTAGTGTAAAAGGTTCTGGTCCTGATTGGCTATTTTTTATCTTGATTTAGTTACCGACTATTTTAACAAATCTTGTGAGCATGTTTCAGGATCCACAGATATACTACCTACAGGTGATCATGACCCAAGATTTGAGCTGAGAAGACCTTCAAGCTACACAACTTCAGCTCTAGTGGTAACTAACACTGCAAATGAAGTTTCTACCAGCACATCAATGAAAAATCCTGCTGATACTTCTGGGTGGCCTTCAAATTCCAGCTTAGAGGCACAAAACTCAGACGAAGGAGGTTCAAATGTAGGAGAAAATTGTGGTGGTGAAAGTGATCAAGAATTTCTTGATGCTGACAACCACTTCATTGAAGACAACATCAATGATGTCACACACTCATTATATCAAGTCAATCTTGATAAGTGTGTTGATGTAGAAGGTGAATCCTTATTGCCAGATCAAAATTTCTCCAATTTAGATATGTTTAAACAATTTGATGTGATCCCTCAGCTAAGGATCCACAAGTCTCATCCTACCATAAACATTATTGGAGATGTTGATTCAGGGGTAAGAACAAGAGGACAAACCCATGATGAAAATGTTTGTCTTCACTTTTGTTTCTTATCCCATATAGAGCCAAAGAAGATTGATGAGGCTCTAAAGGATGGAATTTGGGTTGAAGCTATGCAAAAGGAGCTGCTTCAATTCAATAGGAAAAAGGTTTGGAACCTCTATCCTCTTCCTCAGGGGAAGACTACCATAAAAACCAAATGGGTGTCCAAGAATAAGAAGGATGATAGAGGACTTGTCATCAAGTATAAGGCAAGACTAGTTGTTCAAGGGTATAATCAAGAAGAAGGAACTGACTACACAGATGTTTGCTCTTGTAGCAAGAGTTGAAGCTGTCAGAATATTCCTAGCTTTTGCTGCATCCAAGATTTCAAGGTCCACCAACTTGATATCAGGTGTTCTTTTCTCTATGGGGTGATTGATGAAGAGGTGTATGTCAGACAACCATCTAGGTTTGTAGATCCTGATCATCCTAATTATGTCTGCAGGCTTGATAAAGCTCTATATGGGCTGCACCAAACACCAAGGAAGTGGTATGAGACTTTATCTCACTATCTCTGTCAGCATGGATACAAAAGGGGTACTATTGATAGAAATCTCTTCATCAAAGTAACAAGAAATGACATAATGCTAGTTCAAGTATATGTAGATGACATTGTCTTCGGGGTCAACTAACCCAAAGCTATGCAAAGACTTTGTGAATTTGATGAAAGATACGTACGAAATGAGTGCTATGGGGGAACTCAATTTCTTTCTAGGAATTCAAGTGAAGCAAGTTGACAATAGCATCTTCATAAGTAAGTCTAAGTATGTAGAAGACATACTTAAAAGATTTGTTGGATTCTTTATGCCCAAGACACATAGAACATTGATGTGGTTAGTACGTTATGATCCAAGTCGGGTCATACCCAATAACAAGCTTAGCAAACACCAATTAATATTTAATTGATGATATGATCATGCAATTAAATAAATACACCAATTTAGAATATGGGTTTTCTAAATAAGTTGCATATGAGATTGAACAACTTATATGGATATTTTGTTCATGGATATTATTTGTAATGTTGTTTAATTTAGTTAAATAACATCAAATAATAAAAGTGTGTGTATGTTATATAATTAAAAGGTTAATTATATATATGTATCTTTATTAATCTTTAGTTTGACAAAAGATTAACATATAAGGACCTATTGGGAAAAAAACAAAAATGGAACAACCCTAATATGGGGTTTCGGCCGCCCCCTTAGGGTATTCCATTCCTTTTGTTTGTTTGGCTCTCTCTTGAGTTGATTCTCTCCAAGAACACACACATACACTCCAATCTTTGATCTCTCTCATATATGCAAGAACCTCAAGGCACAAACCCCTCTCATCTAGAAGAATTTTCGGTTGAAAGTAGGGGTTTTAGCAGCTTTGATTTCGGCTGAAAATCGTTTTCAGCAGCCTATTAGGTTCGATTTTGGTGTTCAAATCCTAGCAAAGATGGTGTTTTCTTGTTGGCTTGTGGGTATGGACACTTGAGGACTTCTACCCTTGAAGTCTTGGCCTTTCTTTTGACTCATTTCTGCCTCCTTTTGGTCGATTTTCACAGCATCCAGAAAGGTTTTGTTATGGTATGATTATATCTCGATTTTGGGTGTTCTTGTTCATATTGTATGCTTGCTTTTCACATAATAAAGATCCTCTTGTTATGGGTTTGTTTGTTTACACATGATAATGGTTATTTTTCAGAAACTTTAACATGTTTAAAGTTGAATATTCTGCTGCGTTTTGTATGTTTAAATGGTTAAACAAGATGTAAATGATCTTACAAACCCTTACAATGGCATCTAGAGCCAGTTATGTGGAAACTAGCATCATTATCCTTGTAAAATCGTTTTTAAAGGATGTTTATCAAGTCATTAGAGGCTGATTTTGGTTGATTTAATAAACCCCATGTCTTTCAAAGTTACATCTTCATGCTTATGATTAAACTTTGAAAGATAGAAATGTCAATTGGTTGATATGTTTTGGTTGTTGTTTGTTTGGACAAACAAACCCTAATTTTCAGTTTATGTTGGCTGAAAATTTGGGGTTTGATGGGGTTTATTTTGTTTGATGGATGATGTATATGGATACATATTTTAGTGCATAACATAGCCTTGACCATGTGTGTTTAGGATTTGGTTGATTGTGGAATTGTCATGTTGGTTGTATTCATTTAAAAGGGTTGTAATAATTTCTTTTGTTTAAGTATTTAGGTTGTAATTTATTTATTCATTTGGTTATGTAATAAATAGAATAGGTGCATTTCTTTTATTAGAAAATTGTATTAGGATATAATTTTGTAAAAGAAGATGCACAAGAAGAAGACCCAAAAGCAAGGACACAAAAGACATGGACACTTGAAGCATTTGGATGTGGAATCAAGTGGGAGTTCATGGACACATATGATGTGTCATTGTTAAACCTTAGGAATGACCTTATGACAACACTTGTGATGGCAAACAAGTGTAGTCAACTTAGTGGCTATGGTTATGCATATATGTTTGTATGATTATGCTTGTTTGGTTGTTTGTTGTATGATTGTTGTTTGATATTTGGATATGCAAAACCAACTCATTAGCAAACTTAACAAGCTAAAAATTTACTGTTTCTAATCATTAAGTGGTTAATAAAAGGTTATTAAAAGGATTAATGATTTAATAAAAGAAGTTTTATTAAAAGAGAACCATAGGGTACCATGTATTTGAAAGCATGCGAATACAAGGTACATAGAGTTTTCATAACTAGAATTAATGGAAACTTAAATCCCTTTGGTAACAAGTCTAACACTATCCTTTTACACGACACTCGAATTTCTTGGGAACTATTTGTGGGATAAAGGTCACCTAACCACTTGTAGGGAACTTGTATCTTTGAGGTGAGTCTAACGTACTTGTGGGATAAAGGTCACCTAACTGCTTGTATGTGAAAACTCACACGTGTGTGTAAGTAGGACGACTTGAATTGGAAACCATGTGATTAGGGTCACCGAAGCATGGCGTACAATGGTGTTGATGGGATTAAACATGCCGACTAAACATATGATGTTTAACCGATCCCATAAGACTAGAAGTTGCAATAGGTTGCAATTGTCAACTGTTGACTACCTTGTTAATTTAAATAATGGGATAAAGGTCACCTAACCATCATTTAAATGTAACGTTGGATTCTAGATTTTAATTATTAATTGTCTATGAGACATGTAAAGGGTATTAATAGTTAAAATGCAATTTTTCAGAAATACTAAAATGAACTTTGTAATTTTGTAATAATGGCCGCAAACCACGATGCTACTACCCTGACCGTCCCTACCCTATCACCAAGAACCATCTTAAAAGGGGATCGTCTTAACCATAATAAACTTATGGACTCAATTTCGAAATTTAAGAATCGTTCTCAAAATGAGTAAAGGCCTATGTCCTTGACGATCCCATACCTCACCAACCAACGCTGTTGATGTTAAGGCCTTTTGACGATTGGCTTAGGCACACTAAGGATTCTGTGCAAGTATCCTACCTCATGTAGGGAATATGATTCCCGAACTCCAAAAGGGTTTGGAGCATCATGGGGCATATGACATGATAATCTAGTTGAAGGAAATGTTCCTTCAACAAACTTTAGTAGATTGCTACGAAACGGTTCGAGCACTTTATACATGTCACATGAAAGAAACCCAATCGATATCATCTTATATATTCTTAAGATGAAAAGCCACATTGATAGCCTCAAGATGCTTAACTGTCCTGTCTCAAAGTAGTTGGCCAAGGATTTGATCCTTGATTGCCTAACTAAAGGTTTGTGACATTCATAATAAACTGTAATATGAATGGGTGGGACAAGAGCATTGGTGAACTTCACGCAATGCTCAAAGCAATCGAGGCAGGGATGGGTTGAGAGGTTCTACCTATTCTCTCGATCAATGAGGAAGGCTATAATAAATGGCCAATCCCGATCCTAAGGCAATTATTGCCAAAAGAAAGGAATACATCAAAGCAAAGGTTAATGCGAAACCTCGAAAAGCCTAAGCTTATGAAGCCTAAGGTAACGAAGAACGTTCCATGCTTTGAGTATGGAGAGATAGGACAATGAAAAGGAATTGTCCCTCCTATCTCAAGGAGTTGAAAGACAAGAGGGATGTTGAGCAAACCTCAAATACAATTTCCATGATTCACACATCGTATTAAATGTCATTTCTTCAAACACATGGGTATTGGATACCGGATCTTAAACTCATTCTTGCAATTGTTGCAAAGGGGTTCAAAAGAAATGTGCGCTTCAAGGAAGGAAACTCTATTTTGAGACTTTCAAATTGTTTGGAAGTTGTTCTCAAAACCTATTGTATGCACCTAGTTTGACTAGGAACATAATTAAGGTTTCCTATTAAAACAATGTGATCATGATTTAAAGTTTGTAAATAATGGTATTAAGTTTTATGGATGATGTATTTCATTTTAAGGACATACCTTTTAATGATATCCATGAATTGGTTCATGATAATTCGTCCTACAATAACTTATTATACACATTAAGCACCAAGAAACTTAAAATGGGTTTAAGTTATTATTATCTTTGACATTATCGTATTAGTCACATAAACAAGAATTGGATTCAAACACTTCAAAAGAATGATCTTTTGGAAACAAATGAAAATGTTTCATTTGATAAGTGTGAACCAAAAGACTTACTAGGAATAATACATTTGGATGTATGTAGTCCTTTTAAGACAATGACAAAGATTGGTGAAAGATACTTCATTAATTTACCGACGATTACAGTCGCTATTATTGTGTGCACTTGATGACGCACAAGTATGAAGCTTTTGAAATGTTCAAAATCTTCAATAATGAAGTAGAATATCAACTCTACATAACTATCTGTGTTCTTCATTCTGATAAAGAAGAAACTGAACCCTATTTGGATATGGTTCAATTTATTATGGCTATGAGCTTACCATCTTTATCATTTTGGGTTTTCGCATTGCTCTTTAAGTCTCATATTTTGAATATGACCCGGACCAAGATAGTGTGGATTAGTTGAATATCCTAGAGACTGTATAGGATACTGTTTCTTCGACTCAACAGAGCAAAAGTATTTATTGCTCGAAAGGCTAAGTTCTTGGAAACCGAGTTCTACATGGAAGGAATGACGTATAGAACTGTGGAACTTGATAAGGATCAAAATCCACAAGCCGGTACATTTTTGGTTGACACTAGCTACCAACAAGAGGTTGTTGATGATAATCAAAAGGTTGATAAATATACACAAAACGTTCACAAATCTGGTAGAGTTAGTATTCCATCTTAGTGATATGAACATTCCAAGAATGGATGCTATGTGGTTGACCCCTGTAGGCTAACCATATACCAAGATGCTATGTCCAATTTGGATTGGGACAAATGGCTAGAAGCCATGAACGTAAGGATGCAATCCATGTATAACAACCAAGTTTGAGAATTGGTTGACCCTCCACTTAACTCCAAACCGGTTGGATACAAGTGGGTTTTCAAGACGAAAACAGATATGCATGGAGACTTGAATACTTATAAATCAAAGACTTATAGCATAAGGTTTCCATCAAACTCAATTGGTTGATTATGATGAAGCTCTTGCGCCCGTGGCAATGCTAAAGTCGATTAGGATATCATGTGCCATAACTGCATATTCTGAATATGAGTTTTGGCAAATGGATGTCAAAACCGCTTTTCTTAATGAACATCTCGAAGAGACTGTCCATACAGTTTAGCATGATGGTTTTGTCGATCCATGACATCCTAATAATGCATATAAGTTAAAGTGATCAATCTATGGAGTGAAACAAGCATCGAGAAGGTTGTGTATATATATATGAAGGCTAGTGGGAGCATAATTGTATTCTTAGTGTTGTATGTTGATGACACACTACTATTTGGAAATAATATTCCAACCTTGGAAGGTGTTAAAACCTAGCTTGGAAGATGTTTTTCATATAAGATCTCGTTTAAGCCACCCATATTTTAGAATAAGGATCTATAAGGATAGATCGAGGTGGTTGATAGGGTTAAACCAAAGTGCATATATATTGATAAAATCTTGAAAAGGTTCAAGATGGAAAAACTCTTAGAAAGGTATGGTACCTATTCAAGGAGGGACAGTGTTGACTACGTCTCAATGTCCAAGCTCATAGGATGAGCAAAATCAAATGAATGATATCCCATACACATTTGCTATAGGATCCATCATTTGTGTGATGATATGCACTAGACCGGACGAGTCATGCTTATTAAGTATGACAAAGTAGATACCAATAGAAATAACCATCGGATGGCTCTTAAAAGTATATTGAAATACCTTAGTAGGACTAAGGATATGTTTCTAATATACGGATCTGTTGAAAAGGAAGTCGTTGTAAAGGGTTACACGGATGCAGGCTTCCAAAAACTGATCGAGATGATTTTTGATCATAATCGGGGTATACTTCCATTATGAATGGAGGAGAAGTGTCCTTGAAAGGTTCAAAGCAAGACACGGTAGCATTGTTCACTACAAAAAATCCGAATACATAGCCGCTTCATTGGCAGCTTGGGAAGCTGCATGGATAAATTTGTCCATTGCTTATCTAGGGGTGATCTCTACCATTCAAAACCCCCTAGAAATCTTTGGTAATTACGTGGGTGGGATTACTCAAATCAAGGAACCCCGTACTTATCAAAAGACTAAGCACCTTGAGCGGAGATTCAACATCATAAGGGATGGAGTTGAAAAGGGTAAAGATATGTATTCGTAAAGTTCATAAAGATCAAAACATTGCTGATCCACTAACGAAGCTCCTTGATAAGGGCAAAGTATGAGGGTCATACTTATGCCTTAGGACTTCGATTTACTGGTGATATGAATTGATCTGTTTAGCATATAAAACATGGAACATTTGTAATATTTAACTCTTTTATATATTTGAGTTATGTTCCCTTTTAGCATGTTTATATCCATGAATATGTTTATTATTCTAAATGTCCGTAGTCGGTCATATTTGTGGGAACAAATATGAATGTAAGACTATTCTGAACTTGGATTGGTGGATATTCATAAGGCATGAATATAGAGCAATTGGTTGCTGCCAAGGTTCATAGATATTCGTGGGATACGAGTATTGGACTGACCCGCGTCTCAAATCTTACTACATGGAATCTTATTGATTGATCATAAGTAAATTTGAGTAAAGGCGAATATCATTTGGTATCCTCTGACCTGAGATACATATTGGGTTTTGATATTCACCAAGTGTTATACCTTGAGCTAGTTCTTCGCTGATATGAAATAATGGTCAGTACATAAGGCTATGTTCAGGTATGACATAAGGTGATTGTGAGAAACGTATGTAGTCAAGATGGGATTTGTTCCTCTTATTCATTGAGAGTATGATGTCTAAGGCCTGATTAAGTTAAATCAACAAGGAATGATCATTCTGTGTCCTTGGATTTAACATGACATCTGTAACAAAAGGATAAATGATTGATTCACCTAAATCATTTCAAGTTTGGAACTTGAAGGGGATGATGTTATTGAATGGCTTATAGTCATGCGTATTAAGGGTAGTAAACCGTTGTTAGGCGGTATTTACTGCTTGCATCAATCTTCTATGTATCTTGTGCAAGTGGGAGATTGTTGGATTCTTTATGCCCAAGACACATAGAACATTGATGTGGTTAGTACGTTATGATCCAAGTCGGGTCATACCCAATAACAAGCTTAGCAAACACCAATTAATATTTAATTGATGATATGATCATGCAATTAAATAAATACACCAATTTAGAAAATGGGTTTTCTAAATAAGTTGCATATGAGATTGAACAACTTATATTGATATTTTGTTCATGGATATTATTTGTAATGTTGTTTAATTTAGTTAAATAACATCAAATAATAAAAGTATGTGTATGTTATATAATTAAAAGGTTAATTATATATATGTATCTTTATTAATCTTTAGTTTGACAAAAGATTAACATATAAGGACCTATTGGGAAAATAACAAAAATGGAACAACCCTAATATGGGGTTTCGGCCGCTCCCTTAGGGTATTCCATTCCTTTTGTTTGTTTGGCTCTCTCTTGAGTTGATTCTCTCCAAGAACACACACATACACTCCAATCTTTGATCTCTCTCATATATGCAAGAACCTCAAGGCACAAACCCCTCCCATCTAGAAGAATTTTCGGTTGAAAGTAGGGGTTTTAGCAGCTTTGATTTCGGCTGAAAATCGTTTTTAGCAGCCTATTAGGTTCGATTTTGGTGTTCAAATCCTAGCAAAGATGGTGTTTTCTTGTTGGCTTGTGGGTATGGACACTTGAGGACTTCTACCCTTGAAGTCTTGGCCTTTCTTTTGACTCATTTCTGCCTCCTTTTGGTCGATTTTCACAGCATCCAGAAAGGTTTTGTTATGGTATGATTATATCTCGATTTTGGGTGTTCTTGTTCATATTGTATGCTTGCTTTTCACATAATAAAGATCCTCTTGTTATGGGTTTGTTTGTTTACACATGATAATGGTTATTTTTCAGAAACTTTAACATGTTTAAAGTTGAATATTCCGCTGCGTTTTGTATGTTTAAATGGTTAAACAAGATGTAAATGATCTTACAAACCCTTACAAGATTCAACATGACGGAGTATAAGGTTGCTAAGACACCCATAGACAGAAATCACTCCCTTGGACCTGATCTTTAGGGCGAATGTGTTGGATCTAGAAAGGCTGGTGCAACCAAAACCAAATCACTTATACTATTTTGGTGCAACTAATAAAGGACTTCTGAAGCTAAGTGTGGAACTTCCGAAGGAAAAGGAGCTCTTCCAAAGACAAAGTGTAAGATCAACTTCCGAAGTAAAACTCCAACTTCCGAAGACAAAGTATTCACTTCCAAAGATCAAGACTTAGAGTGAAAGACCAGAAGTCAACTTCCAAGTATGAAAGAAGTCCTCAAGCCTCGGAAGTATATAAGCCTCTTCCGAAGTATAAGTGGCTTTGGAAAAACTTGTTCTTCCGAAGCCAACTTACCTTCGGAAGACACTGCTATTATCCAGTGGACATAAGTATGGTCTCCCTGACACTCCGCTGCAGACCTCTGAGATATTGCATGGCGTTTTCTCAAAAGCCATGTAGTTGACCATACTTTATTCAACTATTTACCTTTATAAGTTAGTAGAGTTGCCATCTTTAGTTGGTGACAAAAGGTATTGAAGGGTTTGCTAGAACACAAAATCCATGTTTAACCATTTAAACTTTCAGAAAACGCAGCGGATATGTAGCTTTTAAAACCGATTTTTAAAGCTGAAAATTTCATGTTCTTAGTTATGTTTTAATATGAAAACAAACCCAAATCAAAAAGGATCATTTATGTGAATAGACAAGCTATGAGAGCAAAACCAAGCATAAAATGGCAGCCACAATAGGTGCTGCCAGAATACCTTTTCAGCCGAAAAACACAAAGATTAGAGGATTTGGATGCTAGAAATCACGGCCAAGACTCCAAGCTAGAAGTCCTCAAGCTTGTATACCCGAAGCTTGTGAAGTACACACCACTCTTGCTAGGGAGAGTTTACCAAAAATCAAAATCAAAGCCTCAAAACCTGCTGTCCAAGCCGTGGATTAAGAGAGAGATGGAGAGAGTTTTTGGTCTTGTTGCATGTGTGTTGATTGTGAGAATGGGGAGTGATGGATGAGTAAAAGAATTGTGTGTTCCAAGGACATAAAGGTCCAATGGGGAACCAGCAAAGGGGCGGCCAAAGTTTAAATTTTAAGAGGTTTCCCTCTTAAAATTATAACACATAAAATATGTTAACAAGTCTTTTAACTAGATATATATACAACTAACCCATTTAATTGTATAATCTAATTACTCCCATTATTAATTTGTAACGTTATCTAACTTATTTAAATAACATTACAAATAACTCATTGAACAAGATATCCTAATAAATTGTTCCATCTCATATGCAACTTATTTAGAAAAACCCATTTTCTAAATTGGTGTTAATATTTAATTGCATGATCATATCATCAATTAAATATTAGCAGGTGTCTTCTAAGCTCGTTATTGGATATAACCCGACTTGGATCATAACGTACTAACCACATCAATATTATAAGTGTCTTCGGCACACAGGATCCAACAATCTCCCACTTGCCCAAGATTCATAGAAGATTGATGCAAGCAGTAAATACCGCCTAACAACGGTTTACTACCCTTAATATGCATGACTTATAGCCATTCAATAACATCATCCCTTTCAAGTACCCTACTTAAATGATTTAGGTGAATCAATCATCTATCCTTTTGTTACAGATGTCATGTTAAATCCAAGGACACAGAATGATCATTCCTTGTTGATTTAACTTAATCAGGCCTTAGACATCTAACTCTCAACGAATAAGAGGAACAAATTCCATCTTGACTACATACGTTTCTCACAAACACCTCGTGTTATACCTGAACATACCCTTATGTACTGTCCACTATTTCAGGACAGTGAAGAATAAGCTCAAGGTATAATACTTGGTGAATATCAAAACCCAATATGTATCTCAGGTCGGAGGATACCAAATGATATTCGCCTTTACTCAAATTTACTTATGATCAATCAATAAGATTCCATGTAGTAAAATTTGAGATGTGGGTTAGTCCAATATTTGTATCCCACAAATATCTATGAACCTTGGTAGCAACCCATTGCTCTATATTCATCCTTATGAATATCAACCAATCCAAGTTCATAATAATCTTACCTCACACTTGTTCCCACAAGTATGAACGACTACGGACATTTAGAGTAAACAATTTACTCATGGATTAAACATGCTAAATTGGAACATTAATTGAAACATTATAACCAAATAATTTTATTCAAATTATAAAGAGTTCCACATATCCAAATACAAAGTTTACAGATCAAATCCAATCACTAGAATATCGAAGTCCCATGGCACAAGTATGACCTTCATGCTTTGCTTTTTCAAGGAGCTTCGTGAGAGGATCCGCAATGTTTTGATCCGTGTGAACTTTGCGAATACATATCTTTCCCTTTTCAACTTCATCTCGTATGTAGTTGAATCTCCGCTCAATGTGCCTAGTCTTTTGATGAGCACGAGGTTCCTTGATTTGAGCAATCGCACCCTCGTTATCACAAAAGATCTCTAGGGGGTCCTGAATGGAAGGGACAACCCCCTAGATCGGCAATAAATTTCTTCAACCATGCAGCTTCTTGAGCTGCCAATGAGGCGGCGACGTATTCTGATTCTGTAGTTGATAGAGGCACCACATCCTGGTTGGAGCTCTTCCAAGAGACAGCTCCTCCATTCAGAATGAAAATGTATCCCGATTGTGACCGTGAATCGTCACGATCGGTTTGGAAACTCGCATCCGTGTAACCTTTTACAACGAGCTCCTCGTTACCAGATCCATAGATCAGGAACATATCTCTTGTCCTCCTTAGGTACTTAAGTATGTTCTTAACAACCATCCAATGACTGTTTCCAGGATTTTGCTGGTAACGGCTTGTCATGCTCAAGGCGCATGACACGTCCGGCCGAGTGCATATCATTGCATACATGATGGATCCAATAGCAGATGCATATGGGATTGCCTTCATTTTATCTTGCTCATCCTTTGAGCTTGGACATTGAGTCGTACTCAATATCGTTCCTCTTTGAATAGGTACGGTACCTTTCTTAGAGTTTTCCATCTTGAACCTTTTCAAGATCTTATCAATGTATGCACTTTGATTCAAACCAATCAACCGCCTTGATCTATCCCTATAGATCTTTATTCCCAGAATGTAGGCGGCTTCACCAAGATCCTTAATGGAAAAACAACTTCCAAGCCAGGTTTTTACACCTTCCAGGGTTGGAATGTCATTTCCAAATAGTAGTATGTCATCAACATACAGTACTAGGAAAGTTATTGTGCTCCCACTAGCCTTCTTATACACACAAGCCTCATCAGCGTTTTTGATGAAGCCAAATTTCTTTACCTCCTCATCAAAACGGTGATTCCAGCTTCTCGATGCTTGTTTCAATCCATAGATTGAGTTCTTTAACTTGCATACTTTATTAGGATGTTTTGGATCGACAAAACCTTCAGGCTGAACCATATAAATATCTTCCTCAAGATATCCATTTAGGAAGGCGGTTTTGACATCCATTTGCCAAATCTCATAATCATAATGAGCAGCTATGGCAAACAATATCCTTATAGACTTTAGCATCGCAACAGGTGAGAAGGTTTCATCATAATCAACCCCTTGAGTTTGAGTGAAACCCTTCGCTACAAGTCTAGCTTTATAAGTATCCAAGTTTCCATGCATATCGATTTTCTTCTTGAAAACCCACTTACTTCCAACTACCTTGGAATTAAGGGGTGGTACAACAAGTTCCCAAACTTGATTGTCATACATGGATTGCATCTCAACGTTCATGGCTTCAAGCCATTTGTCACAATCCGAATTGGACACTGCATCATGGTATGTGGTTGGTTCATCTGAATCTACCACATAGCATCCATCCACGAAAAATCCGTATCTTTCAGGTGGATTACTAATTCTACCACTTCTGCGAAGGTCTTGTGTGTATTGATCAACCCCTTGATCATCCTCAACATCCTCATGTTGAGTGCTAGTTTCAACCAAACGTGCATTGGGTTGTGGTTCTTGATCCTCTTCAAGGTCCACTGTTCTACTGCCAGCTCCTTCCATAAGGAACTTTGCTTCTAAGAACTCACCCTTTCTGGCAACAAACACCTTTTGTTCCAGCGGATCATAGAAATAATATCCCATAGAATCTCTAGGATATCCAACAAAGATACACTTGGTGGATCGGACTTCTAACTTGTTTGGGGTGGGAGTCTTAACATAAGCCTCACAACCCCAGACCCTTAAGTATGATAGGGATGGAACCCTTCCATGCCATATCTCAAAAGGTGTCCTTTCCACCTTTTTGGTTGGGGCCATATTTAGAATACGGGCCGCGGAGAGCAGAGCGAAACCCCAAAATGATAGAGGTAATGAGCTTCTAGCCATCATAGATCGGACCATATCCAATAAGGTTCGATTCCTCCTCTCAGACACACCATTATGTTGTGGTGTTCCAGGTGGAGTGAGTTGTGAGACAATCCCACAACTCCTAAGATGATCTTGAAAGGTATCACTTAGGTATTCACCTCCTCTATCGGTACGGAGAACTTTAATTGACTTGTTGAGTTGATTTTCTACTTCATTCTTGAAGATTTTGAACATTTCAAAAGCTTCATCTTTGTGCCTTAATAAGTACACATACCCATAGCGACTATAATCGTCGGTAAAGGTAATGAAGTATCTTTCACCATTCCTAGTCATTGGCTTAAAAGGACCACATACATCCGAATGTATGATTCCTAATAAATCTTTTGCCCTTTCGTTAGTTCCACTAAAGGGTGCCTTAGTCATCTTTCCTTGTAAACAAGATTCACAAACATCAAATGAATCACATTCATTTGCTTTTAAAAGACCATTCTTTTGAAGTTTTTGTAAACGTTTCTTGTTTATATGGCCAAGACGACAATGCCAAAGATAGGTATCACTCAAGTCCAACCTGAGTTTCTTGGTGTTAGTTTGGTACAATGAACTATTTAAAGTATTTTCATGAACCAATTCATAAATACCATTAATGGGAATAGCTTTAAAATAGAACATACCATTAAAAGAAACATGAATATCTCTTTGAACAAATGATAATACATATCCAAATTGTTTTAACAGGGCTACAGAGATAATATTCCTAGTCAAACTAGGAGCATACAAAACATTGTTCAAAATTACTTCCAAACCATTTGGAAGTTTCAAGATGTAGTCACCACGAGCTTCAACTTGAACTTTAGCCCCATTGCCCATGTAGAGGCTTACATCCCCTTTCTTGAAGTCACTACTTCTTTTGAACCCCTGCAACAAATTGCAAATGTGAGTTCCACATCCGGTATCTAATACCCATGTGTTAGAGGATATCATGTTTAAATCAATATGGATCATGTATATTGTACCTGAGGTCTGCCCGGCATCCCTCTTTGCTTTCAACTCTTGGAGATGGACAGGACAATTCCTTGCCCAATGTCCAATCTCCCCACACTTGAATCATGGGTCGTTAGTAGCAACCTTTTGCTTTTTCTCTTGTGGTTTGGGTGGTACCCTTACCACCCCTTTCCCTTTTCCCCAAGCGGGTCCCTTACCCTTAGCAACCTTTGCCTTGGGTGCGGGACGAGGCCTTTTATTGTTCCCACCTTCATTGATGGTGAGAACGGGTAAAACCCTTTTACCCATGGCCGCCTCGGCCATTTTAAGCATTGAGTGAAGCTCACCAATGCTCTTGTCCCAAGCATTCATGTTGTAGTTCAACACAAACGTCTCGAACTTCTTGGTAAGGCCATTTAGGATCAAATCTGTGGCCAATTCCTTCGAAACGGGACAATTTAGCCTCTCGAGGCGGTCAATATGACTTTTCATCTTAAGTACATAAGATGAAACAGATTGGTTGTCATCCATACGACATGCATGGAGTGCTCGAACCGTTTCGAAGCGCTCAACCCTTGCTTGCTGTTGGAACGTTTCCTTCAGTTGGGTTATCATGTCGTAAGCTCCGTGATGTTCATACTCCTTTTGGAGATCCGGAGTCATGCTCGCTAGCATGAGACAAGACACTTGGATGGAGTCCTTAGTGTACTTCAACCAATCGTTGAAGGCCTCCTCATCATCCTCGCTAGGTTGATCGGGGATAGGGTCGTCTAAAACATACGATCTTATCTCTTGCTTGAGAACGATTCTCAAGTTTCGATACCAATCGATGAAGTTGTTATGATTTAGACGTTCCTTTTGGAGGATCGCTCGTAGAGATTGGTTGGACGCGGATGAGTTATCGGAATTATCATTATTTGAGGCCATCTACAAAATTTAACAAAGTTTTATTTTAGTATTTTTGATATTGTAATTTTAATAATAAATGCCTTTTAAGGTCTTTCATATTAAAATCTAGAACCCAACATTACATTTAAATTGTGGTTAGGTGACCTTTATCCCACGTTTTAAATTAACAAGGTGGTCAACGTTTGACGATTGCAACCATTTGCAACTTCTAGAAATATGGGATCGACTTGAAACATCATATGTAAAGTCGGCATGTTAATCCCATCAACACCATTTGGAAACCACAACGTAGGTGATCCATTTGACATGATTTGCAAATCAAGACACCCTACTTACACCCATGTGTGAGTTTGCCAAAACAAGTGGTTAGGTGACCTTTATCCCACAAATAAGGCATTCTCACCTCAAGTCACAAGTTCCCTCAAAATGGTTAGGTGACCTTTATCCCACTAAGAGTTCCCAAATGACTCAAGTGTTGTGTAAAAGGACGGTGTTGATCTTGTTTGTAAAAAAGGTTTAGAGGTTTCAAAATTCTAGTTTAGAAAACTCTATGTACTTGTATTTGCATGCTTTCAAATACAAGGTACCCTATGGTTCTTTGATTAAAACCTATTTTAATCTTTAAAATCATTAAATTACTTTAATAACCTTTTATTAACTTTTAAGAACCATCAATTTTCAGCTTGTTAAGTTTGTTAATGAGTTTGTTATGAATATCCAAATATCAACCAAACAATCAAACAACAAACAATCAACCAAGCATAAACATAAAAAACCATATGTGCATATGTGCATAACCATAGCATCTAAAGTGGTCCACACTTGTTTGCCATCACAAGTGTGGTCCATAGGACATTCCTAAGGGTCACAACAAAGCATATAGAAAACTTCCAAAGCCTCCCACTTGAAACCGCATCCAAAATGCTCCATGTTTCTTTCATGACCTTCCTTTGTGCTTCAAATGTGTATGTCTTCATATTACAAGATATAAAGTCCTAATACAAGATATCTAGTAAAATGAAAATACACCTAATCTATTTATTACAACCCAATAATAAATAAATTACATTTGAAACAAAGCACAAACAACAAATAATACAACCCAATTGAATGAATGAATACAACCATCACAAACATCCAAACAATCACAAGGTCAATGGCTGGGTTATGCACTAAAACAAGCATCTATCATAACATCCAAAATATAACTATGAATCCCCTTAAAACCAACGAATTTTCAGCCAACATAAACTGAAAAATTCGGGTTTAGATGTTGTCCAAACAACACAACATATCAACATATATATATCTTTCAAGATTTAATCTTAAGCATGTATAATATAATCTTGAAAGTTGGGGATTCAACAAAACAGAAACATAGCAGCCCCAAATCAGCTAATATTAAGATTATTATCATCCTTTAAAACCTATTTTAAAGGACAAAACAAGCAAGTCATCCACATAACCGGCTCTTGATGCCATTGAAGGGTTTGCTAGAACACAAAATCCATGTTTAACCATTTAAACTTTCAGAAAACGCAGCGGATATGTAGCTTTTAAAACCGATTTTTAAAGCTGAAAATTTCATGTTCTTAGTTATGTTTTAAGATGAAAACAAACTCAAATCAAAAAGGATCATTTATGTGAATAGACAAGCTATGAGAGCAAAACCAAGCATAAAATGGCAGCCACAATAGGTGCTGCCAGAATACCTTTTCAGCAGAAAAACACAAAGATTAGAGGATTTGGATGCTAGAAATCACGGCCAAGACTCCAAGCTAGAAGTCCTCAAGCTTGTATACCCGAAGCTTGTGAAGTACACACCACTCTTGCTAGGGAGAGTTTACCAAAAATCAAAACCAAAGCCTCAAAACCTGCTGTCCAAGCCGTGGATTAAGAGAGAGATGGAGAGAGTTTTTGGTCTTGTTGCATGTGTGTTGATTGTGAGAATGGGGAGTGATGGATGAGTAAAAAGACTTGTGTGTTCCAAGGACATAAAGGTCCAATGGGGAACCAGCAAAGGGGCGGCCAAAGTTTAATTTTAAGAGGTTTCCCTCTTAAAATTATAACACATAAATTATGTTAACAAGTCTTTTAACTAGATATATATACAACTAACCCATTTAATTGTATAATCTAATTACTCCCATTATTAATTTGTAACGTTATCTAACTTATTTAAATAACATTACAAATAACTCATTGAACAAGATATCCTAATAAATTGTTCCATCTCATATGCAACTTATTTAGAAAAACCCATTTTCTAAATTGGTGTTAATATTTAATTGCATGATCATATCATCAATTAAATATTAGTAGGTGTCTTCTAAGCTCGTTATTGGGTATAACCCGACTTGGATCATAACGTACTAACCACATCAATATTCTAAGTGTCTTGGGCACACAGGATCCAACAGGTAAATCATGGACATGTCATTACTACCATATCTTAGATAATACTTTATCTAAGATACCTTAACTTTAGCATTGTAGTATATGCTTTAGTCTTAGGTTTCTAGCTGGTATCAAAGTATATCCGGCTGTAGGATCTGGTATATATATAGTTTCTCACTGTAATTCATGTTTTTATGCTTGTAAGAGTCTTGTAATACTTTGAGTTGAGAAGTAATATATAAAAGTGCCTTGAAAATTATTTCCTTGTGTTCTTTGCTACTTATTATATTATTATCAACTCTGAGAACTGATTCTATTTCATCTGATTTGAGTGTAATATAAGTGAGTTTGAGAGAAATCCAAGTGTTAAGTGACAAAACCGATCCTGCAATTGGTATCAGAGCTTTTTAGGCTCTTGATTGTGAGATCTTACCATCCTAATCAACCTGTTTTTCACTCCTCCTTACACCATACTCAAAATGTCCCTCAACAAGTCTGAAGTAGAAATGGGGACGATGAATAAAGCACCCATCATCACCCCTGATAACTTCAGGTCATGGAGCAGACGAATGGAATGCTTCATCAGGTATCAAGACAGCAAGATATGGCAATCTATTGTCAATGGCCTGTATAAGCCAAAGGTGGCTGGTGGAAACGGTGCCATGATAGAGAAAGTTGTTGAAGAATAATCTGATGAGGACCGGAAGAAGCTGGACATTGATAGCAATGCTATGACTGTTCTCATGACTGCAATTCCCAACTCCATCATGGTGGGGTTTGAGCATTGCAAGTCAGCCAAAGAACTGTTTGATGCACTTGCTCACATGTACTCAAGTTCAAATGACTCCAAGAAGGACTCAATGAAGCAGCAGTTCGAGAACTTCACCTACATTGCTGGAGAGACCCTCAGTCAGCAATACTTCAGGTACATGGATCTCATTTCTTCCCTTCATTCTGTGGGAATTACTCTTGAACTTAGAGACCTCACAAGAAAGTTCATGAGTGCACTTCCCAATGAGTGGACGTTCTACTGTGTCTCTATCAAGGGAACAAAAAACCTGAACACACTCACCATGACCGAACTTTACGCCATCCTTGATGGATACCGTATGGAAATGGAGAATAAGAGAGGTCATCAGACAAGCAGACCCTTGAGTCTTCATGTTAGCAACGCTTTAACGGTTGCTGAAGGCTCAGGACCCTCCCAACCTCAACAGTACCTGACTTATACCCAGCAGCCATCCTATTCTTCTGGGCCATATATCACATTTCCTGAGACTCCAAGGTCTCAACAAGCTCACCAAAGCTCCTTTCAGGACAGCTGTGCTGTTGTCTCAAGAAGTTGACACTCTAGTGATTATCAGTATTGCTTTGATGATCTAGAGTGCTTCAACCCAGATGACATGGAATACATGGACATAGTCCAACAAATGGCTCTCTTAACCTATAGAGCAAAGAAGTTCTTCAAGAGAACTAGAAGGCAATTTCCCCAAAACCCAATCAATAGCAAATTTGGGTTTGACAAAACCAAGGCCAAATGTTACAACTATAACAAACTTGACCATTTTGCAAGGGAATACAAGGCTCCCAAGTCAAATTCGGGAACCCACCAAGCCTCCACACATCCCTCTACACCAAAGCCCACTGGAAAGTCAACAAAGACAGCTGCAATGGCTCAAGAAGTTGACTGGAGCTTCATTGTACAGGATGTGACTCCTGCTCAAGCACTCATGGCCGAAACAGATGATAATAAGGTATATGAACATCTCTGTACTTCTGCCTGTATTGCTAAGGTTAAATTGTATCAAGACTACAATATGGAGATTAAATCCGATATTGAGTCTTTAAATGTTTTAAAATCTGATTCTAAAAGGGTTGAATCTGACTATCAAAGAAAAATTGAGGAGTTGGGGAAAAGTGTGTCCTTATTAAAACATGAACACACAAACTATAAGACTCAAATAAAGGAATTAATATCCAAATTGTTTGAGGCTCAAGCCTAGCTTGTCACAGTTGAGGCTCAAGCTAGGAAGTATGCTATTTCTGAGCAAAACTTCCAAGCCATTCTTGCATCATCCTCTCACTCAAAACTTTGTTACCAAAACAAATGTGGGTTGGGAACTAATGAAATTGCTCTACCACACTCTTAT
Source organism: Flaveria ramosissima (assembly GCA_025215565.1). Classification (NCBI taxonomy): domain Eukaryota; kingdom Viridiplantae; phylum Streptophyta; class Magnoliopsida; order Asterales; family Asteraceae; genus Flaveria; species Flaveria ramosissima. Next base: position 43,972,462 of record CM046035.1, on the reverse strand, counting down.
GAGTCTATAAGACAACCAAGGTGTGGCACTGAAGAGCAAGAGGTTCCATCTGCTGACCCACCTTCTCATGAGTCAAAGAGTGATGCAACCATGGAGACCATCACAGGGAAGAATCAGGTAATTTTACCCACCCTTACCTATGACGATCAACCCCTGACCACCAAAGCCAGAAGAAGTAGAGCTAAGGCGGCCAGAAAAACTGCCAAGAAAGTGGCAGAGTCTAAGCTGAAGATAGACCCAAAGCAAAAGGGTGTATTCATCTCAGCTGGATTCCAGGTGGTAGGAAACTCTGATTCAGGAAAGGAGTGTAGTACTAGCACTCCTATCCTACCAAAGGATCAGAATTTAAAAGGAAAGGTAGCTGATGAAGAGAAAAAGAACAAGAAACATCAATCCTCAAATTCCCAAAAGATTAACATTGCATGCATAATGTGTGGTCTGCAAAACCACATGGCAAAAGATTGATACTACAATCGTGCTAGCACACATTATGCAAATAATGTTAAAAAGGAAGGAGTCAGGGAAGGTTTCTCATTTGGACCATATCAAATGGTTCAAGTGATGAAAAAGGGAAAGCTTGTTTCCGAAGCAAGGTTGCTTTCGGAAGAAGGTCCTTCTTCCGAAGGGATAAAGGCTTCGGAAGCTAAAGCTGTCAAGACTCAAAAGAATAAAAGAGTCCACTTGAGACCATCCCTTAAGAAGACTACTTCGGAAGAAAAGGTGGTGAAGGCTTCTTCCGAAAAGAAAGAAGCTTCGAAAGAATGCCAAGCTGCAAAAGCTTCAACAAGCTCATCCTCCATGATCAACCAAGGGATGGAATGGAAGATCAAGGAAGATGCTGTAGCCCAAACCTCTTCTACAAAGACATCCATTGAACCCCAATGCATAAATTTTGGTTCAATTATGTCACTATCATTGGAAGAACCCAAGACCAACAAGGCTTGGGTTTCCAATCAAAACTAATAATCTCATCTTATGTGCAGGGACATCCATATGACAAGAATAACAATGTTTGGATTGTGGATAGTGGATGCTCCAAGCACATGACAGGGAACAGATCTCTCCTTCAACAATTTCAACATTATAATGGAGGTCCTGTCCAGTTTGGAGGTGAGGCCGAAGGATATATTTCTGGCAGAGGAAGTATGTCCAACGGAAAATTAAAAGTTGACAAAGTTCACTTTGTGAAACATCTTGAACACAACCTGTTAAGTGTTTCTCAGTTCTGTCATCAAAAGCATCAAATGCTCTTCACAGAACATGAGTGCATAATCCTCAAACCCGGGATGACAATTCCTCAGGAATTGGTGCTTCTTAGATCTCCCAGGAAAAGGGATATGTACAAGCTGGATATGAACAATGCTTCCCCAATGGATGAAATATCATGCTTTCTTTCCAAAGCTAATGGTGATGAGTCAACACTATGACATAAACAAACGTGTCATGTAAATTTTAAGACAATGAACAAATTGGCTAAAATTAACTTGGTAGATGGTTTGCCTAAAAAGGAATTTTTCTGCAAATATAACTGTGTTGCATGTCTGAAAGGGAAGCAACACAGGACATCTCATAAATCCAAAGTTGTTAACTCCATCACCACTCCATTACACTTATTGCACATTGATCTATTTGGTCCCACAAGTATAATGAGCATTGGAAGGAAATCATATTGCCTTGTGATTGTTGATGATTTTACTAGATTTACATGGGTATTTTTTTTAAGAACCAAAGATGAAACTACTGAAACTTTAAAATTCTTTATTCTTAAAATAGAAAATCAAATTTATCACGATGTTAAAATAATTAGAAGTGATCAAGGGACTGAGTTTAAAAACCACGTTCTTGACTCATTCTGTAACTCAAAAGAGATTGCCAGACAATATAGTGACCCTAGAACTCTTTAACAAAATGGTGTTGCTGAGAGGAGGAACAAGACACTTATTGAGGCTGCTCGGACTATGTTAGCTGATTCAAAGCTGATTCAAATCAACACTTTGAGGAATCTTTCAACATTGTAGTTAATGAGCACACTCCTTGTGTTAGGGGGAATGGCCCTGATCACATCTTTGATTTAGAATTGTTTCCAAACTATTCTAAACCTTCTTGTGAGAATGTTTTAGCTGGAACAGCTGCTCAAAGTGATTCTATTGATGACAAACTGTTTGAGCTTCCCAGACCTATTCCAAGTTCTCCAAGAGCTGCAACAAATCAAGTTCCCACTATTGGCAGATCTGACAGTATAAAAGCAGATAAAAGCAACATCTTGAAGAAACAGGCAACTGTTAATGCTGCTTCACAGCAAACAAATGATGATGTTTCTCATTCATTCAATCAATCCTCATTTAATGAGTTTGAAACAACAGCTAGACCAAGTGCTCAAGCTCCTAAGCAAAATATGTCCATTTTGGATCTATCTTTGCAACTGGACGTAATCCCTAGACATAGGATTCAGAACACTCATCCTGCTGAGAACATCATAGGGGAAGTCTCTGAAGGTGTGAGAACAAGAGGACAAACTCACAATGGGAATGTTTGCTTGTACTCATGCTTTTTATCCCAAATGGAACCCAAGAAGGTAGAAGATGCATTGAAAGATAGTAGCTGGATTGAATCAATGCAAGAGGAGCTGCTTCAATTCAAAAGACAAAAGGTTTGGAACCTATGTCCGCTACCATCTGGTCAAGTACCTATAGGCACTAAATGGGTTTTCAGAAACAAAAGAGATGATAGAGGCTTGATTATCAAGAACAAATCAAGACTGGTGGTTCAAGGATACACTCAAGAAGAGGGAATCAATTATAATGATATCTTTGCACCTGTTGCAAGACTTGAGGCAGTTAGGATCTTCCTTGCTTATGCTGCATCAAAGAATTTCATTGTCTACCAGCTTGATGTCAAGTGTGCCTTTCTATATGGGGATATAGATAGGGAAGTCTATGTATGCCAACCTCCAGGATTTGAAGACCCACAACATCCCAACTATGTGTGCAAATTGGATAAAGCTCTATATGGGTTGCACCAAGCACCTAGGCTGTAGTATGAGACATTGTCTCAGTTTCTCTTGAAGAATGCTTACACTAGAAGTACCATTGATAAGACTCTTTTCATAAGGAAGTCTGGGAAAGACATCTTGCTCGTTCAAGTCTATGTTGATGACATCATATTTGGTTCCTCAAATGACCAAATATGTAAGGACTTTGAGAGCATCATGAAGAAGAAGTTGAAATGAGTTCCATGGGAAAAATGGACTTTTTCCTGGGAATTCAGGTGAAGCAAATGAAGGAATGGTTTTTCATTAGTCAATCTAAGTATGTCAATGATATCTTAGAAAGATTTGACATGAAAGATTATAAGGCAGCCAAAACACCTATACCCAAAAAACACAATCTCTGCCCTGACTTTGAGGGGAGGATACTGATTAACATCAGTATAGAGCAATTATTGGTTCTCTGATGTATCTCACATCAAGTAGACCTCATATCATGTTTGCAACTTGTATTTGTGCAAGATATCAGGCTGCTCCAAAAGTGTCTCACCTAGTTGCTGCCAAGAGAATCCTAAGATACCTCAAAGGAGCATCTAAACTAGATCTTTGGTATCCAAGGAATAGTGATTTCAATCTCTATGGTTACTCTAACAGTGATTATGGTGGCTGCTTTATCAACAAGAAATCAACATCCGGTGGATGTCCATTTCTTGGTGGAAGGATCATCTCATGGCAATGCAAGAAGCAATCCTGTGTCTTGACATCAACTGCTGAAGTTGAATACATTGCTGCTGCTAGTTGATATGCTCAGCTGCTGTGGATTCAAAACCAGATGATATACTACGGATTCAACTTCATGAGCACTCCTATCCATATTGACAAAAACATTGCTTTCTCCATTACTGAAAATCCAGTGAAGCACTCCAAGACTAAGCACATTGATATCAGGTATCATTTCATTAGAGATATTCATGAGAAAAATTTAATCAAGCTAATCAAAGTTGACTCAAATGAACAATATGCTGACTTGTTCACCATAGCCTTTGATGAACAAAGATTCAAATATCTCATTACAGCTATTAGGATGATAAACCTCGATTAGTCTATCTCATTTGAAACCTTTTTATGTGTAAAGTTTTATGTCAAAACAATATAAGCCCTGTTACAAAAGGTCTTTCTCTGAAAGTTTCTCTAAGTATAAATTCTTCTGAAGAGGAATTAACCCTCGTAAGATATCTTACATATCTTTCGAAGCAAATTGCTCCCAGGATAATTTTCTTTTTGGAAGAGTTGTTAAGTCTCGGAAGAAGCGATTGATTTCATATCAGTTCTACTTCTGAAGCTTATAACACTTTCCATTCAAAAAGCAACATATACTCTCGGAAGTAAAAACTTTACATTCGGAAGAAAATTTGCCTTCGGAAAAACCTTACCTTCGGAAATGCTTTATACTCGAAAGAAAGACTTTATTGTGTACTGGAAATCTTTTGGGCCCCACTCTGTAAAAAGTAAAGATTTTGTTAATGATGTCAGATTATTTAAATGGACTAAACCTTACCGCCCTTATCACATCCCCACTGAAACGTCCCATCATCTTATCCACACCCCTTAAACCGCCATTTCACCTATTTAAATAACTCCGGCTAATCACTTTCATCCTTTTTACCAAATTTACTGCCCTAAAATCTTCCTTCATCCTCAATTCACCCTATTCCGAACTATCTTCCTGCAACTTTCTCAAATGGCACTAAACCCTCAGCACAACCAAGCCGCACTTCTTGATTTTTCAAGGGATGCCGACTTCTCAGATATCATCTCCTTTGTAACCCAATCTTCTTATTACACTGCCCTGACTATTAATCCCACGGTTTAATCAAATCATTTGTCTGAATTTTGGGCAAAGGGTCAAATTGAAACCCTAAATGGGGTTCGTGTCATAAGATCGCGCATCTGTGGCCAGGAGTTGGTCATTTTTAAACAACTCATCAGGGAGCATCTCGAGCAGAGTTCCCCAAGGCAGATTTAGACAACACTTATATCCAAATGGGATATGGTGGAGATGTAAGCAGGTCAACCGTTTACAAGTTTAACTTCACTTACAACTGGAAGTTCCTGCTGCATGTAATTCTTCATTGCTTGTCCGACAAATCTGGGGGATGGGATCAAATCCCATATGAACTTGGGTGCTTAGTTCATGGTTTAGTGAGAAGCCTTCGCTTTAACTACTCAAGATTTGTGCTGACCAATCTTATGGGAAACCTTCAATGGGACACATTCTTCATGTATCCTAGGTTTCTTCAGCACATAATCAATTGTGAGATGGACTAGAGTAAGCTTGTCTGTGCAGCTGCTCTAATTGTTCCTCAAATGAGGCTGACCATATTCAAAATACGAGCCGCGGAGAGCAATGCGAAACCCCAAAATGATAGAGGTAGTGAGCTTATAGCCATCATAGATCGAACCATATCCAATAGGGTTCGATTTCTCCTTTCAGACACACCATTATGTTGTGGTGTTCCAGGTGGAGTAAGTTGTGAGACGATCCCATAATTTCTTAGTTGGTACAGAAAAGCCTCACTGAGGTATTCACCTCCTCTGCCTGAACGAAGAACTTTAATAGTTTTTTTGAGTTGATTTTCTACTTCATTCTTGATGATTTTGAACATTTCAAAAACTTCATGTTTATGCGTCATCAATTACACATAACCATATGGACTATAATCGTCGGTAAAGGTAATGAAGTATCTTTCACCATTTTTTGTCATTGTCTTAAAAGGGCCACATACATCCGAATGTATGATTCCCAATAAGTCTTTTGCCCTCTCGTTAGTAGCACTAAAGGGCGACTTGGTCATCTTCCCTTGTAAACAAGATTCACACTTATCAAATGTAACATTTTCATTTGTTTTCAAAAGACCATTCTTTGGAAGTGTTTGAATTCGATTCTTGTTTATGTGACCAAGACGACAATGCCAAAGATATGAATTACTTAAAACCAATTTAAGTTTCTTGGTGCTTGATTGGTATAATGAGTTATTATAGGATGAATCATCATGAACCAATTCATAGATACCATTAAAAAGGCATAGCCTTAAAATAAAACACATAATCCACATAAACATGAATACCATTGTTAACAAACTTTAATTCATAACCACATTGTTTTAAAAGGGAAACAGAAATTATATTCCTAGTCAAACTAGGACCATACAAAATGTTCTTAAGAACAACTTCCAAACCATTTGAAAGTTTCAAAATATAGTCTCCTTGGGCTTCGACATCAACTTTTGCTCCGTTGCCCATGTAGAGACTTGTCTCCCTTCTTGAAGTGCTTATTTCTTTTGAACCCCTGCAACAAATTGCAAATATGTGTTCCACATCTGGTATCCAATACCCATGTGTTTGAAGAAATAACATTCAAACCAATATGTATCATGAAAGTTGTACCTGAGGTTTGCCCAGCATCCCTCTTGTTTCTCAACTCTTTGAGATAGGTGGGACGATTCCCTTTCCAGTGTCCTATCTCGCCACACTCAAAGCATGGATCGTTCTCTGTTACCTTAGGCTTCTTAAGCTTAGGCTTTAGAGGTTCTGCTTTAGCCTTCCCTTTCCTTTTACCTTTAATGTACCCCTTGCCTTTGGCAACATTTGCCTTGGGTTCGGGGAATGGCCTTTTCTTTTTGCCTCCCTCATTGATCGAGAGAACAGGTAGAACCTTTCTACCCATCCCTGCGTCGGCTGGTTTGAGAATTGCGTGAAGCTCACCAATGCTCTTGTCCCACCCGTTCATATTGTAATTCATTATGAACATCTCAAACCTTTTGGTTAGGCCATTAAGGATCAAATCTGTGGCCAACTCCTTTGAGACGAGACAATTAAGCCTCTCAAGGCGATCAACGTGGCTTTTCATCTTAAGAACATAAGATGATACCGATTGGGTATCTTCCATGCGACATGCATGAAGCGCTCGAACCGTTTCGTAGCACTCTACCCTAGCTTGTTGAAGGAACATTTCCTTCAATTGGGTAATCATGTCATATGCCCCATGATGCTCAAAGTCCTTTTGGATTTCAGGAATCATGGTTCCCAACATGAGGCAATCGTTATAGGTAGTCCTGCATGGAATCGTCAGTGTATTTAAGCCAATTGTTATAGGCCTCAACATCCTCGGGGTCGGGTTGCTCAGGAATGGGATCTTCAAGGACATAGGCCTTTTTCTCTTGCTTGAGAACAATTCTCAAGTTTCGAAACCAGACCATAAAGTTATTATGGTTAAGACGATCCCTTTCTAAGATGGTTCTCCGTGATAGGGTAGGGACGGTCGGGATGGTAGCATTGTTATTTGCGCCCATTTCTACAAAATTACAAAGTCGATATTAGTATTTCTGAAAAAAAATACATTTTAATTATTAATACCCTTTACATGTCTCATAGACAATTAATAATGAAAATCTAGAATCCAACATTATATTTAAATGATGGTTAGGTGACCTTTATCCCATTATTTAAATTAACAAGGTAGTCAACACTTGACAATTGCAACCTATTGCAACTTCTAGTTTTATGGGATCGGTTAAACATCTTATGTTTAGTCGGCATGTAAAATCCCATCAACACCATTGTACGCCATGCTTCGGTGACACTACGCACATGGTTTCCAATTCAAGTCGTCCTACTTACACACACGTGTGAGTTTACACATACAAGTGGTTAGGTGACCTTTATCCCACAAATATGTTAAGCCCACCTCAAACACACAGGTTCCCTAAAAGTGGTTAGGTGACCTTTATCCCACAAAGAGTTCTCAAGTGATTCAAGTGCTTTCGTGTAAAAGGATGGTGTTAAACATGTTCCTAAAGGGATTTTAGTTTTCATTAATTCTAGTTATGAAAACTCTATGTACCTTGTATTCGTATGCTTTCAAATACATGGCACCCTACGTTTTCTTTTTAATAAAACCTCTTTATTTGAAATCATAAATCCTTTTAATAACCTTATATTAGTCACATAATGATAAGAAACCCAAGAATTCAGCTTGTTATGATTATTTATTTAGATTGTTAAGCATATCCACATATCAAACAATCAACATAAAATGAATAATCAAACAAGCATATATAAAACAACCACATGTGCATAACCATAGCCACTATGTTGACAACACTTGTTTGCCATCACAAGTGTTGTCATTAGGTCTTTCCTAAGGGTTAAATACAACACAAAAGATGAGATCTCCAAAGACCCCCACTTGAAATTGCATCCAAATGCTTCAAGTCCTTCTCTTTGTGTCTTCCTTTTGTGCTTCCATCTTGTTCATCTTCTTTTACAAAATTTATATCCTAATATAAATTTTCTAATAAAAGAAAAACACACTTAATCTATCTATTACATCACCATTGAATGAATAAATAAATTACATCCAAATACAAGCACAAAAGAATAAATATTACAACCCATAAAGAATGAAATCAACCAAAACAAATCATCCAAAACCAAACCAACACAAGGTCAAGGCTAGGTTATGCACCAATATGAAACAACATCCAAGAACCAAAATAAATGCCCATTTAACCCTAAATTTTCAGCCAGCATAAACCAATAATTTAGTGTGTTTTTGTCCAAACAAAACACAATCAACCATTTTGATATCTTTTCTTTCAAGGTTTAATCATCAGCATGTAAGATATAACCTTGAAAGGTTGGGGATTCATCATAACATCACAAAACAGCCCCTATTAGGTTGTTAAAACCCCATAAAACCAATTTTACAAGGATAATAGAAGCTAGTCATCCACATATCCGGCTCTAGATGCCAATGTTAGGTTTGTTGGACCATTATCAAAGTAGTTTAACCATTTAAAGATGAAAAACACAGCGGAATAAAACCTTAATCTTTTGATTTATAATCTGAAAATTAAGGTTAATAACATAACATCAACAAACCCAAGAACATAGGATCATATATATGTGAACTAGCTATCAAGAACAAATAACAACCAAAATAAGAGATACAAACCACCTTTGTAAAGCTGCTGGAAAAAAACGAGATTTTGATGAAGAAGATAAGATTCTTGAATGACCAAAACACCAAGGAGAGGTGTCCCCAAGCATCCATACCCACAAGCATCAAGCAAACACCTTGTTGCTAGGATTTGAGCACCAAAATCGCAAGAAAGAGGCTGCAAAAAACCCTTTTTTCAGCCTTGTTTTTCTTCTAAGATGAGAGAAAAGATGAGTCTTGCATGTATGAGAGAGAGTAAAAATTAGAGAGTGTGACTAGTTCCAGAGGGGTGTGGTTTCAAGGCAACAAAAAGACCAAACATGCCCCTAAAGGGGCGGCCAAATTCCTTGTTTAAAATGGGTTCCCCCCATTTTAAACACCCACTTAATTTGTGAACTAGTTATATTATTAGTTATATAATTAACCTTTTAAATATATAACTTAAACAGACTATTATTATTTGATGTTATTTAACAAACTTAAATAACCTTATAAATAATGTCCATAAACGAAATATCCTTATAATTTGTTCTTTCTCACATACAATTTAGTTAGAAAACCCATTTTCTAAATTGGTGTAATTATCTAATTGCATGATCATATCATCAATTAAATACATATTGGTGTTTGCCAAACTTGCTATTGGGTATGACCCGACTTGGATCATAACGTACTATTCACATCAATGTTCTATGTGTCTTTGGCATAAAATCCAACAAAAGAGACATAATTGAGCAAGGGAAACCAGGGTGCCAAGAAACCACATATGGTGGTGAGGATGAACATACTAGGTATGTTACCTCATCTCCCCATGATTCTTCAAAAGAAGACGAGGGAAGATTGCAACTCACCATTGAGGACCTACTTTCTAAAGTCTCAAATCTTGAATCTAAGGTTAGGACTTTAGAGGATAGGTTCGCCACTCAGCAACTTGAGATTGAAAATCTCAAGGCCAAACTAGCTGAGAAACAGATTGAGAGGTGTGTTAGGCACGTACCAATTCAGGTCTCATTGACCTCTTCCTCCAGCTCATCAAGCTCTCAAGATGATGCTACCAAAAAGGGGGAGAGTGTTCAGGGACAAAGCCAAAGACAAGAGGAACCACAAAGTCAAGCTCTCACTTCCTTAAGTTCAAGATACCCTATGCAACAAGCTTCAGTTTTTCCTGAGCCTCCTCCAGTTACAATTCAAGTAGATCAAAGGATGCTCCAAGATCTCAACAGGTTCTTCAACAAGTTCTTGTTTGAATCTCTCATTGAACAGCCAAGTCCTGACCTGTCTGTGATTTACTTTGGAGCTCAAGAGCTTCAAAGGTTAAATGCACCTTCTACCACTATTGAGGAAGTTGGCCAACCTAAGGTCCAAGTGGAACCTGAGATTAACTTTGAAGGAGAAACAAGGACTGATGGCCCAGCAACTGAGACAAATGGGATAGATATTGCATTCTTACAGACTTCCGAAGCACAAGTCAAAGCCTCGGAAGAACAATTTCAATCTTCCGAAGCTGAGATTGCAGCTGCGAAAGGACTATTCTCCTTATCTGATGATCTAATAGTCAGATATGGAATCCTAGAACTTGCATCTGAGGTTAATAGAGAGGATTTTCTCACCCCAAACCCTAGCTCAAACATCAGCATTAACTCCATCTTCCATTTCCATTACTCAACCTGAACTTTCCATCCAAGAACCCCCAAAGTCTAGCACTTCCGAAGACATCAAAGGAAAGAGGAAGATGACTAAGGAAGATCTTCAGGAGGAAGAAAGGTTAGAAAAGCTCAAAACATGTCACACCCCAACCTTGACGGCGGAAACGTCGAGATGTGAGGGTTAAGATTGTTCACAGCCACATAACGCTATATTTAAATTGCAAATAATATTATCATAAGTATTTAAATGTAATACAACCATAAGTCACCATAAAGAAATAAGTTCAACATAACACAACCATAACATGATGTTTTATTTTATTAACTAGGTCCAAGTCCTAGTTTTATTGCAAGCTTCAAATGTCCACTTTAAACTTGGGGATTTCCTGAAACATGATGAAAATAAAGAGTCAACTAAAAATAGTTGGTGAGTTTCCAAGTTTTCATACATAATAAGATTACAAGTAGCAATTCATGTCATGGATTATAAGCTAGTGAGGTTATAGAACACATATCGTTACTGTTGGATTCTATGTGCCCAAGACACTTAGAATATTGATGTGGTTAGTACGTTATGATCCAAGTCGGGTTATACCCAATAACAAGCTTAGCAAACACCAATTAATGTTTAATTGATGATATGATCATGCAATTAAACATTTACACCAATTTAGAAAATGGGTTTTCTAAACAAATTGCATAAGAGGTGGAACAAATTATAAGGATAATTTGTTGATGAATTGTTGTTATTCTTGTCATTTAAAAGGGGTTTAAATGACACTAATAATATATGAGTGTACTTTAATTAAAGTGTTTAATTAAAGAATACATATGTCACATTTATAAATCAAGTGTGAAAGGTAACCTTTTATTATGTGACATGTGACTAGTTAACTTTAATAATGTGTGATAAAGTTTAAAGGGGGGAAACTCTTTTAATTTGAATTGTTTTGGCAGCCCCCCCTTTAAGGTTATTGGACCAATTTGTGTCTTGAAAACACACACACCATTAACTAGTCATACACTCAATTCATTTCACCCAATTCCAATACATGCAAAACAAAAGAAACTCTCCTCTTTCTCCCTAAAAGTTACGGATCAAGGCAGCAGGTTTGAGGCCTTTGGAGATCGAATTTTGTGTTCTTTTGGTGGTGTTCTTCCTAACAAGAAGGTGTCTTGCAAGGAGCTTGGGGGTAAACACACTTGAGGGCTTCTTCCTTGGAGTCTTGGCCAAGATTTGAGCATCCAAACCTTTCTTTCTTGGACGTTTTTGCAGCTGGAAGAAGGTAGATATCACAGCTCATTGAAGCTGTGATTTTATGTAGTTTTAGTACATTTTCATAGCTTGATCATTCACATATTATGATCCTTTTCTTTGGGTTTGTTTTTCATCTAAAATGGTCACTAAGGAACATTATTTTTCAGCTTATAAAATGGGTTTTATTAAGTTGTAACTCCGCTGCGTTTTTCAGAAAGTTTAAGTGGTTAAACATTGATTTTATGTTCTAGCAAACCCAACAATGGCATCAAGAGCCGGTTATGTGGATGACTTGCTTGATTTATCTTTTGAAATTGGTTTTAAAAGATGATATTAGACATGTTATAGGCTGATTTTGGGCTGTTATAGTTTATATGAATGATTCCCCAAACTTTCAAGGTCATATCACACATGCTAGTGATTAGACCTTGAAAGAAACATATTATGAATGTTGGTTGTTTGGACAATGATTGAAACCCAAAATTTCAGTTTATGTTGGCTGAAATTTGGGGTTTTAAATGGGGTCTTCATTATATGAATAGATGATATGATCATTGGTTGTTTAGTGCATAACCTAGCTTATGGCCTTGTGTTGTTTGGATGATTCAAGTGGTTGTTTTATTCATTCAATTTGGTTGTAATATTTGTGTTTATTCATTTGGGTTGTAATTATTCATTCATTTGGTTATGTAATAATAGATTAGGTTCATTTCCTTTACTAGAAAAATGTATTAGGATACAATTTTGTAAAAGGAAGATGTACAAGATCAAGACCCAAAGATGGACACAAAGACACAAGAAACATGGAGCATATGGATGCGGTTTCTAGTGGGAGGTTCTTGGAACTTTTATGATATGTTTGACCCTTAGAAAGACCATAGGCAACACTTGTGATGGCAAACAAGTGTTGTCAACATAAGGGCTATGGTTATGCACATATGATTGTTAATGTTTTATGCTTGGTTGATTGTTTGTTGTCTTGATTGTTTGGTTGATATTTGGATATTCAAAGCAAACTAATTAACAAACTTAACAAGCTGAAAATTGATGGTTCTTAAAGATTAATAAAAGGTTATTAAAATTATTTAATGATTTTAAGGATTAAAATAGGTTTTAATCAAAGAACCATAAGGTACCTTGTATTTGAAAGCATGCAAATACAAGTACATAGAGTTTTCTAAACTTGTATTTTGAAACCTCTAAAACTTTTTTTTTCAAACAAGATCAACACCGTCCTTTTACACAACACTTGAGTCACTTGGGAACTCTTAATGGGATAAAGGTCACCTAACCATTTTGAGGGAACTTGTGACTTGAGGTGAGAATGCCTTATTTGTGGGATAAAGGTCACCTAACCACTTGTTTTGGCAAACTCACACGTGGGTGTAAGTAGGGTGTCTTGGTTTGCAAATCATGTCAAATGGATCACCTACGATGTGGTTTCCAAATGGTGTTGATGGGATTAACATGCCGACTTTACATATGATGTTTTAAGTCGATCCCATATTTCTAGAAGTTGCAAATGGTTGCAATCGTCAAACGTTGACCACCTTATTAATTTAAAACGTGGGATAAAGGTCACCTAACCACGATTTAAATGTAATGTTGGGTTCTAGATTTTAATATGAAAAGACCTTAAAAGGCATTAAATATTAAAATTAACAATATCGAAAATACTAAAATTGATCTTTGTTAAATTTTGTAGATGGCCACCAATAATGAAAATCACGATAACTCGTCCGCATCAAACCAATCACTACGAGCGATCCTCCAAAAGGAACGTCTAAATCATAACAACTTTATTGATTGGTATCGAAACTTGAGAATTGTTCTCAAGCAAGAGAGAAGATCATATGTTTTAGACGACCCTATCCCCGATCAACCTAACGAGGATGATGAGGAGGCCTTTAACGATTGGCTGAAATACACTGAGGACTCCGTCCAAGTGTCTTGTCTCATGCTAGCAAGCATGACTCCGGATCTCCAAAAGGAGTATGAACATCACGGAGCTTACGACATGATAACCCAGCTGAAGGAAACGTTCCAACAGCAAGCAAGGGTTGAGCGGTTCGAAACGGTTCGAGCGCTCCATGCATGTCGTATGGACGACAACCAATCTGTTTCATCTTATGTACTTAAGATGAAAAGTCATATTGACCGCCTCGAGAGGCTAAACTGCCCCGTCTCGAAGGAGTTGGCCACGGATTTGATCCTAAACGGCCTAACCAAGAAGTTCGAGACATTCGTGTTGAACTACAACATGAATGCATGGGACAAAAGCATTGGTGAACTTCACTCAATGCTCAAAACGGCCGAGGCGGCCATGGGTAAAAGGGTTTTACCCGTTCTCACCATCAATGAAGGTGGGAACAACAAAAGGCCTCATCCCGCACCCAAGGCAAAGGTTGCCAAGGGTAAGGGACATGTGTGGGGAAAGGGGAAAGGGGTGGTAAGGGTACCACCCAAACCACAAGAGAAGAAGCAAAAGGTTGCTACAAATGACCCATGCTTCAAGTGTGGGGAGATAGGACATTGGGCAAGGAATTGTCCTGTCCATCTCCAAGAGTTGAAAGCAAAGAGGGATGCCGGGCAGACCTCAGGTACAATATACATGATACATATTGATCTTAATGTTACATCTTCAAACACATGGGTATTGGATACCGGATGTGGAACTCATATTTGCAATTTGTTGCAGGGGTTCACAAGAAGTAGGGACTTCAAGAAAGGGGATGTTAGCCTCTTCATGGGCAATGGAACTAAAGTCTTAGTTGAAGCTCGTGGGGACTACATCCTAAGACTTCCAAGTGGCTTGGAAGTTATTTTGAAGAATGTTTTGTATGCTCCTAGTTTGACTAGGAACATTATTTCTGTATCTCAATTAAGACATTATGATTATGTATTATCCTTTATTGAAAATGATATTCATGTTTCTTTAAATGGTATGTTCTATTTTAAAGCTATACCAATTAATGGTATTTATGAATTGGTTCATGAAAATACTTTAAATAGTTTATTGTACCAAACAAACACCAAGAAACTCAAGTTGGACTTGAGTGATACCTATCTTTGGCATTGTCGTCTTGGTCATATAAACAAGAAATGTTTACAAACACTTCAAAAGAATGGTCTTTTAAAAACAAATGAATGTGATTCATTTGATGTTTGTGAATCTTGTTTACAAGGTAAGATGACTAAGGCACCCTTTAGTGGAACTACCGAAAGGGCAAAAGATATATTAGGAATCATACATTCGGATGTATGTGGTCCTTTTAAGCCAATGACTAGGAATGGTGAAAGATACTTCATTACCTTTACCGACGATTATAGTCGCTATGGGTATGTGTACTTATTAAGGCACAAAGATGAAGCTTTTGAAATGTTCAAAATCTTCAAGAATGAAGTTGAAAATCAACTCAACAAGTCAATTAAAGTTCTCCGTACCGATAGAGGAGGTGAATACCTAAGTGATGTTTTTCAAGATCATCTTAGGAGTTGTGGGATTGTCTCACAACTCACTCCACCTGGAACACCACAACATAATGGTGTGTCTGAGAGGAGGAATCGAACCTTATTGGATATGGTTCGATCTATGATGGCTAGAAGCTCATTACCTCTATCATTTTGGGGTTTCGCTTTGCTCTCCGCGGCCCGTATTCTAAATATGGCCCCAACCAAAAAGGTGGAAAGGACACCTTTTGAGATATGGCATGGAAGGGTTCCATCCCTATCATACTTAAGAGTCTGGGGTTGTGAGGCTTATGTTAAGACTCCCACCCCAAACAAATTGGAAGTCCGATCCACCAAGTGTATCTTTATTGGATATCCTAGAGATTCTATGGGATATTATTTCTATGATCCACTGGAACAAAAGGTGTTTGTTGCCAGAAAGGGTGAGTTCTTAGAAGCAAAGTTCCTTATGGAAGGAACTAGCAGTAGAACAGTGGATCTTGAGGAGGATCAAGAACCACAACCCGATGCACGTTTGGTTGAAACTAGTACTCAACATGAGGATGTTGAGGATGATCAAATGGTTGATCAATACACGCAAAACGTTCGCAGAAGTGGTAGAACTAGTAATCCACCTGAAAGATACGGATTTTTCATGGATGGATGCTATGTGGTAGATTCAGATGAACCAACCACATACCATGATGCAATGTCCAATTTCGATTGTGACAAATGGCTTGAGGCCATGAACGTTGAGATGCAATCCATGTATGACAATCAAGTTTGGGAACTTGTTGTACCACCTCTTAATTCCAAGGTAGTTGGAAGTAAGTGGGTTTTCAAGAAGAAAACCGATATGCATGGAAACTTGGATACTTATAAAGCTAGACTTGTAGCAAAGGGTTTCACTCAAGCTCAAGGGGTTGATTATGATGAAACCTTCTCACCTGTTGCGATGCTAAAGTCTATAAGGATATTGTTTGCCATAGCTGCTCATTATGATTATGAGATTTGGCAAATGGATGTCAAAACCGCTTTCCTAAATGGATATCTTGAGGAAGATGTCTATATGGTTCAGCCTGAAGGTTTTGTCGATCCAAAACATCCTAATAAAGTATGCAAGTTAAAGAAATCAATCTATGGATTGAAACAAGCATCGAGAAGCTGGAATCACCGTTTTGATGAGGAAGTAAAGAAATTTGGCTTCATCAAAAACGCTGATGAGGCTTGTGTGTATAAGAAGGCTAGTGGGAGCACAGTAACTTTCCTAGTATTGTATGTTGATGACATACTACTATTTGGAAATGACATTCCAACCTTGGAAGGTGTAAAAACCTGGCTTGGAAGTTGTTTTTCCATCAAGGATCTTGGTGAAGCCGTCTATATTCTAGGAATAAAGATCTATAGGGATAGATCAAGGCGGTTGATTGGTTTGAATCAAAGTGCATACATTGATAAAATCTTGAAAAGGTTCAAGATGGAGAACTCTAAGAAAGGTACCGTACCTATTCAAAGAGGAACGATATTGAGTACGACTCAATGTCCAAGCTCAAAGGAAGAGCAAGATAAAATGAAGGGAATCCCATACGCATCTGCTATAGGATCTATCATGTATGCAATGATATGCACTCGACCGGACGTGTCATGCGCCTTAAGCATGACAAGCCGTTACCAGCAGAATCCTGGAAACAGTCATTGGATGGCTGTTAAGAACATACTTAAGTACCTAAGGAGGACAAGAGATATGTTCCTGATCTATGGATCTGGTGACGAGGAACTCGTTGTAAAAGGTTACACGGATGCGAGTTTCCAAACCGATCGTGACGATTCACGGTCACAATCGGGATACATTTTCATTCTGAATGGAGGAGCTGTCTCTTGGAAAAGCTCCAAGCAGGATGTTGTGGCTCTATCAACTACAGAATCAGAATACGTCGCCGCCTCATTGGCAGCTCAAGAAGCTGCATGGTTGAAGAAATTCATTGCCGATCTAGGGGTTGTCCCTTCCATTCAGGATCCCCTAGAGATCTTTTGTGATAACGAGGGTGCGATTGCTCAAATCAAGGAACCTCGTGCTCATCAAAAGACTAGGCACATTGAGCGGAGATTCAACTACATACGAGATGAAGTTGAAAAGGGAAAGATATGTATTCGCAAAGTTCACACGGATCAAAACATTGCGGATCCTCTCACGAAGCTCCTTGAAAAAGCAAAGCATGAAGGTCATACTTGTGCCATGGGACTTCGATATTCTAGTGATTGGATTTGATCTGTAAACTTTGTATTTGGATATATGGAACTCTTTATTATTTGAATAAAATTATTTGGTTATAATGTTTCAATTAATGTTCCAAATTAGCATGTTTATATCCATGAGTAAAATGTTTACTCTAAAATGTCCGTAGTCGCTCATACTTGTGGGAACAAGTGTGAAAGTAAGATTATTATGAACTTGGATTGGTTGATATTCATAAGGATGAATATAGAGCAATGGGTTGCTACCAAGGTTCATAGATATTTGTGGGATACAAATATTGGACTAACCCGCATCTCAAATTTTACTACATGGAATCTTATTGATTGATCATAAGTAAGTTTGAGGAAAAGGCGAATATCATTTGGTATCCTCAGACCTGAGACACATATTGGGTTTTGATATTCACCAAGTATTACACCTTGAGCCTATTCTTCACTGTCCTGAAATAGTGGACAATACATAAGGATATGTTCAGGTATAACACGAGGTGTTTGTGAGAAACGTATGTAGTCAAGATGGAATTTGTTCCTCTTATTCGTTGAGAGTTAGATGTCTAAGGCCTGATTAAGTTAAATCAACAAGGAATGATCATTCTGTGTCCTTGGATTTAACATGACATCTGTAACAAAAGGATAGATGATTGATTCACCTAAATCATTTCAAGTAGGGTACTTGAAAGGGATGATGTTATTGAATGGCTACAAGTCATGCGTATTAAGGGTAGTGAACCGTTGTTAGGCGGTATTTACTGCTTGCATCAATCTTCTATGAATCTTGGGCAAGTGGGAGATTGTTGGATTCTATGTGCCCAAGACACTTAGAATATTGATGTGGTTAGTACGTTATGATCCAAGTCGGGTTATACCCAATAACAAGCTTAGCAAACACCAATTAATGTTTAATTGATGATATGATCATGCAATTAAACATTTACACCAATTTAGAAAATGGGTTTTCTAAACAAATTGCATAAGAGGTGGAACAAATTATAAGGATAATTTGTTGATGAATTGTTGTTATTCTTGTCATTTAAAAGGGGTTTAAATGACACTAATAATATATGAGTGTACTTTAATTAAAGTGTTTAATTAAAGAATACATATGTCACATTTATAAATCAAGTGTGAAAGGTAACCTTTTATTATGTGACATGTGACTAGTTAACTTTAATAATGTGTGATAAAGTTTAAAGGGGGGAAACTCTTTTAATTTGAATTGTTTTGGCAGCCCCCCCTTTAAGGTTATTGGACCAATTTGTGTCTTGAAAACACACACACCATTAACTAGTCATACACTCAATTCATTTCACCCAATTCCAATACATGCAAAACAAAAGAAACTCTCCTCTTTCTCCCAAAAAGTTACGGATCAAGGCAGCAGGTTTGAGGCCTTTGGAGATCGAATTTTTGTGTTCTTTTGGTGGTGTTCTTCCTAACAAGAAGGTGTCTTGCAAGGAGCTTGGGGGTAAACACACTTGAGGGCTTCTTCCTTGGAGTCTTGGCCAAGATTTGAGCATCCAAACCTTTCTTTCTTGGACGTTTTTGCAGCTGGAAGAAGGTAGATATCACAGCTCATTGAAGCTGTGATTTTATGTAGTTTTAGTACATTTTCATAGCTTGATCATTCACATATTATGATCCTTTTCTTTGGGTTTGTTTTTCATCTAAAATGGTCACTAAGGAACATTATTTTTCAGCTTATAAAATGGGTTTTATTAAGTTGTAACTCCGCTGCGTTTTTCAGAAAGTTTAAGTGGTTAAACATTGATTTTATGTTCTAGCAAACCCAACAGTTACAACCAAACCTCGACTTGATTACAAGTATATAAGATTGGCTAAGTGTATTTGGTTCCCTAGTGCACAAGCGTACGGCCCCTAGGAGTCGGCAATACCTCGACTTTAGCACCAAATAGGCTTGTCAGGCCCAAAGATCTAAGACGTCGCCAGGCTAGCAATAGTTAATGATTGTAAACAAATAATGTATCTCATATAAACACTCACAAAACACAAATAACCATGACCAAATAATAAGTAGAATTGCATGTGCATTACAAGTCTCAAAAGTTTAAACGTGTATGTAATATAAGCATCATGTTTCACCCCAAATATGTGTGAAATTATAAAAAGGGGACAAGGAAAACTCACATGGCAATAAGTATAAAAATGACGATTAATAAGATAAATAATAGGCGTCGTTCCAAGGTGAATCGTCACAAGGCACCTAAATATATATATTCACAAGGTTAAAGTTTAATAATAAATTTAACAAATTAACGTGAACTAGAGTTCAATTTGATGTTTGGGGCTTTGTCAATTATGTTTAACAATTGGATATCAATTATATTTTCTTGAGAACAATATATTTATATTTTATATGAAGATGTGAAATAAGAATAACATTTATGATAATTTTGTAATATTTATAAAGTTTAAACAAAGTTTTATAAAATAAAATAAACACGATTTAACCAATAGTTTAAAGGCAATATTTGAAATAATAGCTTGTGTAAATTAAACTAGTATTTAAAGTCTAAATTTTATAAAAATTATACTAACTATATCATTAGCTTTAGAATATTAAATAAAAATATAAGAATATTTTTATGAATAAATTACAGAAAAATAATTAAATGGTTTTTAAATAAATAAAGTTTATAAAATGATTTTTTTATAATTTTTAGAAATTTTTAGAATTTTTATATAGCCTTTTTAAAGGCTAAAACCTTTTAAAAAATAGCATGAGGGTGCCCGGGTTCGAACCCGGGACCTCATGGATGGAATGCAACATGCCGACCACTCTACCAAGGCTTCCAGCCGCGATTATAACCCATTTTTAAATCTTAAAACCATTGCCAAATAGAAACCCCCAAATTTCACATGAACCCTAGATCAAACAAACCCAAAATTGATGATTAATTCGTGTAAGAAAGCCGAATTAAGGTTAGGGCTTTTAATCTCTATGAAAAACCGACTGTGTAGGTGAAATCAATTACCCGATTTCAAAGTGTTAGCACGAGATTCGAGTGAGGAACAAGTCGCGGCCTTCGCACAACCTTGGTGGATGCTCAAACAAGGTTGATAAACAAATTAATCGTACAGGAAGCTTCCACAAGAGATTTTGATTGAAAACCCTCAATCAATTGTAGTTCCAATCGTGCAGAAGGTTGTGTTCAACTCGTGTGCAGTCGCGAGAAGTATGATGATTGTATACGATTGTTTGGGCTAGTTTTAGGTGCAATTGAACGTTGTAATCGATTAGATGTTGCCTTATGATCGAACAGGTTGGTTTAATTAGATCATTATTAGGTTTAAATGTCAAAACGGTTGACGATTAGCCCGGCGGTTACTCGAGTTTGGAAGCTCTTGTAACCGATGTTGAATCTTCAATGAAACACAACAATCGATTCGAATCCCTTTCGTGAACGGTTAGGAACCTTTCCTTGGCTGGAATTCGAGGAAAAATCGAGGCTTTTGGCCTCGCCGGAGCTCGGCCAGTGGACGGCCGGAGAGCTACCGGAAAACGGGGTTAAAAAGGGGGGTGGGTGTTTGGGTTTTGGTTAATTACATGTTTGGTCCCCGTAGTTTTGTTTTTACTATTTTATGCTCAAAACTTGCATTTAAAATTTTAAAAATAACAATTTAACCCCCTAGTTTAATTGTTTCAAGTTTTAGTTAATAAAATTCTCATTATTATTATTAATATTATAATTATCAATTTTATTATTATTATTAATATTATTATTGTTACTATTATTATTATTATTATTATTATTATTATTATTATTATTAATTATTATTATTATTATTATCCATTAGTATTAATGATATTATTATTAGTGTTATTGTAGTTATTATTATTACTATTTATTTAGTAGTTATATTACCAAGTGATATATTAAAATTGATGGCAACCTAACAAGTAAGCATAAGTAATCACAAATTTCATAACAAAAGTTTAACAAAGTTAACTTATAATTAAACAAAAAAATTACAAGATGTTACAAAACAAAAGGTAGACTTCCAACTGGAAAACTGCTAGCTGCCTGTAGCAAAGCAGCTGCAGCCAACCAGGAGGCGGTCAACAATAGAAGAAGGGTGGAAATCATTGACAAACTTTTCAGTCTAGGAGCTGTGAGTGAAGATGTACTCCTGCTACTACTAGAGGAGTTAGTTGAGCTGGAAAAGGCAACTTTGCTACAAAAACAACAAAAAGAAGAAGCAGGAATGTTGGTCTTAGAGGTAGAAAGGGAGAGGAAAGAAAGAGAAGCTGATAAGCAGTTAAGGAGGGAAAGGATAACTTTCCTAACCTCCAGGGGTTTCTCTCTAGAAGAACTATCTCCACACAACAATGATACGATCTTATGGCTCTTCAACAAAGAGCAAGATCAAATGGAGAAAGAGAGAAAGAAAGCTGCCAAGGAAAAGCTGATGCTGAAGAGGAAGAAGGAAGAAAAAGCAGGACTAGCTGCTACCAAGAAGATAGGTGAAAAGGCGTGGATTAAAAACTATATCCGGGCTCATGGCTTCTCTGGCAGGCAGGTGGGTCCTATGTCTGAAAAGATCATTCAGCGACATGCTAGTGACATAAAGGCTGACATTCGCTCGGGGAAGAGGAAGGAGATGTATAGAAGGGGACAAGGGATGATCTTCAAATCAACTACTCAACCCCAACCTCATACCCAACCACAACCTGAACCAATTCCTTTTTCATTCCCCATCAAAACTGAACCAACCACTGAACCTTACACTCCTGAACCTACACCAACCTCTTCACCTCAACTACCTAAACTACATATCCTCCAAACCAAAACACTAGCCAGAACCCAAACACCACAACCTACCTAACAACCTCTCAAACTATCCCCTCAGCCTTCTAAACATCTCCCCTTAAAGGAGGTCAAGGCAATCAAGACAAAGCTCATCAATTGCACAACCGTGAGCAATATCTATGAGGAGGATTTAGTCAAATTGACTTATGTTGATGGATCTTCATGTTCCCTCACTAGAGATCAATTTCTTGATCTGCCCAGAGGAACATTGGACCAAGCTGTAAATCTCCTTGGCCTCAATTTAGATACTTTGAATAAGGAAGAAAAGAAGCTAAGGAGAAGGCTGGTGACTCTGCTAGATACCAAGAAAGGTGAGCGGGTGCCAAGAAAACCCCTTGTGCCTAGGAAGAAGATCATCCAGTGGAGGTTCGAAGACTTTTCTCACAACTTTGTTGTTGAAAGAGATAATGGAGAGCTCAACAGGCTAAATGCCTCATCCCTGCTACACTTAAGTAGATTTAATATTGTTGAGTTAGCAGAGAAGCCATTCTTAAACCCCTCCAACTCTAAAGTAGCTGCTCATATCAGAAATCATCTGGGCAGTTTTTATATGGCCGAGCTAACTGCTAGGACCAAGGTTGAAGAAGAGTTGAAACTAAGAGAGGAGGAGAAAAGGAATGGATCAACAACCAAAGGCAAAGCCTTTCTACAAATGGTTGAGGGTCCTGAACATGAAGCCATAGTTAGATGCGAGTATGACTATAACTCGCGTAAACTAACTCTTTTCAGGGGGGCACAACAAAGGGTACATGTCATTCAGAGCGATAGACTGGATCTCCTTTCCACTAATGACTTGTACCAGCTTCTCAGCACCACTTCATGGAAGAACACTGAAACAGACAAATATCTTTTGTCCCTGGTGTTGAAATTTTTGAGAAGCAGAAACAAGTGAGGTTTGGTAGCATCAGCCTAGGGGGAGTTTGTTGGATCTAGAAAGGCTGGTGCAACCAAAACCAAATCACTTAGACTATTTTGGTGCAACTAATATAGGACTTCCGAAGCTAAGTGTGGAACTTCCGAAGGAAAAGGAGCTCTTCTGAAGACAAAGTGTAAGATCAACTTCCGAAGTAAAACTCCTACTTCCGAAGACAAAGTATTCACTTCCGAAGATCAAGACTTAGAGTGAAAGATCAGAAGTCAAGTTCCGAAGTATGAAAGAAGTCCTCAAGCCTCGGAAGTATAGAAGCCTCTTCCGAAGTATGAGTGGCTTTGGAAAAACTTATTCTTCCGAAGCCAACTTACCTACGGAAGACACTACTATTATCCAGTGGACATAAGTATGGTCTCCCTGACACTCCGTTGCAGACCTCTGAGATAGTGCATGGCGCTTTCTTAAAAGCCATGTAGTTGACCATACTTTATTCCACTGTTTACCTTTATAAGTAAGTACAGTTTCCAACTTTAGTTGGTAACAAAAGGTAAGTCATGGACATGTCATGACTACCATATCTTAGATAATACTTTATCTAAGATACCTTAACGTTAGCATTGTAGTATATGCTTTAGTCTTTGGTTTCTAGCCGGTATCAAAGTATATCCGGCTGTAGGATCTAGTATATATAGTTTCTCATTGTAACTCATGTTTCATGCTCGTAAGAGTTGTTGGACCAAAAGAACCAATGAGCCGGATCAGAAAAACCTTTAAGTCCCACAGACGTCACAACAAATACTGAAGTCCACAACAGCTGAAGATAACACCTGAAGACAAAGTCTGAAGACACAAGTGCTGAAGACAAAGTCTGAAGACAAGTACTGAAGACAAAGTCTGAAGACAAGTGCTGAAGACAAAGTCTGAAGACACAAGTGCTGAAGACCAAATATCAGATGTTATCATAACAGCTGAAGAGGACTTCTTCAGTAGTTGTGACGGTTTACTTTTCAGTAGTTTTATGTTTTATCTTTTCAGTAGTTTTGTAAAACGACTGAAGAGTTTGTTCTTCAGTCGTTGTAGTTTCAGTAGTTTCTTTTCAGTAGTTTTATGTTTTGTACTTAGCACTCTGACATGTTCTCAGTAGTTGTGAACATTTCAGTAGTTTGTTAAGTGTTAGTTATTTTTGTACTAGATCTGCTAGTTGTCACTATCCCGTGATTACAGCAGTGATTGCACTCTATATAAGGAGTGTCAACCTTATTTTAACAAGTGAATGATTGAGCAATAATATTTGGGGTTATTGAAACATTCCTTATCACAGAAATATATTCTCTCGTATTTGTTTACAAATATCAATCTCTTGCTATAATTTGTCTAATTCTTGATCTCATTCCGCTGCATTACTCTCTAATACATCAAACTTGTGATCACTGATCCTGACAAGAGTCTTGTAATACTTTTAGTTGACAAGTAATATATACAAGTGCCTTGAAAATTATTTCCTTGTGTTCTTTGCTACTTATTATATTATTATCAACTCTTAGAAGAGATTCTACTTCATCTGATTTGAGTGTAATATAAGTGAGTTGAGAGAAATCCAAGTGTTTAGTGACAAAACTGATCCTGCAGAGTGTGTTGATGAACATCTCTACAGGGCAATGATTGGGTCTCTTATGTACCTCACAGCGACTAGGTCTGATATCATGTTTTCCATATGTATTTGTGCAAGATATCAAGCCAACCCCAATATGTCACACCTGGTTACTGTCAAGAGAATTTTAAGATATCTCAAAGGTGCTCCAACACTTGGCCCTTGGTATCCAAAGAATTGTGACTTTAATCTGTATGCCTATACAGATAGTGACTGCGATGGTAGTAACATGACTGCAAAGTCCACATCTTGAAGATGACAATTTTTTTGTGGAAGGATGGTCTCTTGGCAATGCAAGAAACAATCCTATGTTTCTGCATCAACTGCTAAAGAATACATTGTTACTACAAGCTGATGTGCTCAAGTGCTTTGGATTCAGAATCAGATGCTAGACTATGGATTTAACTTCAAAGAGACTCCCATCCACATAGACAATAACAGTGCTATCTCAATCATAAAGAATACTGTGTAGCACTCAAGGACAAAGCACATCAACATCAGGTATCATTTGATTAGAGATAATTTTGAAAAGGAATTAATCAAACTAGTCAAAGTTAACACAAATGAACAGTATGTTGATCTATTTACCAAAGCTTTTATTGAACAAGAGATTCAAATATCTTGTATCAGCTATTGGGATGATTAACTTTGAGTATCTTTTCTTAAAACTTATTCATATTATTTCTAAAAACCTGTGTGTCCTAAGTTGTCTATTTTATCACCTTTATAAGCCCTTGTTCTATTTGGAAGAAAAATATTTTTGAAAGACATTTCTTAGATTTTTGAAAATTTTGATCTTTTTATCCTTCGGACGATTTATAATTACCTTCGGAAGAAACTTATGTCTTAGAAAACAAATAACTACTTTAGTAGATTTACCTTCGGAAGAAATTTTCCGTATATCTTCCGAAGCTAAAAATTAACTTAAGTACGTATATGTTTTCAAAGAACAATATTATTTCGAAAGCAATTTACCCTCGAAAGTTTTTATTCTTCTTAACATAAAAACTCTGAGTAATAAATCTCTTCCGAAGCAAAATTCTCAAAACCCTTTGAAATATCTTCCGAAGCCATTTTGACTTTGGATGTTTTCCTTCAGAACTTCCGAAGCAAAATAACCTACGGAAGATTTCTCGACTTTCAAGAAAACTACTTTTTGGGCAAAAGTAAACTAACTTTTCAGAGGTGGGACCGATATCCGGATTTCAAAGTTTATCCTCTTTTATAAACTTTGTCTTAAATCCATGTCATATATATACACAACAGTTCCCCCCTCTTTCACTATCTTCTTCATCTGAATTATTCCTCTAACCTAAATTCACCCAAACCGCCTTTCTTCTTCACCTTCTTCACCCTTAAGCTTTTCAAAATGGCTAACCTAAACCGCAGAAACAACCCTGATTTCTCCATGCAACTTCACTGGCAGCATAACCAGGTTGCTCTATTGAACTCTGAGAAAGATAGCTTCTGAGAGATTTGTTGTTTTCTAGCTCTATCCAACTACTTTACCTCCCTAAAAATTGATCATACTCTCTATGAGGATCATCTACTTGAATTTTAGAAGACCTGTCAAGAGGTCATCATGGATGAGGGAAGGCACTGTCTGCCACAGTGCAGGGGAGGACAATCTTCATCACTCCGACCATCATCAACATTCATCTTCAACTAGATGATGAAGAAGGTGAGATGTCCTTCCTAAAAGAAGCTTTTAATCATTCCTTTGAGCAGATGGGCTATGAGGGAGATTTCTCTGTAAAGACCTTCAGGAAAGGGAAGGTCTCATCCCAGTGGAAGTACCTGTTACATGTGGTTATCCACAGCTTGTCCAACAAGCATGGAGGGTGGGACCAGATTCCTGAGGATCTCTCCTTCATAGTGCATGGAATGGTTCAAGAGATCAAGTTTAGGTACTCTCAGTTTGTATAAATAAATTTGCTTACAAACTTAGAGTCCTTAGAGTATTACATGTTTCCTATATATGTTTAATACATTCTCAACTGTGAGTTGGGCACATAGTTGAGGGAAACAGGTAATATTCTTAAATTGGGACAGATGAAGCCCAACATCTTTAAATCTTGGAAAAGCCAACTGTTGGCTTCTCTAGGGTAGAAATAGCCCTTGTCCCAAAAATGTTAAAGCTCATTGCTTATGGTGACAACCTAGCAACACAAGCTAGTGTTGAACCCACACCTTCTACCTCTTAACCATCAAAAAGGCCTCAAATCACCCTCACCTACCAAAGAAAGTCCAAACAAACCCCTGCTTAAGCTATTGAGCTTGTGCAGGCCCCCATATACTCACCCATACAGGAGGAAGTGGATACTAGAGCTCCCACTTCTCCTGAGGAGCAAACCACTCCTATTTCTTCAAGAACCAGTACTGAGGTTCCTCATGCTCAGCCTAATGAGCTCACTAGCCCAACTACCTTAAGCCTTCACTTTGAGTCTCAAAACTTAAGTGAACAACCTTCAAGGGATAGTTACCATCCCCAGCCTTTAGATTTAAACCAACCCATTCCTAAACTGGAATTCTATACTAATGAAGACATAGGTTTCAATGAGTACCATGAGTCTCTCTACTCTTCCCCTACTCAAAGAGAGATGAGTGCTCCTAAGTCTCCTATGTCTAGCCCACATCAGTCACCCATTACTGAGGTGGATCTTTCTTAACCTATTTAGGAGATCCATATGGAAGAGGCTCTCACTTCTCCATGTGATTACATCATAAGGACCTCAACCATGGGAATTCAACCCATTGACACTTCAGCTGAGGCTATCAGTAAGCAGAGGAAATTCAGCAGCCAAGAACATGAAGCTGGTGATGAGAGTGAGGCCTTTGGTCCAATTCTCTCATCCCCCTATGATTCTTTTGATGAAGATGAGGGGAATTTAAGACTAATGGTGCAAAACCTATCAAAAACATGCACTTACCTAGTCTCTAAGGTTAGTAACCTTGAATCTCAGGTGACTACCCTGCAAAACAGGGTCAATGATAAGCAACTAGAGATATCTTATCTCAGGGAAAACCTAGATGGGATACCTTTAAGGAGAGCTCAACCAGGAACACAAGAACCTGTGGATGTGATTGACCTAACTCCTAGCTCACCTATGCTAGAAGGTCATGCTACCAAAAAGAAAGTCATTACAATCACGGAACCTAGGAGTTCTTCAGGGAGTATGGACATTGAGGACTCACCATCCTTACTTGCAATTGTGCATACTCAGCAACTTCCTCAAGTTCACTTTGATGTGGACTCTCTAGACTCTCTCATTCAGAGTCTCTTTGAGGAAGTTATTCCAAAGGTTGTGAAGTCGCTGGATCGGTAGACATCCGAGCGTGTTCTTAATAGAAGGATAAACAACCAAAACCAAAAGTCAAATCAATAACACGAACCATCAAAAATTGGTTTCATTGATAAAACCTAACGATTACAAGCTCGTTACAACATAAGAATCAAGACTCTTGGCAAGGGGAGATCGAGCATGATCTCCCCTCTCATCCGACAGCACCTAGGCCCCGGGCACTCTCTCAAAACCCTTATCTCTCTACACATTGAAACTGGTATATATAGGCCTCGGCCCATATTAGATGTGACTGGGCCCATTCGTGCGATTGGACCATGCGTATGGTTCAATCGTACGACTGGACCATGCGTATGGTTCAATCCTACGACTAGACCATACTTATGGTTCAGTCTTACGAATGTCCCAATCACATCTCTCAGTCGCACGACGGGTCCATTAGCATGGCTCAGTCGTATGACTGAGTCTCATTCGCATATGCTCCTGCGAATGACCCACTTTCATGTGTTTACAACATATCAGGTGTATTACATTAAGCGTAGACTATTTGACAAGTGACGGACACACTATATATGACAATATATGCTCCAACGAATTCCCCCTTGGACGTTGCTTGCGAATACTAGATAACACCTCTTACAATCTTCAGTCAATCTTTGCTCTGGTTTCCAATAGAATCAAACAAAAACCATATTAGCCTACGTTGCCGATTCGTCAGGTTGCTACATTATCCCTGAAATTGAATTTAAGCACAATAGCTTTCGTTTACTTTGCAGAACACCATCATAGCAGCAAGATTCCCCATATGACTGATTTTTCCAAATAATGACATGAACAGTTTTCCGTTGCTCCAATCTTTACACAGGCTAACCTGATTAACATTAACAACTGTAGAAATTCCCCCTCAAATTCAGCATATCCCAATATATAGACATTGTGCTCTCCTGGCGTCTTCATACGGTGTATTGGGCAAAGAGTAGAAGGTTCCAATCCACAGCTGACAATCTCAACCAAATCAGCGTGCACTCAGATTCATCATCAGAAACCGGCTCACATCATCACTTTCTGATTGCGTCTTCAATTTCTCTATACATGAATTCCCCCTAAGAATGGTAATCTTCTATGTGCGGATAGATGTAACTTGATTGGCCCATAAATAGTCAAATGCTCCTGACTACCCCACAAAATCAGCACTGACTGCTGACATCTTCTCTTCTCTCTTTTGTGTTCTTTACATTCACCTATTCTTGAAGTCCAACGAATAATGGGGTATCCATCGAACTTATTTGACAAAAGAACCTCAGGGGAAATGTGCTTTACTCATCCTCAAATCTGTTCAAAAGGTAGTTTTTTTTTTTGGTCCAGAACACCGTTCATCTGTATGACGTGGAGGACAAATATCACATTCATGTGAATGGATGATACGAATGATATATTCGTAAGACTGGTCATAAGACTGGTCCAGTAGCATGATTGGTCATAAGACTGGTCCAGTAGCATGATTGGTCATAAGTCTGGTCCAGTAGCATGACTTGTCATAAGACTAGTCCAGTAGCATGACTGGTCATAAGACTGGTCCAGTCGTGAGACATAAGACTGGTCCAGTCGCACGACTGGACATAAGACTGGTCCAGTCGCACGACTGGACATAAGACTGGTCCAGTCTCACGACTGGACATAAGACTGGTCCAGTCGCACGACTGGACATAAGACTGGTCCAGTCTCGTGGTCCAGTCGCATGAACCATTCTGCACGCAGATTTTCAGATCTGCAGCCGCCACGGCTGCCAAAAACCCTAATCCGACGAATTTTACATGAACAAAAACAAAGTAGACATCATCAGATTCGCAAGGGTGATCATAACGTGGTTCCGGGTTCGATTTTAACATAGAAACAACACACGTAACAAGATCTGAGCAAAACACGAAGAACACGAGGTGGGTTTAACGTCAAGAATCTGAAATAGATCCGGAAATCAAGAGCTCGGGTTGCTAAAATGATTGTTAGATCATTCCAGCAGTAACCGGCTCTAATACCAATTGTGAAGTCACTGGATCGGTAGACATCCGAGCGTGTTCTTGACGGAACGATAAACAACCAAAACCAAAAGTCAAATGAATAACACGAACTATCAAAAATTGGTTTCATTGATACAACCTAACGACTGGTCCATTAGCATCTCTCAGTCGCACGACTAGTCCATTAGCATGGCTCAGTCGTACGACTGGGTCTCATTCGCATATGCTCCTGCGAATGACCCAGTTTCATGTGTTTACAACATATCAGGTGTATTACATTAAGCCTAGACAATTCGACAAGTGACGAACACACTATATATGACAATATATGCTCCAACAAGGGCTATGTCATCTCTACCCCAAGGAACTTCAAACTACATCATTGGGTGGAGGTATGATGCTGACAAAAGAGCCCTAATTCTTCAAAGAGTTCAAGGGCAGCAAGAGGTATTCAACTTTCAGACCTTGAACTACTATGAAGGTCTTGACCTGATCAACATACCACTTGTCATTCCAAGTCAATCTAGACAAGCTGGCAGGCTGGCACAAAGGATTCAAGACAGAATTACTAAAGAGTTCATCCTAAGAAGGAGACAAAGGCAAGGAGACAAAGACAATTAGGTAATGTCATTGGTCAACTGGATGTTGAGGTAGACCATAAGTGATAAGATCAAATGTACCAATCTATGATGATGTATGAACACAATTCAATGAAATACAAACAAAGTAATCAAATCAAGCAAGTTATCAACAAAATTCATGTTTTCATTAATATCAAGCAAAGACAAATTACAAAGTATGTAAGCAGTTTCGTTCTAAGCTTTCTAATCTCGTTCAATCTCGTTTAATCTCGTTACCTACTACCTGTAAGTCTAAGCTATTTATAATGAAACAAAAAGGAACTAACAAATTACAAAACTAGTCCCTATACTATTACAAAGTATTAAATAGACATTTAAAGACAACATGTTAATCTTTCTAGAGCACTAACAATACTCCCCCTAAGATTTACATGGTCTTCGGTCTTCAAAATCTTCAATCTTGTCTTCTTTTGCTTTTCTTCATCTTCCATCTTCAGCTTTTATCTTCAACTCTTATCTTCATCACTCAAAGAAATCTTCTGGTTCTTCCTTGAACTTGAACATCGGCTTCTGTTTGTACATCTCAAGTTCTTTCAAAGCATTTGAAATAGTAGACTTGAATTTGCTAGCAAGAATGCCTCGTTTTGGTTTTGCTTCATTTGTCTTAATCTCCATCTTGTTCATTCTTTCCAATGTATCTTTTGAAAGACATGAGATATCAATATTAGCATATAACTCAATAGGATTTTGACTTTCCTTTGAGTATACTTCTAATACTCCTTTCCTTGAAATTCTCATGAATTCAATGTCTTTTATATCTTTCTTAACAATGTTAGCATAAGCAAGAGCTTTCCTTAATGATATTCTATCCATTGCAGCATTCATCACATTGATGATAGAAATAAAATACTTCTTGTCTTGTTCTTCTATCTCTGGAGATACCTTTTCAAACTTTTGTACTGACAAAAATGATATATAGCTTGGATGTAATAGCTTCAGTTCAAAAAAAAGTAATCATATCCTCATCCCATCGTTCGAGATTTCCGACCAACTTAAGCTCAAAAGTCTCAGTGTTATAAAACCATCTGAGAATTGGCTTTGAGTTTTGATTACCATCAATCACTTTTAGACCGGGAGTTGTGACTTTTTCAAAATAATTGTCACAAAATTCCATCATTGAATGTTCTTCTTCAGATTGTAATCCTTTGAGCTTCTTATTATTCTTTAATGTAACAAAGTACTCTTTATCCTCTTGATCACATCTTGTTTTAAGAAATTTACTTTATCTATCCAATCCTTTCTTAATAATTCTACCATCATCTTGCCACGTTTAGAATCAGATGGATTGATCAGAGGTAATCGGTTTAGCTCTTTCAAATACTTCATCATACTTCCATGCTATAATCTTTACTTGGTTTGTAAAATCAGGAGCAATCATAGCATTTAACAATTCAACAACTGATTGTCCTCTTTGTAGTATATTTCTTACCAAGTCTCTGGTTGATCTTGAATTATCAAAAAATTGCCTTTGTTCAGTAGATGCTTTGTATTCTTGCCTTTTAGGATCAACAAACATTTCAATCAAATCTTTTCTTTTATCATGTGCAGCTGTCTTTCTTGCCATTTGTTTGATCTCTTGTGGCTTTAACATTCTTGTTTTTTTTGAAATTTCAAGATACTGAGGATTGTCTGTATAAAGTATAATCATCTTCTTCAATTGTTTATCTGTTTCTTGAAAACTTCTGACATGATTCCTCAAGGATACAGATTGTAATCTTTTCAGTTTTCTCCACGGGTATTTTCTAGCTTGCAACCATGATCTTAAAACTGGAATACTCATATAATCTAGATCAAGATGGTGCAGCTTAGAGCTTGATAGTTCTTCTACATTAATGCTTTCTTTTGCTCTATTCCATTCACCATGCTCAATTACAATCTCATTTGGATCAATAGGTGCAACTGACTCTGCAGAAATGCATTTTTCATATTCATCATTTATTTGAGAAACAGTCAGTCCATCCAAAAATACTCGATTGTATTTCATCTTCACAAGATAGTTATATCTGTCTTCAAACTCTTGTGGAATTTCGTCTTGTTCTTGATTTTGTTCTTGTGAAAAGAAATGTGATACAAATTGAGCTTTATCAATATCTTCTTCATCCAAAACATCATCATACCAATCATCATTATAAACTTCTTCAATATCTTCTAATGCTTCAATTTGTTTTTGAACGTTTTGTTCTTCAAAATTTTCTTCTGCTCTTTGCACTTTGGAAGATGATTAAGTTAGATTTGTATCTGCTACATCATCAATTTTTCTTTTTCCTTTGAGCATCTCTAGATTTTCTTCAACACTCATCTCAGAACTTATCACTTGATTTGGTGAGATAGGCTTTTGAGCTTCTTTTTCTTTCATTAACTCATCTTTCAGTTTTTCATTTTCTTCTGATAATTTCTTGAATTTCTCTTCAAGAATGTCATAATCCTTTATCATTACTTCAAAATTTTTGATGACATCTTCTTTATCTTTGGCATAACTCATAATCTTTTCATCTTTCAATAGATTTTCTTCATTCAACTTCAAAGTTTCATCATTTAGCCTTTGAATTTCCTTTTCAAGAGATATTTTCATCTCTTTTAACCTTTCATTTTCAACTTTCAACTCTTCATTTTCTTTCTCTTTAATCAAGTTTTCTTCTTTCAGTCTCTCCATCTCATCAATATCTACTATCTCCTCTGTTTGTACTGACACATTGTGTGTCGTACTAACAGGAATTTCTTCTACTTCTTCATTTACATCAGCTTCAAATACCAGGTCATATAACATATCAGTCATGAAATTTAAATCAAAGGTTTGATTTTGTGAATCTATTTCATGTACAACATCATCATGAATATCAGCATCATTGGTTTCTTCAGCTAAGTTTTGAGGTTCATTGACATTATCATCCTCATTTCTTTCATCAGTTTCTTCTTGATGTGCTTCAGTTTCACCATCATTACGATCATCATCATCATCATTATTATCATCATCTTCATTGTTATCATCTATATCATCATCTAATGAGCTTTCAATAGCTTCATCCTCACTTTCTTCATCATCATCATCACTCATGTCATCTACAACATCCTCAATAAGATCATTTGGATCTATTGGTTCATCTTCAGATAAATGATAATGTTGTTGAGTGATATCTACTTCATCCATAGATACATTCCTAATATAATCAAATACTAGAATGTTTTGAGCACTAGTAATCATTGCCAGTATTTTATACACAGCTTCTGACATATGCTCTAATTGCAGCTTATCTCCTGTAACTCCTTCAACATACAGATCTGGATTCTCTTCATTAATAAGCAGTTTAAGAAATCTTCGATACATCAAGTATTTATTTCTCTTTCCTCTTTCAAGATTAAATATGAATCCATTCATTATCCACTTAGCCATGTTGAATCTTCTGTTTGTGGCTAAAGCAATAATAGGAGATGCAATGTCTACTGGGAATGAATCCCAACCAGCACTTCGTTTAGACATGCAATGTTGAAATATATAACACAACAGTTTCCAGTGTTTATATACTCGTGCTCTGAAAAATTGCTTCTTAGAGAAGTGATCAAGATGACCCATTTGTAAAAATACATCTCTACATTCATTGAAGGTATACTCTGATAAGTCTTCTGGATCATTTTCACCAAGTGTTAGAGCTATTCTGATTGCTTGCTCAGAAACTTCAAGTATTCTATTTGATGTAATAAAGGCTCTTAAAACTTTATTCCCTTCTTCATCTCTTTCTACTTCTGCAGTTCTCTAAAATCTTTTGATCAATCTTCCATTAATCATTGGTCTTGCACACATAACATAGACATATTTTGATCAAAGCAGAAAATGAATAATCTCTTCATAACCAATGGCTTCTCTGTTTTCATCATCTAAGTATGCAGCAACATTATGTTTTTGCTCAAACTTCAATTCTGCCATCTGCAAAACATAGAGAAAATAATATGAGAACATTGTAATTTTTATTAATGAGTTTCATTTTTACATATGAATTTGCAATTTTGACTTATAACTTTAAATTCAATTTTGACTTATGATTTTGACTTTTGAATTATGATTTTAATTTGTGAAACATTAAAATTTATTCATTTTGAATTTATTATCAAACATTTGAATTCTGATTTATTTACTTTTTGTTAAAGAAAAATTTTTATTTTTTATTTTTATTCAAAATTTAAATCTGTCTATTCATCTTCTTCTTCTTCCATCGATGAACAAACTGATCGAACTATTATCAATATCATTTACACTTTCAGTTGATGAACTTTATATCAAATTACTCGCAATCTGATACTTATCAACAATCCAGAGTCAATTTTAGATATGATTAAGATTTGATTAGTTAAACTTTGAAGGATATGGTGTTCGAACGCCCAAATAGCAGTCAAACGCCTATACCTATCATCATGATTTAACCAAAATTTACTGATTTGAATCACAAACTTACGTTTATGGATCCAAATAATATCTAACAATCAACAAGATTTGTTGCAATCACTGTGAATCTGAGAGTTTGATGATGACTAATAGTCGACAGTTCAAGGATTTGTTTTTTGGAAAATTTTGAGTGTGAGTGAGAAACAAGTATAAGTGTTCAATTTATATTAAGTGAAATTTTAGACGCATGAGCCCTGTTTGTGCGTATGAAACCCTAAAATTCACAAACTTTTGAGACGCATGAGCACTATTTGTGCGTTTTGACTCAGACACATGAGAACTGTTCAGACGCATAAGCACTGTTTAGGTGCTTTTGCACTGTTCAGTCGCATGGAGTTCCTGAAACGTATTGTAACTTTGAAAATCTTCAACTGTGTAGACGTATGAGACATTCCAAACGTCTAACACTTAGTTAAAGTCAGACTCACTCACTGTTTAGGCGCATGGGTTTATGAAAAATGCCCAATACTTGATTAAACTCATGGACTTAATACAACTATTTAGGCGCATGGGAATGTTAAACACGCCCAAACACTTGTATAATTCCATGGACTTATTACAACTCTTTAGACGCATGAGAATGTGACAAATGCCCAAACACTTGTATAATTCCTGAAAGTTCATCATGCTCCTATTTAGATGTATGTACACTATTTAGGTGCATGAGTTGACTTTGAGTTGACTTTCATGAGTCTTACACTTGTGTTTTCCAAATTCTTCACCTGCACACTGTTTAAACATATTAGTAATATTTCATACTAATATTTAAATATTTTAAGCATAATTTTGAATTTTCCAAAATTTTACCTTTTAGTCCCTCAATTTTGAACTTTTTGCATTTTGCACATTCAATTTTTAGTTTTTAACAATTTTGAACTTGTTGTTTATTTATTTATTTTATTTTTTTTATTATTATTTTTTTAAATTTATTTTGTCTCTTCATTTTAGTCTCAACATAAAATCAAGTATTATCTACTTTCCAACTTTTTACAAAAGCATTTTCACTTGCAAATTTATATAGGTTCATATTATCATTTTCAAAAATTACATTTTCAAATTACACATATACTTTGAACATATAGCATCATCCTTTCAATTCAACATTTTAACTTTGATTTTGATTTTCTGAGAACAACTCTTCTATTTATTACTCCCCCTAAACTTTTAAGTTTGAAAAACTTATAAGTTTCCTAGGGAAGAGAATAAGATCACACATCTCATTATGACATTGCCTTCACACACAAAAAAACATGCATAAAATCAAAATGAAAGCAGAATCAAAATCTAATAAAAACAAAAGAATTAATGTCTGCAGTGAGATCATATTAATAAAGATCAGCACATTCAAAAAAATATGAATAGTCATAGACAATGAATAAATCTTGATCAAGTGTGTTCTAGGTCAGTGATATCACAGCAAAGGAGACACAAGATCTAAGGACAGAAAATGAGTGACTTTAACAAATTATCAACTCACTTACTTTTTCAATTCTTGGATTGATTAGGGTATATTTAGATATGACATGATGTAAATCATACAGGGACTGAGATAGCTCAACCATCATCATGACATGCAAGAAAGAACACATACTCAACTTATTAACTGAAATATATGTATCACCAGAGTCCATGTTACCTAAATTAATAGAGAATGATCATGGATAACCAATTGATCAGCTCTGACTATTCAGTTGAATAGTTCGTGCACATTGGCATCTTTTGCATCAAAGAGAGAATCCAGGTCTGTAATCTCTTACAACAAAGGATATCTCAGCACTTCAGGTCCATGACTCATAACTGAGAAGTGATATGATGTTTTGTAACAGATCTCATGATTAAACATATTACCAACAGGAGTGAGTGGTGTAACTTAACAAGCAATCAATCTGATAAGCCAAAACAACTCAAAAGTACTCAGATGAATACACACAAGCATTAAGATTTAGTGTGATCACAAGAATTTACTTTTTCAGTATAGTAGTATGATATTGTCTACACAACATATCTGATCATGTCAGACTTTATTAATGAGTGAAGTATGCAACTGATCTCACTAATGTACTATAATTTCTCACATATTGCATAAACATATTCTTTTCTAAACAAATGTAAACTGATAATTAGAAAAAGACTCTATTTTTGTAGTTTTGATTTATATTTTTGTATTTGATTTTCTAAGAAAACAAAAATCACACACACATAAAATATAAACAGACAATTAAAATTGAGAGGGTCACTTACGATGATTTCTTGATTTAGAGGGTTCACATATGATTAATGAGACCAGTTGACTCTACTAAATACTAAAACCGTCCTGGTAGGAAGGCTTTAGTAAATAGATCTACCAACTGTTTTTCTGTTGAAATTTGAATCAATATGATTAATCCTTTTTCAGAGTTATCTCTGAGAAAATGATACCGAATTTTGATATGTTTTGTTTTTCAATGTTGAACATGATTAGCTGTTATGAACATAGCAGCAGTGTTATCAATGTAAATTGGTGTTTTAAGAAAATTGAACCCATAATCCAGCAGTTGATTTTGCAACCAGAGGATTTGAGAACATCCTGCTGATGCGGCAATGTACTCAGCTTCTACAGTTGAAACAGATACATTTGTTTGTTTCTTACATTGCCACGAGGCTAATCGGGGACCAAAAAATTGACACCCACCCGAAGTAGATTTTCAATCTTGACAACATCCACCATAATCACTATCTCTGTATCCATGTAGTTCAAAGTTACCCTCGTAAGGATACCAAAGCCCTAAAGCTGGTTTACGTTTGAGATACCTGAATATCCTTTTCACAGCAATTAAGTGAGATTCTTTCAGGTCAGATTGATACCTGGCACAAACACAAACAACATACATAATGTTTGGTCTAGATGCAGTATGATACATCAAAGAACCAATCATTGATCTGTATAATGTTTGGTCAACAGATTTTCCTTTTGGATCAGGTTCAATCTTGGTGTTAACATCTGCAGGAGTTCGTATGGACTGATAGTTTTGCAACTTAAATTTCTTCAAGGGCTTGTCAACAAACTTCTCTTGATTGATGAAAATTCCATCATCAGTTTGCTTGACTTGAAGTCCAAGAAAGAAATTAATCTCTCCCATAGAACTCATTTGGAACCGAGATTTCATGATTTCTTCAAATTCAATGCACAATTTTGGACTGGAAGAACCAAATATGATATCATCAACGTACACTTGTACACATAAGAGATGATCATTATCCTTCTTTATGAATAAAGTTGGATCAATTTTCCCTCTTGTGTATCCATGTTGGATTAAGTGTTGTGGTAATGTCTCATACCAAATTCTAGGGCTTGATGAAGTCCATATAAAGCTTTACTCAGGTTATATACTCGATGTGGAAATTATGCATCCTCAAAGCGCGGAGGTTGCTTCACAAACACATTGTCAGTGATAGGACCATATTAAAATGCACCCTTTACATCCATTTGATATACCTTAAATTTCATGGATGAAGCATAAGCCAGGAAAATTCGAATGGATTCAAGTCTTGCAACGGGTGCAAACACTTTATCATAATATATTCCTTCTTCCTGTGTGTATCCTTGTGCAACAAATCTCGCTTTGTCCATTAATACAACACCACGATCATCAGTCTTATTTCTAAATAACCATTTCGTGTCTATAGCATTTTCTCCTTCAGGTAGATCCACCAAATTCCACACTTCTTGTTTACAAAATTGAAGTAATTCTTCTAACATGGCTTCTATCCAACCACTGTCCTTTAATGTTTCGGTAACATTTTTAGGAACAATTTGAGAAAAAAAAACAAGAGTATAAGCACACGTTTGCTTGTTCTGATTTACTCCTTGTTGTTCTCTCAGTCAATGGACCAATAATCTGAGAAATTGGATGATTCTTGTGAATACGAGATGTTGGAATCTCATCACATTGAACATTAACATCCAGATTTGTTTGGTTCAAGTTGGAAAGCTCATGTAACAAAGTAGAAGAATGTGGATTGAAGTTTGGAACTTGAGTCGGTGAGTTAATAAAGTAATCAAAGTTACCAGTATCAGCTGCATCACCAGAGATAGATGATGTTCCAGACTCAGGTAGCACAAACTCATTACCATCATTAGGAATATGTTGTGATCCTTTCTGATCAAATGAAATTGAATGACAGAAGTTGTATTATCATGATTAGTGTCATCGAATTGTATTGTCGAGTCCTTGACAAATGATAAAAATGGGTAGTCTCAGCTAGAATCATTTGGATCATCAGAATCTGAATCCTCACTAAAAGATCCAAGATCTCCTCTAGAGTTCTTTTTACCTGTAGAATCAAGACAATTTGGTTGATTAAACAAGTTAGATTGAAGAGAGTTTGATAATGAATCTAAATCTAATAACCAT
Organism: Flaveria ramosissima; assembly: GCA_025215565.1. Classification (NCBI taxonomy): domain Eukaryota; kingdom Viridiplantae; phylum Streptophyta; class Magnoliopsida; order Asterales; family Asteraceae; genus Flaveria; species Flaveria ramosissima. The sequence goes on along the minus strand of CM046035.1, from coordinate 43,932,721 downwards.
GCAGGACCATTTGAAACTGATGGAAAAGAATTTTCAAGAAATTTAACGTTAAATGTTTCAAGAATTATATTCGTCCTAGAGTTGTACACTCGGTAGGCTTTTGAAACAGATGAGTATCCAACGAAAAATCCATTATCAGATTTTGCTTCAAATTTTCCTAATTGATCATTTGAATTAAGAATCATAACAGGACAACCAAATGATTTTAAAAAGTTTATGTTCGGTTTCCTGCCAAACATTAACTCATATGGAGTTTTCATTTTATCTTTCACAATTAAGATTCTGTTCTGAACGAAACACGTAGTTGATATAGCTTCATCCTAAAAAGTGATAGGAATTTTTGCATCAACTAACATAGAACGAGCAGCTTCAATCAGTGTTCTATTCTTCCTTTCAGCAACTCCATTTTGTTGAGGAGTTCTGGGAGCACTGAATTGATGAGCTATCCCTTTCTGTGCACAAAACATTTCAATGTTAGCATTTTTGAATTCCGTTCCATTATCACTTCTTATTATTTTTACTTTATTTTCTAATTGATTTTCAACTTTAATGATAAATTCTTTTAGTAAATCAGCCGTTTCAGATTTGGCATACAAAAAGAAAACCCATGAAAATCTTGTATAGTTATCAATGATAACTAAACAATATGATTTTCGTCCAATACTCTTGACATTTGTTGGTCCAAAAAGGTCCATATGTAACATTTGAAGAGGTTTGGATGTTGAGTTTATGAGCTTGCCCTTATAAGACGCTCTGTGTTGCTTTCCCTTCAAACATGCTGAGCAGTGATCAGTTGTTGCAAACTTCTTAGCTGGAAGTCCAATGACATGATTTACTGTTACAAGCTTGTTCATATTCTTGAAATTTGAATGTCCGAGATGTCTATGCCAAAGCTGACTTTCATCATTTGATGCCTTAGCAATTAGGCAAGTTGTTTCAGTTTAAGGATCAACTTGAGACATATCCAGCTTGTATACATCTCTATCCCGTTCAGTTGTAACAGTTACCCAATCTTTGCTTATCTTAAAACCTGGCTTAAAAACATAACAGAATGAATCATCAAATAGAACAGAGTATGATTTATCACATATTTGGAATACACTTAAAAGATTAAAGTTCAACTGTGAACAAAAGTTGACTTTGTCAAAGCTTATTATCCCATTTGATACTGTTCCATCTCCGGTTATTTTTCCTCCAGCATCACCACCAAAAGCGACGTGTGTTCCATCCTTTAAATTAAAATCTTGTAACAAGGCAGGATTGCCTGTCATATGCCGGTTACACCCACTATCCACATACCATGTATTGAGTGGTCTTTTTGGGCATACTTGCACAACAAGAAAATTAAGTTGAGATATCTACCCAAGCCGAGATGGTCTTGGGTTTTCTAAATTTATCAACAATTGTAAATTGTTTGTAGTGAAGATTATTCAAATCAGGTTTATTCTTGATGAATTTACCAATTTTATTTTTGAAATTGTTTTGAAAATTGTTTGATTTATTTTTGAGAACATTCATATCATTTGATTGATCAACTTTTGAAATGTATTGATGACTAACATTTTTATTATAGATCTTGGTATGAACTGTTTTTGCACATTTTGTTTAGATCTCACATAATTGTTCTTTTGAAAAGATCTCAAACCTAAAGAAGGTTGATTAGTGAATTTTTGAAATCCATCAGTTTGATTTCTCAAATATTGAGGATTAACATAACCTTTGCTCATGTTTGAATTTGCAAATCCTCTAGTAAGAGATATATTTCTAAAATAACAATTTGCAGTATTGTGAGTCTTTTCATCACAATAAGTACAATATTTGTTAAAATAACAATCTGCTGTGGAATGACTTCTCATGTCACATATGTGACAGTACTTGTTGAAGTAACACTCAGCAGTATTGTGATTTTTCATATCACAAATTTCACAGTACTTTTGTGGAGTTAAAAACAACTTTTTATTAACTTTTGACATTGACACGATGTTTGATATTGGTGTCAAATAGTTAAACTTTTGTATTTCATTTTTCACAGTTTGATTTTGTTTCAAATTATTTTTCATTTGTTTAACATGAACTTCCTTCTTGAATGCATTAGGAACAAATCTTTTTGCTACAGCGGAAGTCTTAGAATCTGAACTTGATTTCAGATCAGAGTGAGATTCGTTTATAGTATTTACTTTGTTGTTTTGAAGAGAATTCATATTTAACAAACCAGCTGACACAAATTTTATCGGTTTAAGTTTTGTTGCCTGATTTGTTGCTTTGATCAAATTTTCTGAAATTTTGTTTTGTTCAGATGTTGTTTTTGATAATTTCTTTCTTCTTCTTTGATTCGTTGAGTTAGAAGAACTTTGTTTACTTTCAGATTGAACATCATCAGAAGAAGATTCCTTTTCAGATTGAACTTGTTTCAGATTAATAGTGTTTGAATCTTCTGATGTTCCTACTTGTTGTTTATCTTTTTCTTTGCTTTGAGCTTTCACTTCTTCCAATACAACATGAATTTGATCAGAAGTGTTTTGTTTTGTTTGTTTTGGTTCATAAGATTTTATCTTGATTGGATGACCATTTTTAAGCTTTTCTTTATCATTTTCAACAAACACTTGTACATTTTCCTTTTCTTCTTCTGAATTCTTGTTTTTGATCTGAAAAGTTTTAAGTTTAGCTTTATTCTCAAGAGAATGATCATGAGTATTGAAGTTCTCTGGTAAAGTGTTTGTAATGGATTCAGGCATAGGTTCATGTGTGAAACCTAACCCTGCTTTTTGTTTATCTTTTCTCTCACTTACCAGTTTTTCTACAATCATTTTTGAACTTTTTACTTTGGCAAGATCCATTTGAGTAGCAGCATGTGCTATCTTTTCCTCTTCAAGATTTTTGGTCATCTCTTCCAATTGTTTAGAAACAATTTCTAAATCTTTTATAGTTTTGTTCCATGAATTTTGAAGAGAGATAATCTTTTGATCTGCTGTTTTATGATCAGATTTTAGTTTGTTATGCATTGACTCTTCTTGTTTTAGCTTCTCACAGATTTTGAATGAGTAGTTTCTATAGTATTCAACATGTTCAAAGCATGATTTTGTGCACAGTTTTTCTCTCACTTCAGATAGGATTTCACAGAATTTTGGAGATATGGTTTAAGATTTTGAAGATGAAGTGTCAACCTTAGGTTGATCAGACTGTGCCATTAGAGCTACTTCATATCTATCCTCCTTAGGATCAGATTTGTCACTCCAATCATAGTCATCTTCTTCATTATCACTTTCCACCTTTGGATCATTGTTATCTGACCAATCTTCTCCTTGAATTTCTGCAATAAGAGATAAACTTGATGTTAAATCTTTAGTAAACTGATCTGCATATGCACTCCAATCATAACCATCTTTAATGGTGACTACTAAAGCTTTCTTGGTTTCATCAGATGATTTTGTTTCATCTTTAAGCTCAGGCATAGGAAGACTTTGATAAGGCTTTTGAAAAGTCTTTTGAGCTGGTTGAAACCTTTGATTGCTAGAACTTGATTGAGTATTTCCTCCATTATTCCTTGGAGCTTTGCATTCTGTGGAGAAGTGTCCATAACTATTACAGTTAAAACATCTAGATTTTGACTTATCAAACCCAATAGTCTTGTTAGCACTTGGCTTGTACTTCCTGTTGACATATGAATGTTTTTTTGTCCTGTAAGAAATCATCACCATTTGTCAGTTTAAGTCCATCTCTTCAACATCTTCAGGATCCATCTCAAACAAATCCAACGAACAGAGTCTAATTAAGTTAAATGGCTACCTTGATATGCTTGAAAACTAGCCATAAATGCAATGAATGCAGTTTTAGACTCTTCATCCTCTAATAGGATGTTTATCACATCTTTAACTTTGCTAGATTTAGCAGAGTTAGATGAAGAAGTCTATGTTTGAACATTAGATGTTTGAGACTGAGATTTAGGAGGAGATTGAGAATGGGGCTAAGTTGTATAAGCAGGAGCACTAGTAAATGATGAGTCAGTGAAAAATCCTACTCCAACAAACAGATCTCCCTCTTCTTCTGTATTTTTCTCACTTTTTGCCATGAATGCATTCTCAATAGTGGTTGCAGGAGAAGCAACAAACTGATACTGAGACATTGATGTTGCTCTATCATTGTTCCGTGTGCTTTCATCAATCTCTACTAACTCTATCTTTGCAATGAGTAGATCTAGATCCATAGGGAACTTCTCATTATGCTTTAGTAAGGTACTGTTTGTTTCCATGATGAGGGTAAAGCATTGAGTAGTCTAAGATTTAGATCTTCAAGATCAGGTTTAATACCAGCTGTTGACATCTCAGTTATAAGTTGAACAAATCTGTTCATCATCTGATTTATGGTTTCTCTAGACAAATGTTGAAACAATTCTAATTGCCTTTTCAACTTTTGTTTCTTGAGATTTTGAATCTCCTTGCCTCCTTCACAAATGGTCTTTAAGGCTTTATATAAGGTGTATCCAGTTTGATATGCATCAAGCCTTGCAAGAACTTCCAGAGGTAGTCCTTTACACATCTAGGAATATGCTTTGATATCATTCTTTACTCTTTTCAAATCATCTCCTTGAAGACCATCTTCAGGATAGGGTTCTGGAGAATCTTTAGTATAAACAAACCCACTTTCAGGCCCATCAGTGATTATAGGAACGTATGGTCCTTTCTCTATAGATTTCCAAAGATCAGTGTCAATGGAATTAAAATGCTGTTTTAACCTAAGAGACCAATTTTTGAAATCAACTCTATTTTTAAGTTTTGGAACTCTATTTTCAGAATCTTCTGATTTCACCATTCTTATATTTTTGTTGTTTTTCTTAGATTTTGAATTAAGAAAATAAATGAAAAAGTTCTTGAAAATTTTTCTTTTAGAAAAAATTCTAAGTGTTAAAGGTGATACGCCTGAACAGTGATTATACTCCCAAACAGTTGATGCGCCTGAGTTGAGAAACATCAAAGGGAATGCCTTAGAAAATTTTCCAAACAGTTTAAAACGCCTGAACAGTTGAAATGCGCCTACACAGTTGTAAAGCGCCTCAACAGTTGTCAAACCTCTAAACTAAAAATGTCCACACAGTGTTAATGCGACTTAACAGTAGTCAAACGCCTAACACTTAGACGATTTTTTTCAGCCAATCTCAACTCATGCGCCACATTCATCATGTTCATATGAATGTAACTAACTCAAATCTTCTGAAATTCTTAAATTGTTGATGAATTGGATTGGAACTTTCCAATTAAGCATGTTTTATACCGATAATCATTCTTCTAACATCAATTTCTTTCAATATCAACAACAAAAAAATCAATTTTGAGATTTTCAGTCCGAAAAATAGTAACCTTTTTCGAACACAAATTCAACAAATTAACTTGAATTTGATAAATTTAACTGCTAATTGTGATTCAAATCATGTTTCTGATGATGAAACACATCTGAAATTCACAAATTTTCAATTGAATTGTCTATCAATCACAGATTCAGTGAAATTTTTTAGTTTGAAAGTTCGACAAACTTCAAAACTCACTCACCAACAGCTTACCAACAGCTGTAATACCATTTGATAGGATCAAATGTACCAGTCTGTGATGATGTATGAACACAATTCAATGAAATACAAACAAAGTAATCAAATCAAGCAAGATATCAACAAAATTCATGTTTTCATTAATATCAAGCAAAGACAAAGTACAAAGTATGTAAGCAGTTTCGTTCTAAGCTTTCTAATCTCGTTCAATCTCGTTTAATCTCGTTACCTACTACCTGTAAGTCTAAGCTATTTATAATGAAACAAAAAGGAACTAACAAATTACAAAACTAGTCCCTATACTATTACAAAGTATTAAAAAGACATTTAAAGACAACATGTTAATCTTTCTAGAGCACTAACAATAAGATTAGCTTCAAAGGGAAAACCTTGACCGAAAGCCCAGTGATGGAGCCTTTGAGCCAGTGAAACACCTGCTGGTGAAGGTGTGTCACAACCTCTTTCTGGCCAGAGCTTGGATGTTACACCAAGCAATGAAGGACAAAGCTCCCTCCCTCTGTGTCACAAAGGTTTGTGGGTCACAATGTTAAAAGGATTTTAACTTCCGAGGAGATTGAGGAGGAGCAGAGAGAGGAAGAGGAACTAAGGGGAGATAGTTCCACTGGGTCTTCAGGCTTCATGCAAGCTACAATCAGGGCTGCCCCCAGACCAAACACTCAAGATGATGAGTTGAGGGCAGTCAGGATTACTTACCTTCAGACAAGGAACTATGACATTGGTGAGATTCTATCTCTCCCCTTAGAGAACTCAATAAACTGGAAGACATGGAAATGTCTAGGGAGAGGAAGGAAGCAGAGGATGCAAGGTTACTTCTCCAAATCAAAGAAGAGAAGAGACAGAAAAGACTGTACAAGCATGTTCCTACACTCTCCCCAGTTCAAGAAAGCCCTGTGCAAGAGACTGTGGCAGCTCCACAAGAACTTTACGTAGACAAGAAACAGATAGCAAAATATGACCAAGTACCTGAGTGCCACAGGTATCTACCAGACATCTGCACTTGTTCCTTTGTCATTTGAGTACATTGAGTTTGAGTATCTCAAACAGCTTGAACTTCAAGTGATCAAAGAACAAAAAGCAACAAAGAGAAAGATGAGGAAAGAGGCTACAAAGTCAAGAGCCATCATCCAAAACAATATGAAAAAGTCTGCTGACAGACAAAGGATGATGAGCTTCTTGAAGCTGTATGGATTCTCCAAAAGGAGACTTGGCCCTATGTCTCTATCCAGAATGGATTAGTACATTAGGGTAATCAAGCAGAAGATCAAATGGGGAGACCTCAATGACTTACACTCCCCTCCAAGTCAAGTTCCTCCTAAAGTGGAGGTTAAGGTTGAACAACCTGAGGCAACACAACCTGGACCTCCTACTAAGTCTCAGCAAGATTTATCTTCAGATCCACAGCAGGGTTAAACTCCCTCTCCTTCTGAACTTGTGAGGGAGGAACACCCAACTAAGCAAGACAAAACTGATCAACAAGGTGCTGCAGGCCAGTCTTCTCAGTTAAAGTCTTCAAAGAGGAGGAAGAGGATGGCTTCTAAACCAAAGTCAAAGAAGAAGAAGAAGTTTGAATCATCCACCTCCAAGCCTAGGGATGAATCAGATCACCCTGAGGAAGTGCATGAAGAGGCAACCCCATCAACGCCAATTCAAGTGGCTCCTCTTGCATCTTAGAGACCCATATTATCCTCGACCATCACAACTAATCCATAAAAATGGCATGTGAACAGAGATCAAGGTGGTGAAGATGTGTACACATGGCTCCTCTTGCATTTGAGTGATCCTGACCATCGAATGAAGAAGTGCATGGTCATCATCATGATGAGGACTATCAACATATAAAGATCTTCAAATGTTTTGGTAGCATCAGCTTAGGGGGAGTTTGTAAGGATTCCTATAAGTTTGATACAACCAAAGCATCCAAAGTCTTTCTGCATGCATGCACTAAAGTACAGAAGTAGAAATGCTTCGGAAGTTTTACACCATGCACTAGAAAATATTCTAAGTGTAAAATCATCCGAAGCCAAGACCAACATCTTCTGAAGCCAAAAGTGAAGTCTTCCGAAGCATCAAAGACAAAGTCTTCCAAAGCCAAAGAGTGAAGACATATTTCTTCCAAAGACTTTTAGATACATGCTTTTATCTGATGTACTCTACCATAAAACTGGACCACCTTTCCGCTGCAACTCTGTTCAGTCACCAACTTACATGAGTTGGTGAAAAGGTCCATGCTTTTGGTAACTGTACATTGAGGTCTTGAGTCTGTGCTTTTTACTTTATGTACTTTTATCCTTTTTGTAATATATTAGGATGTGAGCTATGGAATGTCATAGCCACTAGTCAAATGGCAATCTGTCTTTTGACTCTACATTTGATTTTGTACTTGTCTAGTCTTATGTGTCCAGCTGTCCTTCAAAGTATGGCCGGCTGTAGGATGTAGTATAAAGTATCTCAAGTACTTGTAACTTTCTATCCATGCTTTGTAATACTTGTAAAATAACTTGAGAGGAATATACAGCATTCTTGAAAACCAAATACTTGTGCTGTTTGCAATCTTGTTCAATCTCATACTTTACTTTTGTTCTTGGTATCTTTTATATAAGTTACCAGTTTCTTATTTGATCTGTTAAGCGTTTTAAAGAACTCTCCTTATTGTGTTGTTGTGTTGTAAGTGGCCACCCTTAAACGGTCCTATGTAAACTTATCTGCATAATGAAATGCGGCTGAAGAAAAAGTTTACCTAATAAAGAAATGCAGTTGAACAACTTTGTCCGCATAAGTTTTCAATACTTTAAAATTTGTATGTGCATTTGTTGTCGAAACAAATGCGGTAGAGTGAACTTGTTCGCGTCAGTTTCACTTGGTTTTTTCAATGAATTAAGCAAGTTACCCGGATTGGTTATATGCTTGGGTTACCATCACCCGCATTAACCAATGCATTTACTGTAGATACATATGTACCTAGTTTACGATCTTAATGTAATATGTTTGTCATGTCCTTAATGTAAATGAAATATATGAGTTGAATGAAACAAAATTTGTGATTGATGATCTTAATGTTGAATGTTTCAGTGTATCTTTGAATGTTTATTGTTTATTAACGCATGGTTGAACTAAGTATATAGGTTTGTGGTTGTTTACATAGATCTTAGTCAAGAATGGTTGAGAAATATGTTTAAACTTAGTCATGTGAGGTTCTTATGCGAATGGCCCATGCGAATGGACCATACGCATGAACAACTTCATGCTAATGAACCAGTCGCACGACTGAACCAGGAGACTGGATCAGTCGCACGATTGTGACATGAGATTGACTCAGTCGCACGACTGAACACTCAATCGTGCGAATGGATCAACCGCATGACTTAGTCACACGACTGAACCATACTAATGGTTCAGTCGCACGAATGAGAAACCCTAACCTATAAATACCACTTAATTCGTGGAAAAACGTAACACTTCAAATACCTACGTACTAAATCACACCCTAGCCGTATAGAGACTTCTAAGAACATGTTCCAAGTTCAAAGATCGCACTAAATCGATTTGCAATCGTTCTTAACGTTTAGATTCAATCTAAGATCGATTCTACGTGCGTTCTCACTGATTGGATCGCCAATCAAATAGGATTCCGCACTATTTGAGTTGGTATACGCGTAAATCAGTTAGTACTTCGTCCCGTACACAGTCCTAAGAAGTGGTATCAGAGCTTTGGCTATTGATTTACGTGTGATTCAATCGATTTTGATATAAAAATCGTGTTTTTTACTCAAAAACGCAATCTTTTTGTTTCAAACGGTGTTTTAGACGTCTCCACGTCAAAATGTTAACGTTTTCCGCCATACGGCATTTAGCGTTAGTAGAAATTCATGTTTTTGCGTCAAAATACCTTAAACCTTCGAATTCTCAAAATTCAGCAGCTTTAGTCACGCGATTGACTCAATCGCACGACTGAACCCATCCGCATCCCTCATACGCACGATTGGACTCAGTCGTTCATCCAATCGTACGTCTGAACTACTGATTCGCATTGCTCATCCGCACCTGTCCATTCGCACGATTGAGCCATTCGCATTAGTTCATTCGCACGTCTGAGCCATACACATTCTTCAATCGCACGAATAGTTCAATCGATTCCTTTAGTCGCACAAGTAAAACAGTTTGTTCTAAAGTTCAAAGTCAATAGTAATGGAGGACGAATATTTAGCTTTCACCGCAGGAAGGGACTCAAGGATCCAGAATCTATTGCTTCTGGAAAATGAAGTGGGGAATCACAATAAACCCCCTAAGCTCATAACGTTAGATGATTACCCACAATGGAAGCAAATATTCGAGATCTAGTTATATGGAGTAGATCCCAATCTATGGGAGTCGATAGAGATAGGGTATAGCATGCCTGTAGGTGCAGATGGAGTCAAACTTACCTTAGGCGTCATGACTGATGGCCAAAAGGTAAAGTACAATGCTGAGAAGAAAGTATATCCAATGCTAACTCAGTCAATTCCTAAGGACATTTTCCATCAATTTTCTGAGAACAAGCAAGCAAAGAAGCTGTGGGATGAATTGGAAAAACGGTATGACGGGAATGCATCATTGAAAGCTCTAAAGGCTAAAGCGTTGAAGAAGGAGCTCGACAACTTCTCGTCAATGGGTAAGGAGAGCTTGGATGACGTCATCGATCGGTTCTACCACTTGATGAGTGAGCTGCACACTCATGGAGTTACAACAACCATGGAGGACAAGGTGTCAAACTTTGCAGATGGGTTGCTAGAGAAGTGGGTTTCCTTTGTATCCAACCTTAGACAGAATGAGATGATGGCAAAGTTAGATATCAATGATTTCATTCTGAAGCTGAGAGAGGAAGAGTTGAGGATGAATTACAGGGCCTAAAAGTCTTCTTATGATCAGAATCCGTCACTGTACAACTCAACTCCACAAGCTAAAACTTCTGGAGCACCACTTCAAACAACATTTGTGTCGAGTTCAGCTGTTGTATCTCAAGCTACTACTTCAGGATCTGACACGTCAGGGTCGTCTTGTACCCAATACATAGCACCTGAAGCCAATACAACAAAACTGAAGACTGAGAATCTTGGGGATGTGACAGTAGAGGTAGCACAGGAGCATATGGATCTCTTAGCAGCTGTCATTCACTCCTATGACGGACTAGTTGCTGGCAAAATTGGGAACTGCCATCTGGCAGACGAGAACTACGAGCAGGTAGATGAGACAGAGCTGGAAAGAATGGACATCATGTAGGCCTTAGCAAGTGCTGTCCGGAGAGCTAAGAAGCTTGTCAAGAAGACCGGACAGAACTTGATTGCTACTAAGGACACAACGTTTTGTTTTGACAAGTCAAAAGTTACCTGCTTCAACTGTGGGGAAAAGGGGCACTTCAAGCGTGATTGTGAGAAGCCCAAGAAGACAGGAAATGGGAATCCATTCTCATCTTTCAATCGTCAGGATAAACCCACAAGCAGTCCTACTTCGTCAAGCAAGGATCCTAAGGCCTTGACCGCTCATGATGACGAAGGACAAGATTGGAGCTTTCGGTTTGTGTTTCCGAGAGAATCCAACATTGCAAATGTCGAGGTGTTGGATGACGATACTGAAAGTGAAGACGATATCGCAGTCAAAATAGCCATGTCAGAAACTGAAGAAACTGCGAAAGTGGTCAAGCATGTGATTAAAGAAGATGACAAAACTACATGTTCAGAATCTCCAGAAGCTGAAGAGACAATCTCTACACTGATGGTGGATTCAACTGAATCTTCTCAGGTAAGTTCTAAAGACAAATTGTTTGATAATCATGCTCGTGTTGAAGGTAATAAATTTAGGGAAACCATTGACTTGAAGTTTGCTAGGTTATTAGATCATAATGATAGCTTAGTAAAGGACTTGCAACTGTGCACAGAAGCAAATCGCGTTTTAAAACAAAATGAGCACAGTTACAAAGAGAAAATAGAACTGTTAAATAAACAACTTAGGGAAACCGAAGTTATGGCTTTTGACCAAGCAAATGACATTAAGTTCTATTTAAATTCCCTTGAAGAAAGTAAAAAGGAAAAAGCAGTTTTGGAAGTCGAAGTAAATTCATTAAAACAAAAACTGCACAGTTGGACTAGTTCTTCTCACATAGTTAAAAACTTAGTAAAGAACGAAATAACGGGGAGGGATTAGGTTACAAAGTGGTTCTACCACCACATGAGATCTTGTTAAATACTAAATGTCGACCAGTAAATAACAATCCTATTAAGGATCATGTGGTGACCAATCCTTTAGTTAGTGATCCAGATTCCACTTGTCAAATGGTGGAATCTATCACTAAACTGAAGGAGGACACTTTGAAATCTAAGGGTAAAATGCCTATTGTTAATTTAGATGAGCAATTTGAGAAGGTTGAGGTTAAGTCAGGTTCAACAACGTCTAATAATGAACACAAAAAGACCAAACAAGTTAACCAATCACGTGATTCAAGTCTAAGTCCAAATAAACAAAAGGGTAAAGATGTTAAAAAAGGTTCAAACAATTAATTTTGTTAAAGAAGATAAAGCATCTAAACAAGAAGTGACAAAACCCAACAAGCCCAAAGTCACCCCGGTCTCACACACTTCCCCACAGAGACGCCTTTCCCAACATGTTAAAGGTCGATAATCCTACAACTGTGGAAAGAGAGGACACATCGCTTCTAACTATCCTAAGTATCATACACCAAGAAAGAAAGTTGAACTTTATGATACAAAACAGATTTCTTCTAAAAGGAGTTCTATTACTCCACCTACAAGAAATAATGAAACTAAAGTTCAAACCATAAACCAGTCGTCTGTCTATCACAAACAGGCCTTGCACAAAACTGGCATGTGGAAAGAAAAATCTAATCAAGTGTCTGATACAGAGAGCAGTAAGAGCCATGATATGCCCTCGCCTTCAAATGGACAGTGGGTTAAATATATGATGTGTGATGCCTCTGGGTCACCCAAGCCAGTTAAGGCTTGGGTACCTAACCTAAACTAATCATTTCCTTTATATGTGCAGGGTGTTCGCTATAGTGTTGAAACTAACACTTGGATCGTAGATAGCGGAGCATCAAGGCACATGACTGGAAACCGTGCACTCCTGTCAAACGTCAAACAAATTAAAGGAGGTCATGTTTCTTTTGCGGGAAATAAAGAAGGTTACATCACAACTCAAGGGGAAGTAGGGAATCAGAAAGTGAAGTTTGATAAAGTAAACTACGTTCAACAACTTCAAAACAACTTACTTTCTATATCCCAAATACGTGACAAAGGATTTAAGGTAGTATTCGACAACAAGAAGTGCTATGTCCTGAAAAAGGACTATGTGATCCTGGAGGACCAAGTCTTAATGTCTTCCTCAAGATATAATGACCTTTATGTCTTGGATCTATCAAAGGCTACTGAGAAGGCCTCTACAACGGATCATCAAGTTCAGTGCTCCTTGTCAAAGGCTACTGAGATCATTCAAAGAGTTAGTAACTACACTGGAGTCACTGTACAAGCTGAAGGTCGGACAAGTATGCTCAGACAATAGAACCGAGTTCAAGAACCAATAGATGAAGGCTTTCTGCAAAGAAAAGGAAATTCTGCACCAGTTCACTTCCTCCTACACTCCTCAGATGAACGGCGTTGCTGAGAGAAAGAATCGCAGCTTGATAGAGACAGCACGGACGATGCTAGCAGACTCGAAACTGCCCATCCAATTCTGGAATGAAGCAGTTGCCAATGCATGTTACACGTTAAATCGAGTTCTGGTGGTAAAACATCATGGCAAGACGTGTTACGAGTTACTTCAACGACGTAAACCAAAACTAGAGTATCTCGAACCGTTTGGCGCACCTTGCACTCTATTGAAGAAAACTCAGGAAGGAAAGTTCAGCGAGAAGGCTGAAGAGGGAATCTTTCTAGGATACAACATACCGAATAAGAGAGTTTACAACAACTCAACGGGTCAAGTAGAAGTGTGGTGTAACGTGGACGTTCAGAGATACACCACCCCTCCAGCTGGAAAAGGACCCGCATTCTTTTTTGATTATGATGGATTTTTCAAGTCCTTCAACATCCCTATCTCCACTTCTGACTATGAGTTAGCAACCAAAATGATGTATGATGTCTTAAACACGCCATCACAAGAATCCATATCATCTGGTTCACAAGGTGAATCGTCTAACCATTCCAGGGTAGCACTCGAGGTAAGTGACTTCTCCTCTAACAATGAAGTCGTGGAGAATGACCAGAACAATCAGGAGGAACAGGTTCCTACTACTGCAAGTCCACAAGCATCTGACGTTGATGCCTCTGAGTCTTCGGAACCTCACACTCCTACTGCCTTAGATCCGGAACCAAACGTTCATAATATGGATTCCAAGGTAGGTGTTCCCACCACTCCTGGATCACGCCTCAATGTCTGTCATCCTTTGGACAATGTTATAGGGGATGTCAGATCAAGAGTTCAGACAAGAAATCAGCTATATTCAGCTGATTATGCCTCAGTAATGGAAAAGGGATACCTTCACGATGGTGCTTATCGGTGTTTTATGTCTCAGTTTGAGCCAAAATACGTCAGTGAAGCCCTAAAGGTGCCATGCAAGAAGAACTTCGTCAGTTCAAGAAGTTAGGTGTATGGACACTGGTGGATAGACCCAAAGGTGCTAAAGTCATTGGCACCAAATGGGTCTTGAAATGTAAGAAAAATGACCAAGGTGTCATCATCAGGAACAAAGCTCGACTGGTAGTTCAAGGATTTCGACAAGTCGAGGGAATTGATTTCAATGAAGTATTTGCACCTGTGGCGAGAATGGAAGCCATTCGTATCTTCCTAGCCTATGCCTCTTACATGAAGATTAAAGTGTATCAACTAAATGTAAAGAGTGCATTTCTTCATGGTGAAATCCGAGAAACAGTGTATGTCAGTCAACCCGAAGGATTTGAGGATCCATATCATCGGGACAGAGTTTACAAACTGGATAAGGCTCTCTACGGGCTTCACCAAGCCCCGAGAGCATGGTGTGAAAAACTCTCAACTCACCTTGTGAAACACGAATTTCACAGAGGTGTAATTGACTGTACACTGTTCATCAAAGAAAAGGATGGTGATCTACTGCTTATTTAGATCTATGTTGATGACATAATCTTCAGTTCCAAGAACGAAGACTTATGTAAAGAATTTGAAGCAGTAATGAAGGAAGAATTTGAAATGAGTGCCATGGGAGAGATGAAGTTCTTTCTCGGGTTATAGGTGGATCAAACACCAAAAGGGATATTTCTACATCAGACCAAGTATGCAGGGGATATTCTTAGTTGGTTTGACATGGAGAATGCTTTCGCAGCTGGGACTCCACTAGCTACAAACCATGATGTAGCACCTGATGAGAATGGTGATCTGGTCGATGCCACCATGTACCGAGGAATGATTGGATCCCTCATGTACTTCACTACCTCAAGACCTGATATCATGTACGCGACGTGTCTATGTTCACGATATCAGGCGAAACCAAAAGTTAACCATCTTATAGGAGTTAAGAGAATATTTCGTTATCTGAAGGGTACACCAACACTTGGGTTGTGGTATCCTCATGATGACGATTTTGAGCTTACCGCGTACATTGACTCGGATTATGGCGGCTGCAAAATGAACTACAAATCCACCTCAGCAGGTTGTCAATTCTTTGGGCGAAGATTGTTCACGTGGCAGTGTAAGAAGCAGACATCAGTTGCATTGTCAACTTGTGAAGCTGAATATGTTGCTACAATAAGATGCTGTTCTCAAATCATCTGGATTCAACAGCAGATGCGGGACTACTGTTTGCAATTTTCTAACTCTCCTATATTTGTTGATAATTCTGCAGCAATAGCTGTTACAAAAAATCCGGTCCAACATCCTAAGACCAAACACATCGGTATTAAATATCACTTAATACGTGATTGCTTTGAAAAAAATTTAATCGATGTTGTTAAAATAAATACGGATTTTCAACGCACTGACCTCTACACAAAAGCCTTTGATAAACCACGTTTTCTATATTTGTTAGAGGTCAACGGCGTTAAAAAGAAAAGTGATGTCATTCCAGAGGATGAAAATGCTTAGTCCGACAACGTTTCTTTTATTTTCTTTTATTTTTCTTATTTTAATTTCATGTCTCGTTAAAATCCAAAAAACGCAAAAAATATTTTTGGTTTTAGAATTTTAGGGGGAGAATAGGTTAAATTATTATATAATTAGTTGTTTTAATATTAGTACTTAAAAAAACAAAAAAAAACGAGGGATAAGGACAGGCTAGCTGATAGAAATGAGATCGGATCTGAGTGGGCGGCTTGTTTTGCAGAGATACGTGCCCAACGCACAGCGCCAAAGCCAAGTGCCTACACCAAGCTCTACAGAGTAAAGAAGCACCTAAAGGTGTCTGGCAAGATTATAGCATGGGCTTACTTTGAGGATCTAAATGTATATGCTGTGAAGGGGGAGAAGGGAATCAAGTACTTCAGATTTCCACATGATATGAAGACTCTCCCTGGTTTTGAGCTCAACCAGTTGGCACGCCTGAACCTGCTGTATGCTGATCCCAGGAAGATGTGAGCCTGGTTTGAAGCTGCGTTGAAGAGAGAATACCACACTCGATGGGTTAACTTCATGCCTTAACAACCTACGAGGTACATTCGAAGGTCGGAGGTGGACCCAAGGACAGGGAAACCCAAAGTGGTGTTAAAGTGGAGTCCTCCTCGTACTATGTCAAAGATCCCCATGAGGGAAATGTCAAAGGACTTCACTCCCCACTTCAAGAGGTAGTATTATGACTGGAGAACAGGAGAAGCGGTTATAGTGTTACAGAAAGAGCGCCAATGGAGACCATCCGGGTATTTGACCCAGTGTGGCTAACCAACCTATCAGCTAGTGATGTTTATACTTTATACAGGTGGCCATTATTCTATGATCCGCAGAATATCGTACAGGCCCTCCAGTTTTAGAATGTGATAAGACTCTGCTTTACTTTTGAGATACATGCTGGAGTCACAGTCGAGGAGAGGCATAAGAAGTTTGACGAGCTAATGAAGGATGCCAGACAACGATAGAAACTATGTCCAAGGGGGAGTTTGTAGATACATATGTACCTAGTTTATGATCTTAATGTAATATGTCTGTCATGTCCTTAATGTAAATGAAATATATGAGTTGAATGAAACAGAATATGTGATTGATAATCTTAATGTTGAATGTTTCAGTGTATGTTTGAATGTTTATTGTTTATTAACGCATGGTTGAACTAACTATATAGGTTTGTGGTTGTTTACATAGATCTTAGTCAAGAATGGTTGACAAATATGTTTAAACTTAGTCATGTGAAGTTCTTATGCGAATGGCCCATGCGAATGGACCATACGCATGAACAAGTTCATGCTAATGAACCAGTCGCACGACTGAACCAGGAGACTGGATCAGTCGCACGATTGTGACATGAGATTGACTCAGTCACACGATTGAATACTCAGTCGTGCGAATGGATCAACCGCATGACTCAGTCGCACCACTGAACCATACTAATGGTTCAGTCGCACGAATGAGAAACCCTAACCTATAAATACCACTTAATTCGTGGAAAAACGTAATACTTCGAATACCTACGTACTAAATCGCACCCTAGCCGTCCAGAGACTTCTAAGAACATGTTCCAAGTTCAAAGATTGCACTAAATCGATTTGCAATCGTTCTTAACGTTTAGATTCAATCTAAGATCGATTCTACGTGCGTTCTCACTGATTAGATCGCCAATCAAATAGGATTCTGCACTATTTGAGTTGGTATACACGTAAATCAGGTAGTACTCCGTCCCGTACACGGTCCTAACATTTACCCGCGTTAATTTTTGAACTTAATCAAAATTAATGTTTCTGCAGAGTAAAATCTTTTCTGTTTTTCTGCTGATTCATTGACTGTTATGAAGAACTGTCTTTGCTTTTAACTTGATTCTTATAATGTTTTGACTGATTGAGATTTTCAATTCTTGCTTGGATTGACTTGTATATCAGATGTGATACAAGTTTCTCATTGTTTGACTGATCTTGGACTTTTATGCTTCCAGATATCGGCATAGACTGAGATAGTATAGTATAGCTTTTGCACCAACACAATCAATTTCTTATTTTGATTTTATAATGTTAATGTAAGTAAGGAGATACTTGTACAAACTCATCAAAATTTCAAATTACTCCCACAAAAGTTTATATCCATAAAGGGATAGAAGCTTTAAAGATTTAAAACTTTTGAAGATGAAATATTTTTGTAATGATTTTGTTTTCTTATGTGTACATGAATAGGAAATATACCTTTTTTGGGATCATATCAATCTTACATTACACAAGTGCAAGCTTTTGTTAGTAAAACAGACATGTTTATGAGCTTATTGATTGAAGGTATGTTTGTCCTCTTAAACTAATGCTTGGTTAATATTGTGATGCATGTGATATTTATCTTGTTTTTGATTAATTTGATTATTCAATGTACCCCACACTCAAAAGCATGGCATGATCAACCACCTGCATGAAATGCGTGGTAGAACTTTTTCACAACTTACTTGACCAGGTTATTTAGAGTATGAGATCTCATTTTCACTGATCCTCATTGGGATTCTTTTACTTTGATCCTTTTAATGATTTGATCCACATTGGGATTCTTTTTCACTTCACTTTGGAAGGTGATCGATGATGGGATTCTTTTTGTTCATTCACTAGGAATGTAATATTTTGTTAATTCATCCAATGTGGATGTGTTCCACATTGGGAATCTTTTTGTAAGGATTCCTATAAGTCTGATGCAACCAAAACATCCAAAGTCTCTCTGCAAGCATGCACTAAAGAACAGAAGTAGAAATGCTTCGGAAGTTTTACACCATGCACTAGAAATATTCTAAGTGTAAACTCTTCCGAAGCCAAGACCAACATCTTCCGAAGCCAAAAGTGAAGTCTTCCGAAGCTTCAAAGACAAAGTCTTCTGAAGACTTTTAGAGATATGCCTTTATCTGATGTACTTTACCATAAAGCTGGACCACCTTTTCGCTGCAACTCTGTAAAGTCACCAACTTACATGAGCTGGTGAAAGGTCCATGCTTTTGGTAACTATACATTGAGGTCTTGAGTCCATGCTTTCTACTTAATGTACTTTTATCCTTTTTGTAATATATTAGGATTTGAGCTATGGCATGTCATAGTCACAAGTCAAAAGGTAGATATGCCTTTTGACTCTACATTTGATTTTGTAGTTGTCTAGTCAATTGTATCCGGCTGGCTTTCAAAGTATGGCCGGCTGTAGGATGTAGTATAAAGTATCTCAAGTACTTGTAACTTTCTATCGATGCTTTGTAACTTGTAATAGAACTTGAGAAGCAATATACAACATTCTTGAAAACCAAATACTTGTGTTGTTTTTGCAATCTTGTTTTGTCTCACTTTTACTTGTGTTCTTAGCATCTTTCACTAACAAGTTAACCAGTTCCTTATTTGATTTGTTAAGTGTTCTAAGCAACTCTCCTCATTGTGTTGTTGTGTTGTAAGTGCATACCCTTCACCGGTCCTGCATTTGGTATCAAAGCATTTCAGGCTCTTGATATAAGATCTCACCATCTTAAGATCCCTCACACACACAAAATACTTAACAACTCAAATGGCAACTATAACTTAAGCTGATATGGAAACTGGAACTATGACAAAGTCTCCATTGATCACTTCTAAAGACTTTGATACTTGGTGTCAAAGAATGGAAGGCTTATCAAGTTTCAAGACTCCAGTATGTGGGACTTTGTTGTTGAAGGACCTTACATACCAAGCACCAATTCTGCTACTGGTGGTGGTATGATTCCTAAGGTTGTGGCTGATTACTCTGAAGCAGATAGAAAGAGAATAGAGATTGATCAAAAATCCATGACAGCCCTTCAAACTCTTCTTCCAAACTCCATCTACAGAGGCTTCAAGAAGTGCAAAACTGCCAAGCAACTATGGGAAGCACTGAACCTGATGTATGAGGGGTCTACTGAAGCAAAGGAGAACAAGAAGGATCTCCTGAAAACAACAGTTTGAAAACTTCACCTTCAAGGTAGGTGAAACCATGACTCAATAATACTTCAGGTATGTTGAGATTATGGATACTGTAATGGATGTTGGAGTAACTCTTGAAAACAGGGACATTGTAAGGAAGTTTATGTCCTATCTTCCTAGACAATGGACACATTATTGTGTTGTTATCAAGAGGACTCAGAACCTTAAGACTCTTACTCTCACAGAGTCGTACGGTATTCTTAGTGGCTACCAGATGGAGATGAACATGCAAAACTCATCTGGTAACTCCAGCAATCAACTAAGTTCAGCCCTACATGTTTTTGAAAGGGAAAGCATTGAACCACAACATCATCTTATATGCTTCCCTGACAACTCACAAAAGGGCCCATTCATCACCTTCCCAGAGACTCCAAGGGACAGCTACACTCAAGGAAGTCCTTTCCAAGAGACAAGTTGTTCTCATGCCTTTGTCTCTGCTGATGAAACTTCAGGCAACTTTCTCTTCACTCTTGAAGATTTGGACTGTATCCATCTAGATGATCTGGAGTATATGGAGATAGTCCAGTAGATGGCTCTTCTCACTCACAGAGCCAAGATGTTCTACAAGAGGACAGGGAGAAAGTTTCTAAGCAATGCAGCCAGTGGAAAGTTTGGGCTGGACAAAAGCAAAGTAAAGTTTTACAACTGTAACCAGATGGGTCACTTTGCAAGAGAGTGTAAGGCACCAAGGACAAATGGTGGCCAAGCACAAACCAAACCAAACTACACTGAGAAAGCCCCCGAGAACGAGAAGCCAAAGCAGCAAGCTGTAGTTGCTATTGAAGAAGGAGGCTTTTACTGGAGCTTTCAAGTAGAAGATGCATCTCCAAACCAAGCACTCATGACAGACCACGATGAAGCCAAGGTATTGGAACATCTTTGTACTCCTGAATGCTTTGCTAAAGTTAATAGATACAAGTCCTATAATTTAGAAATGAGATCTGACCTTGAGTCCTTAAATATTTTAAAAGCTAATTTTAAAAGAGCTGAAAATGATTATAAACTAAAGATAGAGGACTTAGAGAAAACCATTTCAACTCTTAAACATGAGCATACAAACTATAGGACTCAGATCAAATATCTCATTACTAAATTAACTGAATGCCAGGCTGAGCTTGTGATTAGCAAAGCCAAGGCAGAAAAATGTGTTCTTGAAGAAGAGACCTTCAAGAACATAATATCCTCATCCTTGCATGCAAAAGTTTTTTTAATCAAAATAAGCAGGGACTAGGATCTTATGAGATAGCTCCTCCACACACAATCTTGTCTGTAAGATCTCTCCAGGGTATGGAACTTGTGAAGATGAGCTTCCCCTCATAGATCCTGTGACTGAAGAGGATGAAGAGGAGATGGTGGAGAATGGCTCTGAGAAGACTGAAGAAGAGCATTTTAAGAAGGGTCACCATCCCTCTAAGGAGAGCAAAGCTGTTAGGATGACCAAGTCAAGAAGAAAGAACTTGATCAGGAAGGCCAAAAGAAAGTCCCAAAAGGCTCAAGAGATCAAGGCCACCTTCAATTTTGCACAAAAACAAGTCTTCATCTCTGTAGGATTTGAAGTGGTAAAGGCTGAAGACACAAACTTGAACTCCATCAACAAGAGTTCTAGTTAATGTCCAAATCATCCCATCATCAAGAAGAAGGCTGATAAGTTGTGCATTGCTACTGTACAACCTGAACCATCCTGCTCCAAAGGTAGTTCTAACCCTACAAGAATTGCCACAGCATATGCAAAGGTGAAGATGAAGAAGGAAAGTGATCAAGTTCAGCCTTGTTCACAAAGAAGAACTCCTAGAAGGAAGAAAATTGATTGTGTTATGTGTGGGAGTACCTCTCATCTTCCTAAAGATTATGTTTACAATCCAAGCAGTACTCTCCACATGACCAAGAAAGAAACTTCTAAGAGTTTGGAAAAGAAGAAGCAAGCTTCGGAGAAAATCTATTTCCTTTGAAAGCTCTAAAATGAAGAATAAGACAAGTGGAAACTTGCCTTCGGAAGAAAATTTGGTCTCGGAAGAAAGGAATACTTCCGAAGCACTGAAGCCTGCTGCAGTGAAAGCAAGAACTTCCGAAGGGCCAGTCATCAAAACTTCCAAAGTCATCAAAATTTCCAAAGTATTGAAGGTCAAGTCTAAACTTCCAAAGGTGGTATGGAAGTCAAAGAAAGACCAAGTGGCTGAAAGTTCTTCATCAACATCAGCAAATGATCCCTCTAGCATGACTATAGGATCAATTACTGTTGCATTATCTTCAACTTATTTTGATGAGCCCAAGACCAATGAGGCATGGGTTTCCAAATGTAACTAATCATCTTTTTTGTGCAGGGACAGCTCAAGACAAACAGAAATGTATGGATCATTGATAGTGGTTGTTCCAGGCACATGACAGGCAATAGGTCACTACTCCAAAAGTTTGAAAGAATTGATGGAGGACCAGTTGTTTTTGGAGGAGATGTAGGAGGTTACATTACTGGAAGGGGAAAGGTCACAAATAGTAAGCTCAATATTGAGAAGGTAAATTTGTCAAGAAGCTTGGGTACAATCTTCTGAGTGTATCCCAATTTTGTGATTAGAGTCATAACATGCTCTTTACTAAGCATAAGTGCATTGTTCTCAGGCCCGAGGTGGTCATTCCTCATGAGCACATCTTGCTCAGAGCCCCCAAGAAAGGGAACATGTACAAGATGGACTTGCAAGAAACATCTCCCTCAGGAGAAGTTTCCTGCTTTCTATCTAAAGCAAATAATGATGAATCTTTCCTCTAGCATAAAAGAATGTGCCATGTAAACTTTAAAAACATGAATAAATCAATTAAGAATGATTTGGTAACTGGAAAACCAAAGAAAGAGTTTACAAATGATGACCACTGTGTTGCATGCCTAAAAGGGAAGCAACACAAGGTATCTCACAAGCCAAAGGAAAGAAACTCCATCATTAATCCCCTACACTTATTACATATGGATCTCTTTGGCCTCACCAGTGTAATGAGTCTAGGAAGGACCTCTTATTGTTTGGTGATCACAGATGATTTTACAAGATTAACTTGGGTCTTCTTTCTTAGAACTAAGGATAAGACTCCTGAGATTCTAAAGAATTTCATCTTAAAGATTGAGAATCAATTTGATCACAAGGTCAAAACCATAAGATGTGATGAAGGAACTGAATTCAAGAATCAAATCCTTGATACATTTTATGATGAAAAGGTATTACAAGACAATATAGTGCTCCATGGACTCCTCAGCAAAATGGTGTTGCTGAGAGGAGAAACATGACACTAATTGAAGCTGCAAGAACTATGTTGTCTGACTCTAAACTGCCCATCACCTTCTGGGCAGAGGCAGTGAACACTGCTTGCTATGTGCAAAACAGAGTTTTAGTGGTTAAGACACATGGTAAGACTCCTTATGAACTTTGGCACAACAGAAAACCCTTCATTGGTTTTCTCAGGTCATTTGGATGTCCTTGCTCCATCTTGAATACCAAGGATCAAATTGCCAAGTTTGCTGAGAAATCAGATGATGGACACTTTATTGGATACTCTTCTCAAGCTAAAGCTTATAGATTATACAATCTCAGAGCTAGAGTAGTTGAGGAGTCAGCCAATGTGACATTCAATGAGCACACTCCCAATGTGAAAGGTTCTGGTCTGGATTGGCTATTTGATCTTGATTTAGTTACCAACTGTTTTAACAAATCTTGTGAGAATGTTTCAGGATCTACAGATATATTACCAACAGGTGATCCTGACCCAAGATTTGAGCTCAGAAGACCTTCAGGGTACACATCTTCAGCTCCAGTGGTAACTATTCCTGCAAATGAAGCTTCTACCAGCAGATCAATGAAAAATCCTGCTGATGCTTCCGGAGTGCCTTCGAATTCAAGCTTAGAGGCACAAAACTCAAAAGAAGGAGCTTCAAATGTTGGAGAAAATAGTGGTGGTGAAATTGATCAAGAATTTCTTGATGCTGATAACCACTTCATTGAAGACAACATCAATGATGTCACACACTCATTGGATCAAGTCAATCTTGATAAGTGTGGTGATTTGGAGGGTGAATCTTCTTTGCCAGATCAAAAATTTTCAAATCTAGATCTGTCTAAGCAACTTGCTGTGATCCCTTAGCTAAGGATCCACAAGTCTTATCCTACCACAAACATCATTGGAGATGTTGATTCAGGGGTGAGAACAAGAGGAAAAACCCATGAAGCAAATGTTTGTCTTCACTCTTGTTTCTTGTCCCAGATAGAGCCAAAGAAAATTGATGAGGCTCTAAAGAATGGAAGTTGGGTTGAAGCTATGCAAGAGGAACTGCTTCAATTCAAAAGGCAAAATGTTTGGAACCTATGTCCTCTCCCTCAAGGGAAGACTACCATAGGAAACAAATGGGTTTTTAGGAAAAATAAGGATGATAGAGGACTTGTCATCAAAAACAAGGCAAGACTAGTTGTTCAAGGATATTCTCAAGTAGAAGGAATTGACTATACAAATGTTTTTGCTTCTGTGGCAAGACTTGAAGCTGTTAGAATATTCTTAGCTTTTGTTGCATCCAAGAATTTCAAGGTCTACCAACTTAATGTCAAGTGTGTTTTTCTTTATGGGGTGATTGATGAAGAGGTGTATGTCAGACAACCACCTAGGTTTGCAGATCCTGATCATCTTGATTATGTCTGCAGGCTTGATATAGCTCTTTATGGCTGCACCAAGCACCAAGAAAGTGGTATGAGACTCTATCTTAGTATCTCTATCAACATGGCTACAAAAGAGGTACTATAGATGGAACTCTCTTCATCAAAGGAACAGGAAATGACATAATGCTAGTTCAAGTATATGAAGATGACATTATCTTTGGGTCAACTCCAAAGCTCTGCAAAGACTTTGAGAAGCTAATGAAGGACAGGTTTGAAATGAGTGCCATGGGGGAACTCAATTTCTTTCTAGGAATTCAAATGAAGCAAGTTTACAATGGCATCTTCATAAGTCAGTCAAAGTATGTACAGGACATAATTAAAAAGGTTTAACATGACTGATTGTAAGGTTGCTAAGACACCCATAGCCAGAAATCACTCCCTTGGACCTGATATTGAGGGGGAGTGTGCTGATGAACATTTCTATAGGGCAATGATTGGGTCTCTTATGTACCTCACAGCTAGCAGGCCAGATATCATGTTTGCTACATGCATTTGTGCAAGATATCAAGCCAACCCCAAGATGTCACACCTACTCACTGTCAAAAGAATTTTAAGATATCTCAAAGGTGCTCCATCACTTGGCCTTTGGTATCCCAAGAATTCTGACTTTAATCTGTATGCTTATACAGATAGTGACTATGGTGGTTGTAACATGACTGCAAAGTCTACATCAGTGGGATGTCAATTTATTGGTGGAAGAGTAGTCTCTTGGCAATGCAAGAAACAATCATGTCTGTCTGCATCAACTGCTGAGGCTGAATACATTGCTGCTGCAAGTTGCTGTGCTCAAGTGCTTTGGATTCAAAATCAGATGCTGGATTATGGATTTAACTTTAAAAAGACTCCCATCCACATAGACAACAATAGTGCTATCTCCATCACAGAGAATCCTGTGCAGCACTCAAGGACAAAGCATATTAATATCAGGTATCATTTGGTTAGAGATAACTTTGAAAAGAAAGGGATTAATCAAACTAGTCAAAGTTAACACAAATGAACAATATGCTGATCTGTTCACCAAAGCTTTTGATGAGCAGAGATTTAAGTATCTTGTATCAGCTATTGGGATGATTAACTTTGAATAGATTTTCTTAAAACTTAATCATATTTATTTCTAAAACCTGTGTGTCCTAAGTTGTCTACTATATCACCTTCATAAGCCCTTGTTTTCTTTGGAAGAAAAATCTTTAAAAAAGACTTTTCTTAGATTTTTGAAAATATTGATCTCTTCGGAATATTCAAAATTACCTTCGGAAGTAGTTTATGTCTTAGTAAACAAATAATTGCTTCAGTAATTTTACCCTCGGAAGAAATTTCTTAAATATCTTCCGAAGCTTAAAATAAACTTAAGTACTTTGTATGTTTTCAAAGAACAAGTTTCTTCTGAAAGCAACTTACCTTCGGAAGTATTTATTCTTCTTAGAATAAAAATCTTTGAGTGTAAAATTCTATTCCTTAGCAAAATTCTCAAAAATCTTTGAAATCTCTTCCGAAGCCAATTTGTCTTCGGAAGCTTTTTCTTCAAAACTTCCGAAGCAAATAACCTTCGGAAGATATCTCGACTTCCAAGAAAACTACTTTTTGGGCAAGAGTAAACTACTTTTCAAAGGTGGGACCGACATCTGGATTTCAAAGTTTATCCTCTTTCATTAACTTTGTCTCAAATCCTTTTCACATAAATGCCCAACGGCTCCCCCCCTCTTTCACTATCTTCATCAATTACACTACTCCTTAAATCTAAATTCTCCCAAACCGCCTTTTGTTCTTCATCTTTCTTCATCCTTACTTCTAAAATGGCCAACCTAAACCTCATAAACAACCCAGATTTCTCCATGCAACTTCACAGGCAACATAACCAAGTTGCTCTGTTAAGCACTGAGAAAGATGAAAGTTTCTCAGAGATTTTGCGTTTCTTAGCTCTATCAAACTACTCCACCTCCCTAACCATTGATCCTACTCTCTATGAGGATCATATGCTTAAATTTGGAAGACCTGCCAAGAGGTCATTATGGATGGGGAGAAGGCACTGTCTGCCACAGTGCAAGAGGACAATCTTCATCACTCCGGCCATCATAAACATCATTTGCAGCTGGATGATGAAGAAGGTGAGTTGTCCTTCCCAAAGGAAGCTGTAAATCATTCCTTTGAGCAGATGGGCTATGAGGAAGATTTCTCTGTAAAGACCTTCAAGAAAGGGAAGGTCTCATCCCAGTGGAAATACCTGCTTCATGTGGTTATCCACTGCTTGTCAAACAAGCATGGAGGGTGGGACCAGATTCCTGAGGATCTCTCCTTCATAGTACATG
The DNA here is from genome assembly GCA_025215565.1 of Flaveria ramosissima. NCBI lineage: Eukaryota > Viridiplantae > Streptophyta > Magnoliopsida > Asterales > Asteraceae > Flaveria > Flaveria ramosissima. Next base: position 43,906,071 of record CM046035.1, on the reverse strand, counting down.
GAATGGTTCAAGGAGTCAAGTTCAGGTACTCTCAAATTGTTTATACAAATTTGCTTGCTAACATGGACTCCATAGAGTATTATATGTTTCCTAGATATGTTCAACACATTCTCAACTGTGAACTGGGCTCACAGTTAAGGGAAACAGATAATATTCTTAAATTGGGACGGATGAAGCCCGACATCTTTTAAATTATGAAAAAGCCAACTATAGGCTTCTCAGGGGGTAGAAACAGCCCTAGTCTCAAAAATGTTAGAGCTCATTGCTCAAGGTGACAACCTAGCAACACAAGCTAGTGTTGAAACCATACCTTCTACCTCTCAACCACCAAAAAGGCCCCAAGTCACCCTCACCTACCAAAGAAAATCCAAACGACCCCTTGCTCAAGCTATTGAGTATGTGCAGGCCCCCATATACTCACCCATACAGGATGAAGTGGACACTGGAGCTCCCACTTCCCTTGAGGAGCAAACCACTCCCATCTCTTCAACAATAAAGGCTGAGGTTCCTCATGCTCACCCTAATGAGCTCACAAGCCCAACTGCCTTAAGCCTTCACTCTGAGTCTCAACACTCACGTGAACAACCTTCAGGGGACAGTTACCATCCACAGCTATTAGACTTAAATCAACCCATTCCCAACCTCTCATTCTATACTGATGAAGACTTAGGTTTTAGTGGGTACCATGAGTCTCTCTACTCTTCCCCTACTCAAAAAGAGATGAGTACTCATGAGCCTCCTTTGTCTAGCCCACATCAGTCACCCATAACTGAGGTGGATACTTCTGAACCTGTTCAGGATATTCATATGGAAGAGGCTCTCACTTCTGCAAGTGATTACATCATTAAGACCTCAACCATGGCAACTCAACCCATTGATACCTCAACTGAGGATGCCAATGTGCAGAGGAAATCCAGCAGCCAAGAACCTGAGGCTGGTGGTGAGAGAGAGGACTTTGGTCCAATCATCTCATCCGCCAATGATTCTTCTAATGAAGAAGAGAGGAATCTGAGACTGAAGGTGCAAAAACTGTCAAAAACATGCTCCTATTTAGTCTCTAAGGTTAGTCACCTTGAATCTCATGTGACTACCCTGCATAATAGGGTCAATGATCAGCAACTTGTGATATCTTATCTCAGGGAAAAACTAGCTGGGAGATCTTTAAGAAGAGCTCAACTAGGAACACAAGAACCTGTGAATGTGATTGACCTAACCTCTAGCTCACCTATGCAAGAGGGTGATGCTACTTAAAAGGGGGAGAAAGTCATTACAGTCACAGAACCTGGGAGTTCTTCGGGAGTATGGACATTGAGGATTCACCAGCCTCACTTGCATTTGTGCGTACTCAGCAACTTCCTCAAGTTCACATTAATGTGGACATAATAGACTATGTCATTAGGAGTCTCTTTGAGGAAGGCATTCCAAGGGTTGTGTCATCTCCACCTCAAGGAACTTCAAACTACATTATTGGGTTGAGGTATGATGTTGATAGAAGAGCCCTCACTCTTCACAGAGTTCAAGGGCAGCAAGAAGTGTTCAATTTTCAGACTTTGGACTACTATGAAGGTCTTGACCTGATCAACATGCCACTTGTCAACCCAAGCAAATCAAGATAAGCTGACAGGCTAGCAATCAGGATTCAAGACATAATTACTGAAGAGTTCACCCTTAGAAGGAGATAAGGCAATCAGGTAATGTCATTTGTCAATTGGATGCTGAGGTAGACCCTGAGATTAGCTTCAAAGGGAAAACCTTGGCTGAAGGCCTAATGATAGAGCCTGAGAGCCCTGTCACACCAACAACTGCTTCAGAAATTCATTACATCAGTGAAACACCTGCTGGTGAAGGTGTCTCACAACCTCTCTCTGGCCAGAGCTTGGATGCTACACAAAGCAATGAAGGCCAGACCTCTATCCACCCTGAGTCACAAAGGTCTGTGGGTGACAAAGGGAAAATGATTTTGACTCCTGAGGAGATTGAGGAGGATAAGAGAGAGAGGAAGAGGAAGCTAAGGGGAGAAAGTTCCTTTGGGTCTTCAGGCTTTATGCAAGCTGCAATCAGGGCTGTCCCTAGACCAAACACTGAAGAAGATGAGTTGAGGACAGTCAGGATTACTTACCTGCAGACCAGGAACTATGACATAGATGAGATTATATCTCTCCCCTTAGAGCAATTAAATGAACTGGCTGACATGGAAGTGTCAAGAGAGATGAAGGAAAAAGAGGATGCAAGATTACTTCTCCAATTCAAAGAAGAGAAAAGACAGAAAAGATTATACAAGCATGCTCCAACTCTCTTCCCAGTTCAGGAAAGTCATGTGCAAGAGGATGTGGCTGCTACACAAGAACCTCAGGTAGACAAGGAAACAGATAGGCAAAACATGATAAAGTACATGAGTGCCACAGGTTTCTACCAGGCATATGCACTTCTTCCCTTGTCCTCTGGGAACATTGAGTTTGAGTATCTCAAACAGCTTGAACTTCAAGTGCTCAAAGAAGAAAAGGCAACAAAAGAAAGATGAGGGCAGATGCTGCAAAGTCAAGAGCTATCATCCAAAAGAGTATGAAAAAGTATGCTGACTAACAAAGGATGATGAGCTTCTTGAAGCTGTATGGATTCTCCAGAAGGAGACTTGGCCCCATGTCTCTATCCACAATGGATGAGCATATCAGGGTAATCAAGCAGAAGATCAAGAGTGGAGTGCTGATTGACTTATACTCTCCTCCAAGTCAAATCCCACCTGAAGTGGAGGTTAAGGTTGAACAACCTGAGACAACACAACCTGGACCTCCTGCTGAGCCTCAGTAAGCTTGATCTTCTGATCCACAGCAGAGTCAAACTCCCTCTCCTTCTGAACCTGTGAGGGAGGAACACCCAACTGAGAAAGACAAGGATGATCAACAAGGTGCTACAGACCAGTCTTCTCAGTTAATGTCTTCTAAGAGGAAGAAGAGGATGGCTTCTAAACCAAAGTCTAAGAAGAAGAATCCTGAATCATCCACCTCTACACCTCATGCTGAGTCAGATCTACCCAAGGAAGTGCATGAAGAGGCAGCCCAATCATCTCCAATTCAAGTGGCTCCTCTTGCAGCTGAGACACCCATCTTATCCTGGACCTTCACTACTAACCCAGAGAGATGGCAAGTGATCAGAGATCAAAGTGTTGAGATTGTCTATACATGGCAAGACATAATTAACTTACCTCTGCATGATCTCTTTGAGATGAGAAGATATTATGAAAGTCTAAATGATACTTACCGTCTGATGAAGAAGGGTATGGTCATCATTGTGCTGAAGACTACAATCATCTGAAGATCTTCTAAGTGTTTTGGTAGTATCAGCCTAGGGGGAGTTTGTAAGGATTCCTATAAGTCTGATGCAGCCAAAACATCCAAAGTCTCTCTGCAAGCATGCACTAAAGAACAGAAGTAGAAATGCTTTGGAAGTTTTACACCATGCACTAGAAATATTCTAAAGTGTAAAATCTTCCGAAGCCAAGACCAACATCTTCCGAAGCCAAAAGTGAAGTCTTCCGAAGCTTGAAAGACAAAGTCTTTCGAAGCCAAAGAGTGAAGACAGATTTCTTCCGAAGACTTTTAGAGATATGCCTTTATCTGGTGTACTTTACCATAAAGCTGGACCACCTGTCCGCTGCAACTCTGTAAAGTCATCAACTTACATGAGTTGGTGAAAGGTCCATGCTTTTGGTAACTGTACATTGAGGTCTTCAGTCCATGCTTTCTACTTTATATACTTTTATCCTTTTTGTAATATTTCAGGATGTGAGCTATGGCATGTCATAGTCACAAGTCAAAAGGCAGATATGCCTTTTGACTCTACATTTGATTTTGTAGTTGTCTAGTCAATTGTATCCAGCTGGCTTTCAAAGTATGGCCGACCGTAGGATGTACTATAAAGTATCACAAGTACTTGTAACTTTCTATCGATGCTTTGTAACTTGTAATAGAACTTGAGAATCAATATATAGCATTCTTGAAAACCAAACTACTTGTGTTGTTTTGCAATCTTGTTGTGTCTCACTTTTACTTGTGTTCTTAGCATCTTGCACTAACAAGTTAACCAGTTCCCTATTTGATTTGTTAAGTGTTTTAAGCAACTCTCCTCATTGTGTTGTTGTGTTGTAAGTGCATACCCTTCACCGGTCCTGCACTTTTGGATCATGACATCAACACTATGCGCTTGTTTCTCCAGATCTTTGCTCAACAAAACAGAGAAGAAACTTATATAAGTGAAAGAGATTCATAATACATCATTACTTGGTGTGTTTAGGTTACTACACACACATACACTTGGATAAGCCAATACGTACCAATACTCAGAGATGGGTACTTCACAGTTGAATATGGATTTTAGTTCATCACAACATGTATCTTCTTTTCCAAGTTGAGCCTACCCACATATAAGGTAAGTCATGTCAGTCTTTTGTAATTTAAGATAAGCACAGTGAATGATATAACGACTGTAATTATGTCATTTCCCAATTGAAGTATATATCATATTCTTCAACAAAATGACTTCTTTTGTGATTTTCTGTAACTTTTAAATTGTTTATGATGTTTTTCATTTTTATTCAAGGTTAATCATGCCAATCGATTGAACTAGGAATTCAAACCAACTAGGTTGAAACGCCTTTGTAAATAAATCAGCCAATTGATTATCTGTGTGAACTTGAATCAATTTGATTAACCCTTTTTCAGCACAATCTCTCAAAAAGTGATATCTAATTTCAATATGTTTTGTTTTTGAGTGCTGAACAGGAATATTTGTGATAAACATTGCTGTTGTGTTGTCAATATGAATTGGAGTGTGCAAGAAGTTAAAACCATAGTCAAGCATTTGGTTTTTAATCCAGATAACTTGAGAGCAACAAGCTGAAGCTACTATATACTCTTCTACTATTGAAAACAGACACTTTTGTCTCTTTCTCTCTTGCACTACCAGGAGACCAGTCTGGGACCAAGGAATTGACTACCGCTAGAAGTGGATTTCCTATTGAAGTTGCATCCCTCGTAGTCACTGTTGGTGTAGGCATAGAGATTGAAGTCTCCTTCCTTTGGATACCATAATCCGAGAGATGGTTTACCCTTAAGATATCTGAATATCCTCTTGACAGTATTAACATGAGACTCCTATGAAGAAAGTGAGTTCCCCCATAGCACTCATTTGGAATTTAGAATGCATAAGGTCTTCAAAATCCTTGCAGAGAAGCTTATTTGTAGAGCCAAAAATGATATCATCCACATAAATCGGGACCAAGTTCAAGAAAAAAAGATGATAGTCTCATACCACTTCTGTGGGGCTTGATGATGACCATACAAGGCTTTTTCAAGCTTGTACACCCTTTGTGGGAAATCTGGGTCTTCAAAGCCCGGTGGTTGACTCATGTAGACTTCTTCAACAATCTTTCCATACAGAAAATCACATTTTACATCCATTTGATAAACAACGAATTTCATGGATGCGGAGTATGCAAGAAAGAATCTTATACCTTCTAATCGGGCAAAAGGAGCGAACACTTCATCATAATCAATTCCTTCTTCTTGCGTATGCCCTTGTCCACCAATCTTGCTTTATTTCTAATGACAATTCCCCGGTCATTAGTTTGTTCCTGTATATCCACCTGGTACCGATAGGGTATTGTCCTTCGGGAAGATCTACCAGTTGCCATACTTCTTGTTTCTTGAATTGTAGCAGCTCTTCCTACATTGCCTCAATCCAGCTATTGTCTTGAAGAGCCTCTTTGATATTTTTGGGTACTGTTTAACAAATAAAGCAAGAAAACAAACAAATGTTTGCAATGCTTGACTTGCTTCTAGTCACCCGTTCATTAAGTTCACCAATGATGCTTTCCACTGGATGATTCTAATGTATTCTGGTGGTTGGAATTGAGTCACCAGCAATGGATATCTAAAGATTTAAGACATTTAGATCATATTGGTGAGAGGCACCTTCACCTTGTGATGTAGGAGAGTTATGAAAGTAATCAAAGTCTTTTCAGTTCCTGCTTTAGCATCAGTAGCACTTTGATGACTTTCATCATTTGAAGTTCATTCATTTTCAACTTGTAGTGCAGCTAGATCTTGATTTCTGACTTTTGTCAATGCTTCTTCTGAAAGGTGGAAGTATACTAGGACCAACCTCAGTTGAAACACTTTCATTTTGAGATGATTGTCTGACAAGATCAGCTTGTAGTGGGACATCTTCATTCAGTTGCTCAGTAGAAGTAGGAGGAATCATAGGGACATCATTTCTTCTTTCTACTGATGAAGAAGATTCAGCTAATTGTAGGTTTCCTGTAGCAGACAAGTGAAATTGATCAAATGATCTTTTAAATGAGTTAATATCAAACAACCAGTTAGGACCATTTATTGACTTGGGAAAAGAATGCTCATTGAATTGAACATTGGTTGATTCATCAATACTGTTTAATCGAGGATTAAACACTTTATAAGCCTTTGAGACAAAGGAATAACCAACAAAGAATCCTTCATCAGGCTTCGGAGATAATTTTCCCAAATGGTCTCGGGTGTTTAATGTTGGATCTTATATGCCCAAGACACATACAAGATTGATATGGTTAGTACGTTATGATCCAAGTTGGGTCATACCCAATAATAAGCTAAACAAACACCAATAAATATGTATTTGTTGATATGATCAAGCAAATAAATATTGACACCAATTTAGAAATTGGGTTTTCTAAATTATTGCATTTGAAATAGAACAAAATATATGGATAATTTGTTCATGAGAAATTATTTGTATTATTATTTAAGTAGGTTAAGTAATAACAAATAAAAGTGTAGTTAAGTTATAAAATTAAAAGGGTTTAATCTTATAAACTTATACATAATAAAATGATTGTGAAAATTTTATAAAAATGGGAGGGAACCCATTTGAATTTGGCCGCCCATTTGGTGGTCCTACTTGGGATTCCTTGTCTTAATTTGTTACAAGACTTTAACCCCTTCACACTCCACTCAATCTACACTCTCTCTCACACACAAGTGCAAATCTCTCCTCCTCTCTTCCTCCTTGCAAGAAGCTTGTGGGTATACTAGCTTGAGGTCTTATTCTTTGGAGGCTTCCAATTAAGAATATCATCTTCTTCATCAATTTTCCATCTCACATCTTCTTGTTCTTAGAAAGATAGTATTCTAAGAACACCCTGTGATTGATTTCGTTTTGATAGCATTTGTTTTCACATATATGATCCTTGTTCTTGGGTTTGTCTTCTTGAATATGAAATGGTTTATTTTCAGCATCTAAAACATGTTTTATATCTCTTAATATCGACTATGTTTTTGTTTAAATGCTTAAACAATCATTGATAAACATGTAACAAACCTAACAATGACATCTAGAGCCGGTTATGTGGAAAACTTGCTTCAAAAGTCCAAGAAAAATTAGTTTTGTTGGACTTTCTCAACCCATTAGGGGCTGATTTGTTTTGGATATATGAATCCCTTGTCTTTCAAGTTTTATTTTACATGCTTTAGAATAAATCTTGAAAGATTGAAGTCAAATGGTTGATTATTTTGTTTGGACAAAAACCCTAAATTTTGGTTTATGTTTGTAAGGCCCTGATCCCGGGACGCTCACAGTTGGACAATCATTGCACATAAAACATAAAATATACATTTACATCTATGAAAAACATTGCAGCGGAATAATTTAAAACCATTTCATATATTAATGACTGCTTTTGCAAAATAAAAGATCATTGTTAACAGTTACAAAATATTATCGTTTGCATTACATCACAAAAACGTCATAGCTATACAAATGGATGCCATCCAAACAATGCCGAGTAGCTGCCCCCTGCCATCCTCAACAACAATTACCTGCCAACTGGAAAATACATAAAAGTCAGCGTTGCTGAGTGAGTTCAAGTTCTAAAATAAAATATACTTTACTTTCATTTAAAACCTTCGTCTACATTCACACGTGATCAAGCATCATATGTACACATAGATAATAGCATTATTATCTTTCATCATTCGTTCGTTAACTTTCGTTCATTCATCATCGTACGTCATCGTTACCATTCATTTTCATTCCGGACCAATGCCATGTGCTATACCCCAAACATTGTGCACGAAGCTGGTTACTGGGCCTGAGGTCTATCATAGACCTTGAACATTGTGCACGAAGCTGACTCCAGTACCTAGGGCAAGTGACAAGGATCCCATACGTATAGTCAATTACAAAGATTAGACCCAGTGTGCATCCTTCCCTGGTAGCTAACCCGCATACAGTTGAGATAACACCCTTCATTGGGTGTGAACCTCCATACATTGCTTGCAAGACTTTCTTACATTCGTTCATTCATTAATAAATGCATTCATTCTTTCGTGACATTCCTCTTATCATTACCATTAACTTCTGCTTTATGACATATAATACTTCTTGTTCTTTTCATACTCATAACATGCAAGTCACATAAATAATATACAATAGGAATGCAAGAAAACACAACATGAATATACATAGCATCACATAAACATCACATACCCCATCACACACCATCATAAACATCAGGCATCATCAATTCACATTCACATACATATGCACAAGAAGTAAAAGTCATCATAGAACATAACCGACCCTTCGCAGGACAGCAGGGGTTTGGGGGTGGCAGCCCCTGACAGCGGGGTCCTAGGGGCAGCAACCCCTAGTGGGGTCCAAGGGGCAACGCCCCTGGCTGGGGTCGCGCTGAGGAGGAGTGCATTGACTACATTGAAGTGGTTGCTGTAGTTGCTCGCATTGAAGCCATCCGAATTTTTCTCGCTCATGCTACTCATAAAAACTTTAAGGTTTTTCAGATGGACAGGAAGTGTGCATTTTTATATGGGAACATTGATGAGGAGATCTATGTCTATCAACCATCGGGTTTCTAGGATCCGGATTTTCCAGAGAAAGAACATAAACTTGACAAATGTTAATATGGATTGCATCAAGCTCCTTGTATTTGGTATGAAACACTGACATAGTATTCGCTCGGCAAGAGTTTCTCTCGTGGAAATATAGATATGGCATTATTCAAGAAGGAGGTTGAAGGTGAATTGCTAACTGTTCAAGTGTATGTTGATGGTATCATTTTTGGGTGTACAAACGAGAAACTATGTAGTGAATTTGAAGAAGTGATGAAAGATCGCTTGGTCATCTAAAAAGTATATTTGGTATGCATTTCCAACCCCAAACAAGTTTAAAACCTTTAAAATAGGGGATCTAGAACTCACCTGGACCAATGAGTAGCTTCTATATCAAGCTTTCTAAGCAAGGGTCACACTACACAGACTATAGATATGTTAACACTCAAAGGAGTTAATTTCTGCCTAATTTCGCTGCTAAATTCACTGCAAGATCAGCAGTTCCGCTGCTAGTTTCGCCAGCAGTTTCGCTGCTAGTTTCACCAACAGTTTCACTGGCAGTTTCGTTAGCATTTTCACTGCCAGTCTCTCCCAATTTTCATTGGAAAACCATGTCTGCGAAACTACCTGCGAAACTATAGTTTCGCAAAAAGATCCATAGTTTCGCTGGATGACTACACAATTTCGCTGGATGAACACCCAGTTTCGCAGAACGAGCTAAAATTACGAACCAACCCATTTTTGATCCAAAACTTCAATCTTTTACACCCAAATCCTTGGTTTATCACCCAATAAGCTATATCTATGCTTCTTACTTGTGTTCTTACACAAAAACATGTGTTTTGGGCGATTCTTTGCCACTTTCAAAAACTCCAAGCACTAGAATCCATGTTTACATCAAAAGGAACGATTAAACGATGTTTCTTATCGGGATTCTTGGTCTTTTCTTGTTGTTTGGATGCCCACGAACACCGATCTTCAATCTCTTGATCAACTGAGCCTTAAATCTCCACTTCTCTCCACTTTCTCTCTCTACACACTCTCTCTAGAAATTGATGTTGAGTTGCAAATGAGAGAGGCTCAAGCTGATCCGTTTATATATATTGGGCATTGCCGGGACCTTAAACTTGTCTAACACATAACCCGCGAGGTTTACTCGGTCCATACTCCATCCCCCGCTTATTTTCTTTAAAATAATCCAGGCTAGGCCCATTATTATTAATTGGCTCGTTTTGACTTTATTCGGGGCGTTACAAGTCCACCCCCTTGTTTAGGTTTCGTCCTTGAAACCTGTTATTCCTCGATTAGATGTGGGTAATGTTGTCTCATCTCTTCTTCAGTCTCCCACGTAGACTCAGATCCCTTTGTGTGCTTCCATTGTACTCGCACAAGTGGAACGAATTTATTCCTTAGCCTCCTCTCCTTGCGATCAATGATCGCCATTGGTTGCTCCACATAATTGAGCTTTTCATCCACTTTAATGTCTTCCAGTGTACAATCATATCTCCGTTGGCTAAGCACTTTCTCAAGTGAGATACATGAAATGTCAGGTGAATTCCACTTAACTCACTGGGCAACTCCAACCTCCTTTCCTACTCGAGCAATGATTCGGAAAGGCCCTGTGTATCTCAGGCTCAACTTTCCCTGCTTCCTAAACTGAATGATGCCCTTCCAAGGTGAGACTTTCAACATGACCATGTCACCCACCTGGAACTCAATCGGTCTATGCCGTTTGTCGGCATAAGACTTTTGCTTATCCTTAGATGCCTTCATAAAGGCTTTGATCCTTTCCAGCTTCTTAGTTGCAGCCTCGACCACTTCGATGCTCCCTAACTCTTTATGGCCAATATCACCCCAACAAGCGGGTGTTCTACATCTCTTATCATATAGCATCTTTTAAGGCGGCATACCAATGCTGGCATCGTAACTGTTATTGTATGAGAATTCAGCTAATGGTAAGTGGTCGTCCGAACTTCCTCAAAAATCAATGATGCATGCCCGAAGCATATCTTCTAGCATCTGAATAGTCCTTTTTGACTAACCATCTGTCTGAGGATGATAAGACGTGCTATTGTGTAACCTCGTCCCCATAGCATCATGGAATTTCTTCCAAAATTTGAATGTAAACCGGGTGTCGCAATCAGAAACAATAGATATCGGCATACCATGACGAGTTACAATCTCCTTGATGAATAGATCCACTAATCTTTCAGAGGAATACGTCTCGCGGATCAGTAGGAAGTGAGCACTATTCGTTAACAATCGACTATCACCCATATGTCATCATACCCTTTCACGGTACGCGGTTACTTCGTGATAATGTCCATGGTGATGTGCTCCCACTTCCACTTGGGTATATCCAAAGGTTGGATCTTCCTGTATGGCTTTTGATGCTCCGCCTTCACTTGTAAGCAAGTAAGGCACTTACTCACATACTCCACTACGTCACACTTCATACCCGGCCACCAATAATCTTTCTTCATGTCTTGATACATTTTCGTAGAATCGGGATGAATGGAGTACCGAGTCTTATGAGCCTCATCCATGATCTTCCCACGTAGATCCCCTTAACAAGGGAACCACATCCATCCAAATCGGGTTTTAACACCGAGAGTGTTCTCACCCAATTCCGCGACTAGACCTCTCATCCCTTCCAAGTTAAGAGGATCTTCTTTCAACGCCTCACCTTGAAACTCCTTGACATGTTTCATCACATCGGAGGTCATGATCAATTGGTAAGCCTTTACTCGAATTGGTTTAGGCCTCTCCTTTCGGCTAAGGGCATCCGCCACTACGTTGGCTTTGCCCGGATGGTAATGGATCTCGCAATCATAATCCTTTATGAGCTCCAACTATCGCCTCTGCCTCATATTCAAATCCTTCTGCTTGAAGAAGTACTTCAAACTTTTGTGGTCAGTGAGTATGGTGCACTTTGTCCCGTACAGGTAGTGCCTCCAAATCTTCAATGCAAAGACCATAGCTGCTAACTCCAAGTCATGAGTAGGATAGTTAACCTCATGAACTTTCAATTGTCGTGATGTGTATGCTATAGCCTTTCCTCGTTGCATCAACACGCAACCCAACCCCAAGTAAGAAGCGAATAGGCCACCGAGTCTTCGCTTCCGTTGGGTAATGACAAGACAGGAGCCTGAGTCGACCTTTCTTTTAGCTCCTCAAAAGCTTTTCTTGATCTTGACTTCAAACAAACTTCACGTCCTTGCGGGTCAACTTAGTCAATGGAGAAGCTATCTTGGAGAAGTCTTGGACGAATCTTCTGTAATAGCCCGCCAAACCCATGAAACTACGCATCTCGGATGGCATATTTGGAGACTTCCATTGCATCACAGCCCCCACCTTTGCCGAGTCTACCATAATCCCCTCGGGATTCACCACGTGACCCAAGAACTGAACTTCGCGCAACCAGAACGCGCACTTGGAGAACTTGGCAGACAACTTCACCTTTCTCAACATCTCCAACACCTCTCAAATGTGACCGGCATGCTCCTCCTCGTTCTTCGAATAAATCAGGATATCATCAATAAACACAATCACTGATTTATCCAACATCCGCCGACACAATCGATTCATCAAGTCCATAAAAGCAGCTGGCACGTTTGTAACGAGAAACTCGTAGTGTCCATAACGCGTGCGAAAAGCTGTTTTAGGAATAACTTGCTCCTTCACCTTAAGCTGATGGTGGCCAGATCAAACATCTATCCTCGAGAACCAACTGGCACCTTGGAGTTGGTCAAACAAGTCATCAATTCTCGGCAATGGATACCGATTCTTCACCGTCAACTTGTTCAACTCGCGGTAGTCGATACACATCCTCATACTACCGTCCTTTTGTTTCAAGAATAAGACCGGAGCACCCCAAGGAGAGATACTCGGTCTAATCAACCCCTTATCGAGTAACTCCGGCAATTGCTCCATTAGTTCCTTCATCTCAGTTGGAGCCAACCGATACGGTGCCTTAGTAACAGGTTGGGCACCTGGTATCAAGTCAATCTGAAACTCGATCTCGCGGTCCGTTGGCACACCTGGTAAGTCTTCTGGAAACACGTCCGGAAAGTCACGCACAACCGGTACATCGGACAGTTGTGGTGTTGATGTATCCACATCCTTTACGTAGGCCAAGTAGGCACTACATCCACGCCTCATGCATTTTCCCGCCACCACCATTGAAATCTGTAACACCCGGATATTTCATCTTTTAAAGCCGGCGAAGAAAGAAAAGAAAATAAAGTCCAAAGTCGAGGGACCAAACTCGCCAACGAAGAAAAGTTGGGAAATGTAGTGATATTTGTAGGGAGAGGGCAGCCCACTCTCCCCACACACCACAAATTTTCAGATTTCAAGAGAGGGAAGAGATAAAAGAGGAGAAAAAGAGAAAAAAGGGTGTTTCGGGTGATTCGGGTGTCCAAATTCATCGAGTAGCAAGCCAAATCGAAGCCTTTGATGTTGTGCTCGATTGTGTGAGTTCTAGGACCCCACTTTTACTTGTTTTCAACTGATTTTGGGGCTGGAAGATGTTCAAAACCCGTTTTTGTATGTGTGTGTGTTTGACCCATTTGGGTGTGATGTGTATGATGCGTTTAGAGTATGATTTCGGGCTTGTGTGTGCTTCTATGGTGTTATGGTATGCATTCCTAAGGTCCAGGAGGGTTAATTTAGGATTAGAATGGGTTTGGATGAGCTTGGAGGCCGAAAATGGCAGATTGGGTTCGGGATGAACTCCATTCTGCATCAGCTAGGGCTAGGCGACCGAATGGAGGCCATACAGCCGAATGAGAGGCGATTGAGGGTCATTCGCACGATTGGGATTCATTCGCATGATTGAGGGTTCAATCGCACGACTAAGGCTTCAGTCGCACGACTGGGAGTCCATTCGCATGAGGTCAGTAGCATAGGTGCCCATTCGCAGTAGTCCCATTCGCACAAGGTCCATACGCACGATTGAATGTTCATTCGCATAGATGATCATCCGCATGAGTCCAGTCGCATGATGTTCAGTCGCATGGAGGCCATGCGACTGAAGGGTGTCCATGCGCCCGAGTAGGGCTGTTGCACTCGAAGGAATGAGTAGTTTGACTTCTGGTCTTCGGGAGAAGGTGCAGATGTAAGTTTTGATGTAAAGTAACCCGTAAGAGCATGTAAGAGGACGGTTATGGCCTTAGTGAGCATGTAGGGCATGATGATGATGATGTTGCATGTTTATGCATGTTATGTATGTATGATGTTGCCCTGTATGATGATGATGAATGTGTATGATATGTTCCTTATTATGATGTATGCTTATCTTTCTTGTGGCTTTACATGTCATGTTAATGAATGAATGAAGTATTATGTAATGTAAAGCGAAAGATAATGAAAGAGGAACATGAAGTAAGAATGCATGCATTAATGAATGATGAATGAACGAAAGAAAGGCTTGCAAGCATATATATGGGGTGAGTGACTTTGTGTTGCAAAAGACTCGGATGAAGTGCAATCATTTAGATTGCCTATGGGGTGAGCAACCTTGTCGTTGCAAAAGACTCGAGTAACGTGCTATCGTGATGTTGCCTTGGGGTGAGCAACCTTGTTGTTGCAAAAGACTCGGATAGCTTGCTATCATAAGATGGGCAATGAGGTGAGCAATCCTAGGGGTGCAAAATACTCGGATAGCGTGCAATCATTGAGATTGCTATTGAGGTCAGCGACTATGTTGTCGCAAAAGACTCGGAAGAATGAATGTATGAAAGGAATGGAAGATAATGAATGAGATGAAAGATAATAATGAAATTATCTATGTATACGTATGGTGAATGATCACATGATAAAAGGAATAGTTTTTAATGAAAGTAAAGTATGTTTATTTTATAAAGTAGAACTCACTCAGCAACGCTAACTTTTATTACGTTTTCCAGTTGGCAGGTAAATGATTGCTGAGGATGGCACGGCAAGGCTACTCGGCTCTTTTGGGGTGGCATCCATTTATAAAGCTTTTGTGTTATAATGCAAACATGTATTTTGTAATCGGATAATGATGTATTATTGGGCAAAAGTAATTATAATGAAATGAGATGTCATTTTTGAATGTTTCCGCTGCAATGTTTTCTTAAGGCAACTGAAATTATATGTTTTATGTGCAATGAATGACCAACTGTAGGTGTCCCGGAAACAGGGCCTTACAAGTTGGTATCAGAGCCAAAGTTTAAGTGAAATGGGTAAATTTTCAATATAAACCTTAACTTAAACTGAAAATGGGATGAAAGGGGAATGGGATGCCAAACTGAGTAGCTGCGTGCCATCAGGTACTTTTCTTAAAGTTAACCGGTTTATGTGCGCATGGTATGTGGTTATGTGTTGAATGTAGATTTGAATACTGATGTAGTCAGGACAGGTAATACTTGGGGTATGAAAAGTACAGTAAGTGGCTAATCACAACTGGCCACTGTAATTAGGGACTTACTATACTTGACATAAACTGAGTTGTTCCTTGAATGATCGTGTTGGTGTTTGAATCTTTCAGTGTGGTAGAGAATGGCTGGTGGTAGATCTTCTAAAGCTTCTAGGGGTGGAGGCCGTGGTGGCCCTGATGCTGAACCACGCCCTAAAAGAGGAAGGCCTAGAGCTGAGAAGGAGGTTCCTGCAGAACCTGAGACTCCTCATCCAGAAGCTGGGCATAAGAGTGCGAACCTGAGGGCCTCGGTAAGTGATGCTGTTGTTGAGGAAGTACATCAGGTCATGCAGACAATCTTACCGTCTGTGGTGACCGAAGTCATCAAAGCTGTGAAGGAGGGGGGAAAGGAAGGAGGGAAATAGGGCCTCGGGGGAGCAACCGGAGCCTGAAACGATTTTCTCTGATAACGAGGAGGAAGAGGAAGAGGAGCCTGTGCGAGAGGTGACACGAGGCTGTAACTACGGGGTGTTTATGAGATGTAAGCCCCCTACTTTTGACGGTAATGGCAATGCTGCTGCTGCTCACCGATGGGTGAGAGAAATGGAGGCTGTTCTCGACATCAGCGAGTGTCGGGAATATCAAAAAGTAAAGTTTGCCACCCATTCCTTTGTGGACTCGGCACTATGCTGGTAGGACAACATTGTCCAAGCGGAGGGTAATCGGGCAATCGGGAGAATGAGGTGGCCCGAACTGAAGAAGATGGTGATCGAGGAGTTTTGTCCTCATCGGGAAATGGACAAGGTCGAAAGGGAGTTTCTGCAACTGGAGGCGGGAACCATGACACACCAACAGTACACCACGAAGTTCAACGAGATGGCACATCTGGTGCCGATCAAGTGACGCCTCTGTCCCGAAAGATCAAGAGGTATATACAGGGTTTGCCGGCGGATATTCGCAGACACATGATTGCTGCCCGGCCGAGCACGTTTAGGTCGAGGGTGGATTTGGCGGGGAGACTGTATGATGAAAGAACGGTGGTGGTGACTGATGGTGGCAGGAAGAGCGGTGGTGATCGAAGCTGGCAGGGGAAGAGGTTTAGTCCGGGTAATGCCTCAACGGGTAATAAGAAGGCACGGGTGGACGACCGCCGCGTGGTCACGTCAAGTGCGGGGTCAAGAAGGTGTGGTAAGTGTGGACGGGAGCATAGTGGGGAGTGCAGGTTGGGGTCAAACTTGTGCTTCAAGTGTGGAAAGGCGGGGCACATGGCAAAGGACTGTCGTACGGTCCGATGATTTAACTGTGGTGAAGAGGGTCACGTGTTCAAGGATTGCAAGAGGCCGAGGGCTGAGAGCTCTGGGGCGAAGAAGACAGGAGGTGAAGGACCGAGTGCGAGCGCCAGGGCATTCACCATGACACAGGAGGAAGCTAGAACGGACCCTGATGTCGTGTCCGGTACGTTTCTGGTGAACCAAACTTTAGCTTCTGTGTTATTTGATTCGGGTGCTAGTAAAAGTTTTATTTCTGCTGCTTTCTGTGCTAAGCTGCCTGTTAGTAGTAGACGTGTTGATGCGCCCTTTGATGTAGAAACTGCCATAGGTAAGTCTACCAGGATTTCTGAGATGATAGAGAACTGTGATGTGGAACTCGAAGGTCATAAGTTTCCTGTTAGGCCGTTTGTGATGACCTTAGGTGGTTTTGATTTGGTTCTTGGGATGGATTGGCTAGCGGACTACGAGGCGAACATTGTGTGTCGCAAGAAGATGATTCGGTTATCGGTGCCAGACGGTAGTTCAATGACGGTTTATGGTGATCGGGTTACTATGATTCTGAAGGTGATCTCGATGGCGGTGGCGGGAAAGTGTATGAGGCGTGGATGTAATGCCTACTTGGCCTATGTAAAGGATGTGGATACGCCAACACCACAACTAGCCGATGTACCGGTTGTGTCTGACTTTCCAGATGTGTTCCCAGAAGATTTATCAGGAGTGCCACCTGACAGAGAGATTGAGTTTCAGATTGATCTGATACCTGGTGCCCAACCTGTCGCCAAGGCACCGTATCGGTTGGCTCCGACCGAGATGAAAGAATTGATGGAACGGTTGAAAGAGTTTCTTGATAAGGGGTTCATTAGACCGAGTATCTCTCCTTGGGGTGCTCCGGTCCTTTTTGTAAAGAAGAAGGACGGTAGTATGAGGATGTGCATTGACTACCGCGAGCTGAATAAGTTGACAGTGAAGAACCGATACCCCTTACCAAGGATAGATGATTTGTTCGATCAGCTTCAGGGTGCCAGTTGGTTTTCGAGAATAGATCTCCAGTCTGGTTATCATCAGTTGAAGGTGAAGGAGCAAGATATTCCTAAAACAGCTTTTCGTACGCGCTATGGTCACTACGAGTTTCTTGTCATGTCTTTTGGCTTGACCAACGCGCCAGCTGCTTTTATGGATTTGATGAACCGTGTGTGTCGGCCTATGTTGGATAAATCAGTGATCGTGTTTATTGATGATATCTTGATTTACTCGAGGAGCGAAGCAGAGCACGCCGGTCACATTCAGGAAGTTCTAGAGATGTTGAGAAGGGAGAAGTTGTATGCTAAATTCTCCAAGTGCGCGTTCTGGTTACGCGAGGTTCAATTCTTGGGTCACGTGGTGAATCCTGATGGGATTATGGTGGACCCGTCGAAAGTGGAGGCGGTTATGCAATGGAAGTCACCAAAGACGCCATCCGAGATTCGTAGCTTCTTGGGTTGGCGGGCTACTATAGAAGATTCATCCAAGACTTCTCCAAGATGTTTCTCCCACTACTAAGTTGACCCGAAAAGATGTAAGTTCGTATGGATCAAGCTCAAGAGAAGGCGTTTGAAGAATTGAAGGCGAGATTGACTCAAGCTCCTTGTTTCTGTCATTACCCATGGAAGTGAAGATCTGGTGGTTTGTTCTGATGCTTCCTATTCGGGGTTGGGGTGTGTGTTAATGCAGAGAGGAAAGGTTATAGCCTATGCATCCCGACAGTTGAAGGTTCATGAGGTCAATTATCCTACTCATGACTTGGAGCTGGCAGCCGTGGTCTTTGCATTAAAGATTTGGAGGCACTACCTCTACGGGACGAAGTGCACCATATTCACTGACCACAAGAGTCTGAAGTACTTCTTTGAGCAGAAGGATTTGAACATGAGGCAGAGACGATGGTTGGAGCTCATAAAAGACTATGATTGCGAGATCCATTACCATCCGGGCAAGGCCAATGTGGTGGCTGATGCCCTTAGCCGGAAGGAGAGGCCCGAGCCGATTCGGGTGAAGGAGTATCAACTGATCATGACCTCTGACGTAATGAAGCAAGTCAAAGAGTTTCAAGATGAGGCATTGAATGAAGATCATCTTAACTCTGAAAGAATGAGAGGTCTAGTTGGGGAATTGGGTGAAAACACACTCGGTGTTAGAACCCGGTTCTATCGTGTGTGGATTCCTCGTTTTGGGGATATACGGGTGAAGATAATGGATGAAGCTCACAAGACTCGGACTCGGTACTCCATTCATCCTGGTGCCACGAAGATGTACCATGATATGAAGAAAGATTATTGGTGGCCGGGTATGAAGCGCGATGTGGTGGAGTATGTGAGTAAGTGCCTTACTTGCTTACAGGTGAAGGCCGAGCATCAAAAGCCGTATGGGAAGATACAACCTCAGGATATACCGGAATGGAAGTGGGAGCACATCACCATGGATTTCATTAGAAAGCTGCCGCGTACCCCGAAAGGGTACAATGCCATATGGGTGATAGTTGATCGCTTGACAAAGAGTGCTCACTTCTTACCGATTCGCGAGACATATTCATCTGAGAGGTTGGCTGATCTGTTCATCAACGAGATTGTGACTCGTCATGGTGTGCCGGTGTCTATCGTGTCGGATCGCGACACCCGGTTTACATCTAAATTCTGGAAGAAGTTCCACGACGCTATGGGGACGAGGTTACATATCAGCACGGCTTATCATCCCCAGACTGATGGTCAGTCAGAAAGGACCATTCAGACGCTGGAAGACATGCTCCGAGCATGTGTGATTGATTTTGGTGGAAGTTGGGATGACCACCTACCGTTAGCCGAATTCTCATACAACAACAGCTATCATGCCAGCATTGGCATGCCTCCATATGAGATGCTATACGGTAGGAGATGCAGAACACCCGTTTGTTGGGGTGATATTGGTCAAAAGGAATTGGGAAGCGTCGAGGTAATCGAAGCTACGACTGAGAAGCTTGAGAAGATTAAAGCCTTCATGAAGGCAGCCAAAGATAGACAGAAGTCGTATGCTGATAAACGACGCAGGCCGATTGAGTTACAGGTGGGTGACCGGGTAATGTTGAAGGTCTCACCTTGGAAGGGTATCATTCGCTTCCGAAAGCGGGGCAAGTAGAGCCCAAGGTATATAGACCCCTTCCGAATCATTGCTCGAGTAGGAGAGGTTGCCTATAGACTGGAGTTACCGGATGAGTTAAGTGGAATTCACCCAACATTCCATGTATCTCATCTAAGGAAGTGCTTAGCTGATGAAGATATGATTGTTCCACTGGAGGATATCGAGGTAGACGAACGGCTCAATTATGTGGAGCAACCAGTGGCAATCATCGACTGAAAGGAGAAGAGGCTAAGGAATAAAGTGGTTCCTCTTGTGCGTGTACAGTGGAAGCACAGGAAGGGATCCGAGTCAACGTGGGAGACCGAGGAAGAAATGAGAGGACATTATCCACGTTTGTTCGAAGAATAACAGGTTTCGGGGACGAAACCTATTTAAGGGGGGTGGACTTGTAACATCCGGATATTTCATATTTTGAAGCCGGCGAAGAAAGAAATGAAAATAAAGTCCAAAGTCGAGGGACCAAACTCGCCAACGAAGAAAAGTTGGGAAATGTGGTGATATTTGTAGGGAGAGGGCAGCCCACTCTCCCCACACACCACAAATTTTCAGATTTCAAGAGAGGGAAGAGAGAAAAGATGAGAAAAAGAGAAAAAGGGGTGTTTCGGGTGATTAGGGTGTCCAAATTCATCGAGTAGCAAGCCAAATCGAAGCCCTTGACGTTGTGCTCGATTGTGTGAGTTCTAGGACCCCACTTTTACTTGTTTTAAACTGATTTTGGGGCTGGAAGATGTTCAAAACCTGTTTTTGTATGTGTGTGTGTTTGACCCATTTGGGTGTGATGTGTATGATGCGTTTAGAGTATGATTTCGGGCTTGTGTGTGCTTGTATGGTGTTATGGTATGCATTCCTAAGGTCCAGGAGGGTTAATTTAGGCTTAGAATGGGTTTGGATGAGCTTGGAGGCCGAAAATGGTTGATTGGGTTCGGGATGAACTCCATTCTGCATCAGCTAGGGCTAGGCGACCGAATGGAGGCCATACGGCCGAATGAGAGGCGATTGAGGGTCATTCGCACGATTGGGATTCATTCGCACGACTGGGAGTCCATTCGCATGAGGTCAGTCGCATAGGTGCCCATTCGCAGTAGTCCCATTCGCACAAGGTCCATACGCACGATTGAATGTTCATTCGCATAGATGATCATCCGCATGAGTCCAGTCGCATGATGTTCAGTCGCATGGAGGCCATGCGACTGAAGGGTGTCCATACGCCCGAATAGGGCTGTTGCACTCGAAGGAATGAGTAGTTTGACTTCTGGCCTTCGGGAGAAGGTGCACATGTAAGTTTTGATGTAAAGTAACCCGTAAGAGCATGTAAGAGGACGGTTATGGCCTTAGTGAGCATGTAGGGCATGATGATGATGATGTTGCATGTTTATGCATGTTATGTATGTATGATGTTGCCCTGTATGATGATGATGAATGTGTATGATATGTTCATTATTATGATGTATGCTTATCTTTCTTGTGGCTTTACATGTCATGTTAATGAATGAATGAAGTATTATGTAATGTAAAGCGAAAGATAATGAAAGAGGAACATGAAGTAAGAATGCATGCATTAATGAATGATGAATGAACGAAAGAAAGGCTTGCAAGCATATATATGGGGTGAGTGACTTTGTGTTGCAAAAGACTCGGATGAAGTGCAATCATTTAGATTGCCTATGGGGTGAGCAACCTTGTCGTTGCAAAAGACTCGAGTAACGTGCTATCGTGATGTTGCCTTGGGGTGAGCAACCTTGTTGTTGCAAAAGACTCGGATAGCTTGCTATCATAAGATGGGCAATGAGGTGAGCAATCCTAGGGGTGCAAAAGACTCGGATAGCGTGCAATCATTGAGATTGCTATTGAGGTGAGCGACTATGTTGTCGCAAAAGACTCGGAAGAATGAATGTATGAAAGGAATGGAAGATAATGAATGACATGAAAGATAATAATGACATTATCTGTGTATACGTATGTTCAATGATCACATGATAAAAGGAATAGTTTTTAATGAAAGTAAAGTATGTTTATTTTATAAAACTAGATCTCACTCAGCAACGCTGACTTTTATTACGTTTTCTAGTTGGCAGGTAAATGATTGCTGAGGATGGCACGACAAGGCTACTCGGCTCTTTTGGGGTGGCATCCATTTATAAAGCTTTTGTGTTATAATGCAAACATGTATTTTGTAATCAAATAATGATGTATTATTGGGCAAAAGTAATTATAATGAAATGAGATGTCATTTTTGAATGTTTCCGCTGCAATGTTTTCTTAAGGCAACTGAAATTATATGTTTTATGTGCAATGAATGACCAACTGTAGGCGTCCCAGAAACGGGGCCTTACAAAATCACCTTCGGGATAGTTGTAACTCGATCACCGTAAATCGTCACCGAACTCCCGCCAGGCGCTGTTAATCTTGTCATCTTCTTGCGACACACAATATTCGCCTCGTAATCCGCCAACCAATCCATTCCTAGGACTACATCGAAACCGCCTAAGGTCATCATGAACGGTCTAACAGGGAACTTATGACCTTCTAATTCTATGTCACAACCTTCTATATCTCAGAACTCTTGGTAGACTTACCTATGTTAGTTTCTACATCGAAGGGCTCAAAAATACTTCTACTCTTAATGGGCAACTTAGCACAAAAGGTAGCAGAAATGAAACTTCTACTAGCACCAGAGTCAAATAACACGGAGGCAAGAGTTTGGTTTACTAGAAACGTACCTGACACCACATCGGGGTATGTCCTAGCCTCCTCCTGGGTAATCGTGATGGCTCTGGTGCTCGCCTTCTGCCATTCACCTCCAGCCTTCTTCGTTGCCCAAGAACTTTCAGCCCTAGGCTTCTTACAGTCCCTACTCAAGTGGCCTTCTCCGCCATAGTTAAAACACCTCGCCACCTTGCACTCTCTTGCCATATGGCCAGGCTTCCCACACTTGAAGCACATGTTCAGTCCCCACCTACACTCGTCGGTGTGCTCCTTTCCACACCTGCCACACCTCTTTATCCTCGCATCGGATGTGACCACACTTCGGTCATCCACCCACGCAATCTTGTTGTTTACTGGGGCACCGCCCCGTCCAAATCTCTTCCCGTTCCAATTCCGGTCACCACAACTCTTCTTGCTCACTTCAGCCGCCACTGCCTCCCTCTCATCGTACAGCCTTCCCGCCAGATCCACCACCGACCTAAACGTACTTGGCCAGCCGGCGATCACGTGCCTGCGGATGTCCGCTGGCAAGCCATGGATGTACCTCTTAATCTTTCGTGACACATGTGTCTCCTGATCCGGCACCAACCGTGCCATCTCATTGAATTTGGTGGTGTACTACTGATGTGTCATGGTTCCCGCCTCCAGCTGTAGGAACTCCCTCTCAACCTCTTCGAGCTCTCGATTAGGACAGACAATATTGTACCACCAACACAAAGCCGAGTCTACGAATGAGTGAGTTGCAAACTTCACCTTATAATCTTCCCGGCACTCGTTGATATCAAGAAAAGCTTCCATCTCTCTCACCCACCGGTGAGCAGCAGCAGCAGTGCCATTGCCATCGAAAGTCGGGGGCTTGCATCTTTGAAATGCCTTATACTTACAACCTCGTGCTCTCTTAGGCACATGCTCTTCTTTTTCCTCCTCATCAGTAGAGACGACCGTCTCAGTTTCCGGTTGCCCTCTTTCTCCCGAGGACCGGTTCCTTTCCTTCCTTTCTTCTTCCCTTACAGCCTTTATCACTACGGTCACCACAGACGGTAAGATCGTCTGCATGACTTGATGAACCTCCTCTACAATAGCCTCCTTCACTAAGGCTCTCAAGTTAGCACTCTCATCCCCAGCCTTCGGATGAGGGGTCTCGGGCTCTTCATGAGCCACCTCTTCAGCTCTAAGCCTTCCCCTCGTGACCCGTGGTCTAGCACCATGTCCACCACAACCTCCAACTCTAGAAGCCTTCGAAGATCTACCTCCAGCCATCCTCTAACACAGTATAAGATCCAAACACCAACACGGTCATTCAAGGTAATAGCTCAGTTTATGTCATGTATAGTAAGTCCCTAATTACAGTGGCCAGTTGTGATTAGCCACTTATTTTACTCTTCATACTCCAAGAATTTCCTATCCTGACTACATGAGTATTTAAATCTACTAAAGGCACATAAGTCACATCACATGCGCACATAATACCGGTTATCATTAAAGAAATACCTGATTGCACGGAGCTACTCGAACTAGCATCCCTTTTCTTTGTCCCATTCTCAGTTTAAGTTTAGGTTTCTTTTGAAAATATTTACCCGTTTCACTTAAACTTTGGCTCTGATACCAACTTGTAAGGCCCCGATCCCGGGATGCTCACAGTTGGACAATCATCGCACATATAACATAAAATATACATATACATCTATGAAAAACATCGCAGCGGAATAATTTAAAACCATTTCATATATTAATGACTGCTTTTGCAAAATAATACATCATTATTAACAATTACAAAATTATCGTTTGCATTACATCACAAAACATCATAGCTATACAAATGGATGCCATCCCAAAAATGCCGAGTAGCTGCCCCGTGCCATCCTCAGCAATAATTACCTTCCAATTGGAAAATACATAAAAGTTAGTGTTGCTGAGTCAGTTCTAGTTTTAAAATAAAATATACTTTACTTTCATTTAAAACCTTCATTTACATTCACATGTGATCAAGCATCATATGTACACATAGATAATAGCATTATTATCTTTCATCATTCGTCCGTTAATTTACGTTCATTCATCATCGTACGTCATAGTTATCATTCACTTTCATTCCAGACCAATGCCATGTGCTATACCCCGAACATTGTGCATGAAGCTGGTTACTGGGCCTGAGGTCTATCATAGACCTCGAACATTATGCACGAAGCTGACTCCAGTACCTAGGGCAATCGACAAGGATCCCATACGTATGGTCAATCACAAAGATAAGACCCAGTTGAGCTAACACCCTTCATTGGGTGTGAACCTCCATACATTGCTTGCAAGACTTTCTTACATTCGTCCGTTCATTAATGCATGCATTCATTCTTTTGTTACGTTCCTCTTATCATTATCATTAACTTCCGCTTTATGATACATAATACTTCTCGTTCTTTTCATACTCATAACATGAAAGTCATGGAAATAATACACAATAGGAACGCAAGAAAACCCAACATGAACATACATAGCATCACATAAACATCACATACCCCATCACACACCATCATAAACATCATGCATCATCAATTCACATTCACATACATATGCACAATAAGTACAAGTCATCATAGAACATAACCGACTCTCCGCGGGACAGTGGGTGTTCTGGGGCGGCAGCCCTGACGCGGGGTCCTAGGACAGCAGCCCCTAGTGGGGTTCAAGGGGCAACGCCACTGGCTGGGGTCGCACTGAAGAGGAGGGCATTGACTACGCTGAAGCGGTTGTTGTAGGTGCTCGCATTGAAGCCATCCGAATGAGTAGCTTCTCAATCAAGACATCCGAATGTTTATCTTAACACTTTTTATATCACATATTGTTATTGAAAAATCGATCTTCCTTTTAAAACCTCTTAAAATCTTGGTCATCTAAAGTGTATATTTGGTATGCATTTTCAGCCGCAAACAAGTTTAAAACCTTTAAAATAAGGGAACTAGAACTCACCTGGACCAATGAGTAGCTTCTCAATCAAGCTTTCTAAGCAAGGGTCACACTACACAGCCTGCAGATAAGTTCACACTCAAAGAAGTTAATTTCTAGCTAATTTCGCTGCTAAATTCACTGCAAGATCAGCAGTTTCGCTGCTAGTTTCGCCAGCAGTTTCGCTGCTAGTTTCACCAGCAGTTTCGCTGGCAGTTTCGCTGCCAGTTTCGCCCAACTTTTGGTGGAAAACCATGTGAGCAAAACGACATGAGAAACTATAGTTTCGCAGAAAGATCCATAGTTTCGCTGGACGACTACACAATTTCGCTGGATGAACACCCAGTTTCGCAGAACGTGCTGAAATTACGAACCAACCCATTTTTGACTCAAAACTTCAATCTTTACACCAAAATCCTTGGTTTATCACCCAAAAAGCTATATCTAAGCTTCTTACATGTTTTCTCACACAAAAACGTGAGTTTTGGATGATTCTTTGCCACTTTCAAAAACCCCAAGCCCTAGAATCCGGGTTTACATCAAAAGGAATGATTAATAAATGTTTCTTACCTGGATTCTTGGTCTTTCTTCTTGTTTGGATGCCCACTAACATCGATCTTCAATCTCTTGATCAACCGAGCCTTAAATCTCCACTTCTCTCCACTTTCTCTCTCCACACACTCTCTCTAGAAATTGGTGTTGAGCTGTAAATGAGAGTGGCTCAAGCTGATCTGTTTATATATATTGGGTGTTCCAGGGACCTTAAACTTGTCCAACATATAACCCGCGAGGTTTACTCGGGCCATACTCCATTCCCCACTTATTTTCTTTTAAATATTCCTGGCTAGGACCATTATTATTAATTTGTTTGTTTCTACTTTATTTTGGGCGTTACAGTGTTGGCTGAAATTTTAAGGGTTAAACAGGGAGTTCATTTTGTTCTTAATATTGTATTTGGATACATATTTTGGTGCATAACATAGTCTTGACCAATGTGTTGGATTGGTTGAATGTTTTGTCATGTTTGGTATTATTCATTAAAGGGTTGTAATAATAATTTTGTGTTTGTATCTTTGGGTTGTAATTTATTTTTTCTTTGGTTATGTAATAAATAGATTAGGTTCATTTCTTTTATTAGAAAAATTGTATTAGGATATAATTTTTGTAAAAGAAGATGCACAAGTTGGAGACTCAAAGGAAGATACAAAAAAAGGACACAAAGACATGGACACTTGAAGCATTTGGATGCGGATTCAAGTGGGAGTTCATGAACACATTTTAATTTGTTATTATTAACCCTTAGGAAAGACCAAATGACAACACTTGTGATGGCAAACAAGTGTAGTCAACTTAGTGGCTATGGTTATGCACTTGTGATTGTATGGTTGTGCTTGTTTGGTTGTTTATTTTATGATGGTTGTTTGATATATGGATATGCATAACAAACAAATTAATAAACATAACAAGCTGAAATAAAATGGTTTTTTTTATCAATAAGTAGTTACCAAATGGTTATAAAAAGGATTAATGATTTTAAATAAAAAGGGTTTTATTAAAAAACGAACCATAAGGTACCATGTCTTTGAAAGCTTACAAATACAAGGTACATAGAGTTTTCTAAACTAGAATTATGAAAACTAAAATCCCTTTTGAAAACAAGTTTAACAACGTCTTTTTGCACAACACTTGAGTCACTTGGAAACTCTTAATGGGATAAAGGTCACTTAACCATTTTGAGGGAACTTGTGATTTAAGGTGGGAATACCATATTTGTGGGATAAAGGTCACCTAACCACTTATGTTGGTAAACTCACATTTGTGTGTAAGTAGGGTGACTTGATTTGCAAACCATGTTAAATTATCACCTACAATGTGGTTTACAAAAGGTGTTTATGGGATTAACATGCCGACTATACATATGATTTTAAGTCGATCCCATACCTCTAGAAGTTGCAAAGGGTTGCAATTGTCAAACGTTGACTACCTTGTTAATTGAAATAATGGGATAAAGGTCACATAACAAATATTTAAATGTAACGCTGGATTCTAGAATTTTAATTTGTGTATGACACGTAAAAGGGTATTAATGATTAAAGTATGATAATATTGCAAATACTAAAATTAAACTTTGTTAAATTTTGTAGATGGCCGCCAACAACAATGAAAACAATGATATCCCGTTCGTACCCTATCACTAAGAACCGTTCTCCAAAAGGAGCATCTAAACCATAACAACTTTATCGATTGGTTTCAAAACTTGAGAATTGTTCTCAAGCAAGAGAAACGGTCATATGTTTTAGACGATCCAATTCCCGATCAACCCAATGAGGAAGATGAGGAGGCCTACAATAATTGGGTGAAATACATTAAGGACTCGATCCAAGTGTCTTGCCTCATGTTGGCAAGTATGACTGAAGGAAACATTCCAAAAACAAGTAAGCGTAGAGCGCTTCGGAACGGTTCTAGCACTCCATGCATGTCGTATGGATGACACCCAATCGGTTTTATCTTATGTACTTAAGATAAAGAGACACATAGACCGCCTCGAAAGGCTGAATTATCTCGTCTCAAAAGAGTTAGCTACGGATTTGATCCTCAACTCTTTGTCAAAAAAGGTTTGACAACTTTGTGTATGAAATTATACATGAAACGGATGGGACAAGAACATAAGTGAGCTTCCCTCTATGCTCAAAACAGCTGAGGCGGCCATGGGTAAAAGGGTTTTACCCGTTCTCACCATCCATGGGAACGTTGGGGGAAAGGGAAAGGGAGTGGTAAAAGTGCCACCTCCAAAACCTGCGAAGAAAACAAACGGTTGCTTCGAATGACCCATGCTTTAAATGTAGGGAGATATGACATTGGGCAAGAAATTGTCTTGTCCATCTCAAAGAGTTGTAAGCTAAAAGGGATGTCGGGAAAACCTCAGCTACAATCTTCATGATTCATATTGATCTCAATTTAATATCCTCTAACACATGGGTATTGGATACCGGATGTGAAACTCATATTTGCAATTTGTTGCAGGGATTCAAAAGAAGTAAGGACTTCAAGAAAGGGGATGTAAGCCTCTACATGCGGAATGGGCAAAAGTTCAAGTTAAAGACCGAGGGGACTACATCTTGAAGCTTCCAAATGGTTTGGAAGCAGTTTTGAACAATGTATTTTACGCTCCTAGTTTGACTAGGAACATTATTTAAGTTGCCCAATCAAGACAATATGGTTATGTTTTGACATTTATTGAAAA
Source organism: Flaveria ramosissima (assembly GCA_025215565.1). Taxonomy (NCBI): domain Eukaryota; kingdom Viridiplantae; phylum Streptophyta; class Magnoliopsida; order Asterales; family Asteraceae; genus Flaveria; species Flaveria ramosissima. Next base: position 43,877,487 of record CM046035.1, on the reverse strand, counting down.
TGAACTTCATGTTTCTTTAAATGATATCTTTTATTTTAAAGCTATTCCGATTAATGCTATTTATGAATTGATTTGTTAAAACACATTATATGATAGCTCATTGTACCAAACCACCACCAAGAAGCTCAAATTGGATTTGAGTGACACCTATCTTTGGCATTGCCGTCTTGGTCATATAACCAAGAAGCGCATACAAACACTTCAAAAGAATGGTCTTTTAAAAGCAAGTGAATATGATTCATTTGATGTATGTGAATCTTGTTTACAAGGAAAAATGACTAAGGCACCTTTTAGTGGCAAAACCGAAAGGGGAAAAGATGTATTAGGTATCATACATTCGGATGTATGTGGTCCTTTTAAGCCAATGACTAGATACAATGAAAGATACTTCATTACATTTACCGACGACTATAGTCGATATGGGTATGTGTACTTGATATGACAAAAAGATGAAGCTTTTAAAATGTTCAAAACCTTCCAGAATGAAGTAGAAAAACAACTCAACAAGTCAATAAAAATTCTCCGCACGGATAGAGGAGGTGAATACCTAAGTGATGCTTTTATAGATCATCTTAGAAGTGGTGGGATTGTCTCACAACTATCTCGACCAGGAACACCACAACACAATGGTGTGTCCGAGAGGAGAAATCAAACTCTATAAGATATGGTTCGATGTATGATGGCTAGAAGCTCATTGCTTCTATCATTTTGGAGTTTCTCTTTGCTCTTTGCGGTCCCTATTTTGAATATGGCCCTAACCAAGAAAGTGCAAAGGACACCTTTTGAAATATGGCATGGAAGGGTTCCATCTCAATCATATTTAAAGGTGTGGGGATTTGAGGCTTATGTTAAGACTCCCACCTCAAACAAGTTAAAAATCCGTTCCACTAAGGGTATCTTTATTTGATATCCTAGAGATTCTATGGGATATTGGATCTATGATACAATGTAACAAAAGGAGTTTGTTCCCAAGAAGGCTGAGTTCTTGGAAGCTAAGTTTCTTATGGAAGTAGCTAGAAGTAGAACAGTGGATCTTGAGGAGGATCAAGAACCACAGCCCGATACATGTTTGGTTGGCAGTAGCACTCAACATAAGGATGTTGATGATGATCAAATGGTTGATCAATACACAAAAAACGTTCACATATCTGGTAGAACTATTAATCCACCTGAAAGATATGGATTTTTCATAGATGGATGCTATGTGGTAGATTCCAATGAACCAACCACATACCATGATGCAATGTTCAATTTGGATTGTGAAAAATGGCTTTAAGCCATAAACATTGAGATGCAATCCATGTATGACAACCAAGTGTGGGACTTGGTTGAACCACCTCTTAACTCCAAGGTAGTTGGAAGTAAGTGGGTTTTCAAGAAGAAAACCTACATGCATGGAAACTTGGATACATATAAAGCTAGACTTGTAGAAAAAGGTTTCACTCAAACTCAAGGGGTTGATTATGATGAGACCTTCTTGCCTGTTACAATGCTAAAGACTATTAGGATATTATTTGCCACAACTGCTCATTATGATTATGAGATTTGGCAAATGGATGTCAAAACGCTTTTTTAAATGGATATCTTGAGGAAGATGTCTATATGGTTCAGCTCGAAGGTTTTGTCGATCCAAAACATCCTAACAAAGTATGCAAGTTAAAGAAATCAATCTATGGATTGAAGCAAAAATCAAGAAGTTGGAATCACCATTTTGATGACGAGGTAATCAAATTTGGGTTCATTAAAAATGCTGATGAAGCCTGTGTGTATAAAAAGCTAGTGGGAGCATCATCACTTTCCTACTATTTGAAAATGATGTTCCAACCTTGAAAGGTGTTAAAACCTGGCTTGGAAGCTGTTTTTCCATTAAGGATCTTGGTGAAGCCGCCTCTATTTTAGGAATAAAGATCTATAGGGATAGATCAAGGCAGTTGATAGGTTTAAATCAAAGTTCATATATTGATAAGATCTTGAAAAGGTTAAGGATGGAAAATTCTAAGAAAGGTACGGTACTTATTCAAAGAGGAACGATATTGAGTATGACTTAATGTCCAAGCTCAAAGGTTGAGCATGACAAAATGAAAGGAATCCCGTATGTGTCTGCTATAGGATCCATCATGTATGCAATGATATGCACTAGGCCAGACGTGTCATGCGCTTTGAGCATGACAAACCGATACCAGCAAAATCCTAGAAATAGTCATTGGATGGCTGTTAAGAACATACTTAAGTACCTAAGGAGGACTAAAGATATGTTTATAATCTATGGATCTGGTGAGGAAGAACTCGTGTTAAGAGGTTACACGGATGCGAGTTTCCAAACTGATCGGGATGATTCACCATCACAATCAGGATTCATTTTCGTCTTGAATGGAGGAGCAGTCTCTTGGTGTCACACCCCAGGCCCAGGTAGGGTGGGACGTCACAGACTAGCATTACATATGGCAGTGGAAACAAACCATCATAAGAGCACAAAAGGAGAGAACATCACATGGCATTAAAAGTTTAAAATAAACCCGAGCTAGAAACAGATCTAGCCCCAAAATTAAATTGTACATCGAACATAAGGACACAATGTATGCATCAACAATAATTATAAAATGTTCATATTGTTTTAAAAATCAGACAAGCCAATGCCATGGTCACGGTGCTAGCTCAAGGTCTTCCACAATAGCTAGAGTCCCTTCATGGATTACCTGAAACATGCTCAAAAAGAAATTGTGTCAACTAAAAAGTTAGTAAATTCAAGTGCTTAAAGTTTGAAAACAAACGGATTCAATAGAATCCACATTTTATTTAAAAGAATCAAAGATTCACTATTGTGGGGGATCACAATCAACCCTGCACTCAGTCCCGGCTAGCCTCTTCAAAAGTTATGTTTTACCGGTTAATCCCGAAGGAAGAACTGAGCCTCAAAACAGTGGACCATACCTGCCGGATGGTTCACCTAGTATCTTGGAAAAACTTTTTATATGCCACAAACAACCCCGCAGGATCTCAGTGTGGTACCTTTCCCGTTCATCATGCAAGGCATTGTGTGTGTGGGATTCCCCAAGTAGATCTACCCATATAAAACACGCGGTTCACACAAAAATTAATGACCGTGATACAAATAAAAGCAGGTTCTAACATTAACCCTAACATTCAAGCATCATACAATATCTCATAAAAAGGTTTCAATTCAAGTAGCCCATGTTTCATCCCAAAAACAGTAGTAAAAAGGGAACACTAGAACTCACCTTAAGATTCAATCAAAAGGTTTCTTCATGTGCCGGGAAAAGTCTCAAGTCTAGCACCCTACCATCAAGATTTAAGTGTTAAACCACTAATTCTAGTGTTATTGAGATGCATTAGTTGTGTCATGAGGTTAATGCCTTACTAGCTTTTGATTTGCTAAGTCTTTATATAAAAAGTTTCCTTTTATAGTAAGTTAGGGTTTTCTTAGGAAAGAATACATGATTTGCCATGTCAATTCACCTATATAAGTTAATTCGAGTCTTTTAAGTGATTTTTGGTCCAAGGGGGTCGGTTTATTGAAGTTTAGCAAAATTTTCAGTTTAGTCCTCCAAGTTTCCATAATTTATAATTTCTATCCCAAAGTTTGATTTCTTGCATTTAATGACTTCCATGGAAAAATATTAGTTTCTTAAAGTTAGGTAACTTATTTTAAGTAAGTTTATACGAAAATTTCAGAATTTAGTTCCGGGTTATATATTTTATGTCTTCTGTTACCGGCTACGGTAAAACCGAAGGTTTTTAACGGGTAAGTGTTGATTTCTATATTTTTAGTCTTAAATCTTTAAATATTATTTTAATGAATTTTTATAATTTTTTAATCGGTTAAAAATGTATTACAAGTTCCTCTTAGGTGAAAGTCCACATTTTAAGTTTAACCCGTTAAAACACGTTTTTACCCGAAATAGACTGTTCAAAAACTTGTTTGACAAATTTTTCACCATAACTAAGTCTTATAGTTCCTAAATTACTGAAATAACATGTTTTCCCTAGATTCTTGGTTTATTCTCTTATTTCCAAGATTATCTTCCAAACGTTATTCGGTTAAAACCTGTTTTTAACGAAAAATTCCATTTAACCCATTCTTTGACCATTTAATCAACAAATCTGGACCAAATACTTTGTTAACCCTTTTAGAACCTGGAATACTTTTTTAAGATGGTTAAAATCCATGCTTTCTTGTTTTTAAGCCATTTTACCATATTTCGGGTGCCCGAATATGTCCAAATTGTTTATAAGTCCATGACATTAACATTTTCAGCCATTAACATCTCATCATACACCCAAAGTCATCCAAAACCTACTGAAATATCATGTCTAACATATAGATTCAACAAACAACCTATGAACAAGATGGAAACTTAGAGATTACACCATTTTCATCCATTACACTAGTGTAAAACATTATAACTTGTGTTTATATATTACCCAAACCCTTTGTAACTTTAAAATCAGGTTATTAGAAGGTTAGAAAACTCATTTTGAGCAGGTTACATGTTTAGCCTCGAAATTTTACAAGTTGTGCAAGTTGGATGGTGTAAAAACACCCAAAAAGAGGGTTTTCTAGGTGTAAACTGTGTTACACCTTTAGAATGACATATATTATGAGTGAGATACCTTCAAGAACGTGAAAAGATCTTTAGGAACAAGGTTGTAGCAGCAAGTTTCTGTTAGATATGAGAATGGTAAGATTTTGAGTGAAAAATGAAGAAAAACACATGAAATGACCAAAACCGGGTGACATGAATCTTACACTTGGTGTAGCCCGCGGTTTGGAGTGTGTAGCTAGAAAAGGATGGCCTGGAACCCTTGGACAAAGCTGGAGAATCTAGAACAAGGCTGGAGAAGGTCGAACTCGTAGGAACCGTGCACCCAAAAGCACACAAAACTTCATCTTCTTGCGGTTTTTGAGCTTGGCCGATGGTAGCTTGGTGTTGTTCTTTGAATATAGCTAGGATTAGAGAGAAAACCGTGAGTGTGTGTGTGTGATTTCTGGAGAGGAATCTGAAATGAGAGGGAGAGGTGAGAGGAGTGAGAGATGTAGGTAGTGCATGTAAGGAGAGTGGTGGAAATGGTGGTGGTGTAAAAGAGAGGGGAGTGGAGGAAAGGGGCGGCCGAGATTGGCCTCTAGTGGAGGGTTTTTGTTTTAATTTTAATTGTAATATTATTATGTATTGTAGTATTATTTGTATTATTGGGTAGTATTTTAGGTGGTATAATTTAGTTAGTTGTTAAGTATTAAGTGTGCATGCATGCATTTTGGCTGAAAATTAAGTGTGTAGGAACACAATTTAATTGTTTCAACCAGGATTTAATTTTGCAAGGGTGACTAATTAACTTTCGGGGGACACTAAGATTTCCATAGCTAATGCTTGATCTAGTTAAATCATCACAAAAACACACGTCGGGAGGAGTCATGACAAGATGAAATGCGGCTGAAAGATTGCCCATCCGCATTACCAAATGAGGATCACTCAGGAGGAAATGCGGATGATGATTTCCTCATCCGCATTAACAAATGCGGTTAGCTTTTTGAATTTTCTCAATTCACTTACTAGATTCTAGAGTAAGACAAGTCAAAAAGGTATTATCTAAGGCAATAAAACAGAAGTTAATTAACTTGGAAGAAAGAAAATAAAAAAGATATTAGCAATAATATTAATTGAATGGGTAAATGATGCAGGTTGATAAGGGTTAAAATTTTGACCTAGAGGTCGGTTGTTACTTTCTACCACCGTTTAGGAAATTTCGTCCCGAAATTTTAGCTTCGATTAGACTCGGTACAGGTGGGTTTGAAGAGGTCCAGATAACTCTTTCTCATTTCATCATCTCGCTCCCAAGTGAATTCAGGTCCTCGCCTAGATTTCCATCTTACCTTGACTTTGGGTATGCGACTTCGTCTGAGTTTCATGACCAACCGGTCAGTGATCTCTATGGGACCTTCCACGAAGTTCAACTTATCGGTTATCCTAGCTTCCTTCAATGGTATCTCCAAGGTCTTGTCTGCCAGGCACTTTTTCAGGTTTGACACGTGGAAGGTGTCATGTATGTAGCTTAATTCCCGGGGTAGCTTTAATTTATATGCCACTAGACCAATTCTTGCTAGTATCTCAAATGGTCTAATGTATCTTGGGCTTAGCTTTCCGCTCTTTCCAAACCTCACAGTACCTTTCCATGGTGCCACTTTCAGCATTACCTTATCACCCACTTGAAACACTAAAGGTTTTCATCTTCTGTTAGCGTATTTCTTTTGACGATCCCTGGCTGCTCTCAAACGCTCCTTGATTTTAAATATCTTGTCGGTGGTTTCCAACACGATGTCGGGTCCCATTACTTGGCTGTCACCGATCTCATTACAACTCAATGGTGATCGGCATTTCCTACCATATAGGGCCTCATACTGAGTTGCCTTTATGCTTGCGTGGTAACTATTATTATAGGAGAACTCTACCAAAGGAAGATGGTTGTCCCAGTTCCCGCCAAACTCAATCACGCAAGCTCTTAGCATATCTTCTAGGGTTTGAATAGTCCTTTCACTCTGGCCATCAGTGTGTGGGTGGTATGCAATGCTTAAATCTAAACGGGTTCCTAAGGCTTGCCGGAGTGATCTCCAGAAACGTGAAGTGAAGCGGCTATCACGGTCGGAGATGATTGACAAAGCCACACCATGCCTGGTCATTATTTCATCAATATACAATTGAGCCAATTTCGTCAGGTCATAGTCTTCTTTAATCGGCAAGAAGTGAGATGATTTAGTTAACATGTCCACTATTACCCAAATGGCGTCATGACCTCTAAAAGTTCTGGGTAGCTTTGTGACGAAATCCATTGTAACATTATCCCACTTCCATTCAGGGATCTCGGGCTGCTGTAGCGTTCCTGACGGTTTTTGATTTTCAGCCTTCACCATGGCGCACGTCGTACATTTGCTAACATAAAGGGCGATGGATTTCTTGATCCCAGGCCACCAGAAAAAGGGCCTTTAGTTCATGGTACATCTTGTCGCTTCCGGGGTGAATCGAGTACCTAGTTTTGAGGGCTTCGTCAAGGATTACCTCTCCAATTCCCCCGTTCCTTGGTACACACGTTCTCCCTTCATACTTATATACACCATCGCTTCTCAGCTCAAATCGCTTCTCCATTTATGTCAACATTTCCCCCGCTAGCTAATCTTCCTTTAGCGCTTCGCCTTGTGCTTTCTTTAGTCTCGCGATAAGGTCGGTGTACACACTCGTCCTTAAGGCACGGACGCGTAGAGGTTTTTCTCTTTCTTTCCGACTCACGGCATCCACCACTACATTGGCCTTGCCCAAATGGTAGCGTATTTCACACTCGTAATCATTCAGTAACTCGACCCATCTTTCCTAGCGCATGTTTAGCATCTTCTGATCTAGAATGTGCTGCAAACTCCTATGGTCAGTGTAGATAATGCACTTCATGCCATACAGATAATGCCTCCATATTTTCAGTGCAAACACCACGGCACCCAATTCTAGATCATGTGTTGTGAAAATCTTCTCATGATCGTTTAGTAGTCTCGATGCATAAGCAATTACTTGTTGCCCTTGACGCGAAGCGTTATAATAGACCACGAATTCCTCAATTCCTTCTGGGAGAGCGAGGATAGGTGCACTACACAACTTCTCCTTAAGTGTTTCGAACGCTTCATTCTGCTCTTGTTCCCATACAAAGGTCGTATTCTTCTTAGTCAGAGCAGTCAACGGTTGCACAATGCGCGAGAAGTCTTTGATAAACCTTCTGTAGTATCCGGCCAATCCAAGGAATTGCCTTATCTCGGTAGGAGTTTCAGGAATTTTCCAGTCCTTAATCGCCTCAATCTTTGAAGGGTCAACTTGAATCCCATTCTTGTTTACCACATGCCCGAAAAATTGGATCTCTCGCATCCAAAATTCACATTTGGAGAACTTGGCATATAATGGTTCATTCTTGAGCAACTCAAGAATCAGACTAAGGTGTTTCTCGTGACTAGATACTCATAGTGTTTGGATCTCGTCCTGAAGGCCGTTTTAGGTATGTCTTCTTCTCTTATCTTCAGCTGATGATATCCCGATCTCAAATCTATTTTAGAAAAGTAACTACCTCCCTGCAGTTGATCGAATAGGTCGTCAATCCTCGGGAGAGAGTAACAATTCTTTATATTCAGCTTGTTCAGTTTCCGGTAATCAATGCACATTCGTAGGGTTCCATCCTTCTTCTTCACAAATAACACTAGTGCACCCCATGGAGAAACACTCGGTCGAATAAATCCGTTGTCGAGTAGTTCCTAGATCTGTAGCATTAGTTCCTTCATATCAAGAGGGGCGAGTTGATATGGTTCCTTGGCTACAGGTGCAGCACCAGGCAGCAGATCTGTTTGGAATTTGACTTGTCGGTTCGGAGGGAGTCCCGTTAGATCATTGGGAAACACTTCTGGATATTCAGAAACCACTGGAATATCCTTAATCTTCTTCTCCTCTTTAGCCTTCATTACATAGATTATGAAAGCTGGGCATCCCTTCTTAAGGCTCTTGGTAGCCTTCAGATGAGATATCATAGAACATAGCGTGTCACTTCCTTTGCCACGAACCACTAGCACTTCCATTCGCTCAGCGGTATTCTAAGCAGGCATTTCATCACACACGATCTCAACTCTATTCTTAGCCAGCCAATCCATACCAACAACCACATAAAATCCTCCTAACTTAACAGGCATCCGCTTAATCCTAAATATGCTAACTTCTAGATTCATTAAACAGTCCTTGATGACTTTGTTAGTTTTGATAATGTTACTGTTAGGTCTAGGATCAGTAGATCTAGTTCATTATGTATATGCTTAGTACTTGAATTAATATCTGTAATGAATGTTTGTAATTCATTATTGTGTATGCATTAAATATATAGGTTAACCCATTTATGTGTGTGTTGATTTATGTATGGTTGCAGGTACAAACATTATAATTGGTCAATTTATGAAATTGACCAAGTGTAAGAAACATCTACGGATGAACATTTTGTTCTTCAGTAGATATATTTCTTACACAAGTAACTTTACATCCGAAGATCCTCTGCGGATGAACAACCAGAAGTGAAGAACAAGTTTCCTTCAGAAGAATAAGACTCCTTCGGATGAACAAGACTTCTACGGAAGAACAAATCATCTACGGAAGAACAAATTTCTACTGAAGACACTATTCCAGCGGAGTCCAAACACTTGTATAATACAAGTGTTACAAGTCAACAAGTCACAAGGTAGTTATGCGAATCCCGAGAAATCCAATGATTCCTTAACTGAATCAAATCAAATCCCAAGAGATCCGGTGTTTCCTATAACTGAAACATCATTGTCTATATATATGGATCCTAGGTTTCGATTCAAGGACGATTGTGTTAGACGATTGATTGATCGACAACAGCAATAGCAATACGACAATCACTTCAAAGTCTCTCAATCAAACCCTAGCAGCCGTCACATCATAACATACTTTGATATCATTCATTCATTATATTTGTAATCATTAACATGTTCTAATAAAGTACTGATTAATCATTAATTGTGTTTTGTTACGTGTGTTCTTGATCATTTATTGATATTTAAAGTTATTTCAAACAATTAAACCAAATCAACGTTGATTCCGCAAACGTTGACTTGCCATCAACCGACACTGATAATTCCTGTTGACGATCCTTGGATTCACAGGTGGTATCAGAGCCAAGTGCTCATTGATTTAGATCGATTGATCTATCAGTGTCAGTTGTGTTTAATTGATTTTAATTTCGTAGATTTGTCTGTTCTTACTGATTAGATCTACGGCTGTCGTTTAACCGCAATCGATTTAATTAACTTGTATCTATATTCAAATCAATTGAATAGCAGATCTTGTTAATTATTCTCATCAATTAACATCATGAGCAACTTCAGTGGATCATCTTACCAACCTCCGAAGTTGGAAACAAAAGCAGACTTCAAGTCATGGAAAATCAAGTTTAGGAATCATGTAAACTATACTGATTCTGACTTATGGGTATCCATCACTGAAGGTCCTTATATTCCACCCACTCTTGGGCCGGATTATAATGACAAAAATCAACCAATCAGTACCAAAGATCTATCACCTGATGATGTCAAAAAGGTCAAAGTTGATATCAAAGCATACAGTTTGCTTAGTATGGCTTTACCTGAAGAGATATTGATCAGGTGTGAGAACTACAAAACAGCACACTCCTTATGGAAGATACTTCATACTCTCTGCGAAGGGAGTGATGAGATAAGAAGCATAAGGAGAGACACCCTCAGGTCGCAATATGAAACATTTCATCATATTGAGGGTGAATCAATTCCTCAACAACTTCATAGATCATGCAGTTGGTAACTGAGATGAATATTCTGGAGTTGAAGTATACCAGTGAGGAATTAAACAAGAAATTGCTCCACACTTTGCCAGAAAGTTGGAAGCAAACTGTATCCATGTTCAAGAACACTATAGATCTGAAATCAACTGGTCTAGATACTCTGGTTGCAAAAGTGGAAGCTCTTGAAATGGACGAAAAATCAAGAAACAAGAGTGTGAGAACTCATGTCTCACCCTATCACTTCAAAGAAACAAGTAATGTTGGAAGTGCATTTATTTCAAACAATGAAAGTGATACCTCTTGTGCGAGGAGTGATGATGAGGAGGAAGTTAGCTTTTATGCTTTTAAACCCTCAAAGAAATCATCTCAAGATAAGAATCAAAAGAATAAAGGAAGAACTGCTGATTGACAAGATGCAACTGCAGCAACAGCTAAGTCTTCACATTCAGCCAATCAGTCAGAACCAATTACTGTGATATTGGACTCTAAAGAACAAAGAGCAGCCTTTGCAACTTTTAGTTCCAATTTTCAAGCATACCTGGGAAGCTCTCTAACGTCAGCAAATATCTGCCAACAAGACTTAGAAGAACTACCTCCTGATGTAATGGAAGAAATGGATCTACAATGGCAGATGGCCATGATTGCTTATAGAGCAAAGCAATATCTCAGGAGAAATAATAATTTGGCTTCAACAAGTAAAACATCAAAGATTGGCGTTGACAAATTAAAGGTAAGATGCTACAAATGCAATCTCTATGGACATTTCTCAAGAGAATGCAATCAATAGTCATATCCAGAGATGAGACAACATCAGAAGCATCAGCAACATCAGATTCAAGCTCATCAACAATCAAATTCTCAAAGACCTCTGCACAAACAATCTCAACTGATCAATGCATCCCCACCAGCCACCAATGAATCAGCTAGGCCTAGCAACTCAAAGGAGTCAGGGCTGATCATACTTCAAGATGGAACGTGTGACTGGAGTGTGTATGAAAAAGAAGTCTTGGAAGAGAATCAAGCATTGATGGCTCATATGGATCAAAGAGTTCCACCAATGGCAAGAGAGGTAAAAGAAAGATTGTGTTCATCAACATGTGTTGAGGAAGTTGAACGATATAGAGTCCATGCTCAATAGTTGGCTGACAAAGTAAAAGAAACTATGATTTTGAATGAATCCCATGTTAGAGAACATAAATTGTATCAAATAAAAATTAACTCTTTGCAAAAGGATTTAGAAAAATTTGTTTCTGAAAACTATAGCCTAAAAGCCCAAGTTGAGCATCTGACCACTTCCTTAACAAAATCCATGGCTGATCATGCATCAAGTGAAGTGAAACTTCAGAAGTTTCAATTATCATCTCAGCAATATGAGAAATTACTAAATTCTCATATTGAATCAAAGAAAAGGTCTGGGTTGGGTTATAATGTTGTTGCACCACCTATAAATGATAATTACACATCTTTACTTACAACAATGACCAATACTCTGTCAAATCATTTTGCGCCTAGCACCAAGTTTGAAAAAGAAACAACTCAAATCAAAATTAATGATGGAGCTGAGGTGAATGAAGCTGAATCCTCTGAATCAGAATCTTTAAAATCAAAATGATTCAGAATTTGATTATGATAATTGTGATGACTTGGATGATTCTGATGAACATGATGTTGATCAAATAACCACTGGTAAGAATGTTCTTTTTAAAACACATATTCCAAAATTGCTTGAAGAAACAAAGTTGCCATATCCTCCTAAACAAAGAAACATGCTGAACTGCAAGAGAATAGCTCAATTGAATGAGGGTCTTCAAGAACTAAGTCAGCAACAAGACTCTTTCAAGAAATTGAACGATGAATCTGCCATCGCCGAGGAAAGAGAGAAATTCAAAGAAAAAGGCAAGAAAAAGGTATCAACAAATCATCAACGGAAAAAGAAAACTTCAGCAGCTGATCTACGGAAGAGGAATTCGGTAACAATCAATCAGAAACATGAAGTTGAAAGAGAAGAAGCACATCCAAAGCTGAAGAAGAAAGAAAAGTCAGAAAACCATAAGAATGATTATGAAAAGGAATCAGATGGAAAATATTGCAAATGGTGTGACATGAGAAATCACAATACTGAAGAATGTTACTTCAATAGCTACTGTTCCATTTGCAATATGAACAATCACATGACAGCTGAATGTTACTTCAACAAACATTATGGCATTTGCAACAAAAATAATCATTCCACTCAGGAATGTTATGTCAACAAAAAGAACAAAACAAAAGGCACAAAGAAGAAAGAGTTAGATAAGTATGAAACGGATACTGACTGTGAAAAAGGTTCAAAATTGAAGAAGCCTGATCTCAAATCAAAGTCAAAATCAAAGGACAAAATGGCATCAAGTGCTCATCCATTGAAGAAAAGAACAACTGGTCAGCAGTCAAAAACACCCCACAAAAGGGTAGATTTGACAGATAAGGAATCAAAGGATGATGATTCATTTTTTGATAAATCTGAAAAGGGAATTCAAATACCTCTTTCAAAATCAAAAGATAGTGAGACATTTAAAGTGTCATTATCAAAACAAAAGACTCAAACAAATGAAGTTGATTTGAATCAAGCAGAAATTGAGAAACAAGAATCTACTTCATCAACATCCCATTCAGCTGAATCATCCTCATCTAAATCGAATCAGAATGAATCAACCAAATCTAAAACTGAAACTTCAAAAATTATTCATGAATGAGTAACTATTTTAGACTCTGTTGACAAACCCAAGATCACTAAGACTTGGGTTGTCACTTCTAACTGATTTTTTTTCTGGATGCAGGAATAATATTGCAGAGCTGACAACAAGTGATATGTTGACAAGGGTTGTTCCAGGCATATGACAGGAAACTGTTCTCTTCTCCATGATTTCAAACATAAAAATGCTTCTTATATGGTATTTGGTGGGGATAAAATGGGAGGTAAAATTGTTAGTGAAGGGATGATAACAAATGGTGTACTCAAATTTGATAAAGTAAATTACTGTAAAAATTTACAGTATAATCTACTTAGTGTGTCTCAAATTTGTGATCAAAATTATACCACATTGTTTGATGATACTAACTGTTACATTCTTAAGCCAAGATTTATTGTTCCAGAAGATTGGATCCTCCTCAAAGCAACAAGAAAAGGAAACACTTATGTTTTGGATATGAACAACACTTCACTCACAAAACATGAAACATGCCTTATATCTAAAATATCAGAAGATTTGTCTCAATTATGGCATAGAAGGCTTGTCCATTCTAACATGAAGAACATGAATAAATTGGTGAAAAATGACCTGGTCATTGGATTGTCAAACAAAGAGTTTCATTGCTCAACTCACTGTTCTTCTTGTTACAAAGGAAAACAACATAGAGTGTCACATAAATCCAAAACTATCAATACTAATACTACACCACTCAAATTGCTTCACATGGATCTGTTTGGTCCTACCAATGTAATGAGCATTGGAAAAAGGCAATATTGTCTGGTGATAGTTGATGATTTCATAAGATTCACATGGGTCTTTTTCTTAAAACAAAAAAGTGAAACATCAGAAACATTAATGGACTTTGTGATCAAGATTGAGAATCAACTTGATACAAAAGTTAAAATTTTTAGGAGTGACAATGGTACTGAATTTGTCAATTTTGAACTGGATTCCTTTTGCAGGAGCAAAGGTATTGCAAGACAATTCAGTGCACCAAGGACTCCACAACAAAATGGAGTTGCTGAAAGAAGAAACATAACTCTCATTGAAGCAGCAAGAACCATGCTAGCTGATTCACAATTACCTATCACTTTTTGGGCTGAGGCTGTGAATACAGCATGCAATGTTTAAAACAGAACATTATATGTCAAAGAACATAACAAAACTCCTTATGAGCTCCTATTTAAAAGAAAACCATACATAGGATATCTGAAAGTCTTTGGATGTCATGTAACTGTTTTGAACATAAAAGAGTCATTGGGAAAATTTTTCAGAAAAAGCATATGATGGTTTCTTTGTTGGATACTCTTCAACATCAAAATCATATAGAGTGTATATTCCACAACATAACATTATGGAAGAGACTCCTAATGTATCTTTTGATGAAACTGTATTTACAAAGTCAGTTAAAGGTTCATCATGGTTATTTGACATAGATGTTTTATCCAAATCATTTAACTATGATCATTTGAATAATGCAGGATCTGATGAAGTATGTTGTCCATTTGTTCCACCTCTTATGACTAAAGTAACCTTATCTGCTGATCCTCCAAGGATACGCCCATCTTCGGATGAAAACATTTCAGTAGAAGCAGATACTACATGTGGAAATGAACATAATGCATCCGGAGAAGTTCCTACGGAAGACCAATATGCATCCGGAGAAGTTCCTACGGAAGAACAGAATGCATCCGGAGAAGTTCCTACGGAAGAACAGAATGCATCCGGAGAAGTTCCTACGGAAGACCAAAATGCATCCGGAGAAGTTCCTACGGAAGAACAGAATGCATCCGGAGAAGTTCCTACGGAAGAGCAAAATGCTTCCGAAGAAGTTCCTACGGAAGAGCAAAATGCTTCCAAAGAAGTTCCTGCGAAAGAGCAAAACAAAACCGGAGATACTCCTGCAGCTCATACAAGAGACTCTCATGATCATTCAACTCCCGTTGAACATTTTGACTATTTCTTAAATTCTCAACCTGAGCTGAATCAGTATGAGGCAATGGAAATGACTAACCTGGAATCGTCTATTCCAGTTGAATCAACTCCTTCAATGAGAATCCATAAGACTCATCCACTTGACAACATCATTGGAAATCCTGAAAAGAGAACTACAAGGAGCCAAAGTAGTACAACCAACCTTTGTCTCTTCAACTGTTTTCTTTCTCAAGTGGTGCCTCCAAACATCACTGCTGCTTTAAAAGACAATAGCTAGATTGAAGCTATGCAAGAAGAGCTTCAACAGTTCAGAAAGCAAAAAGTGTGGTATCTTGTTGATTTGCCTGAAGGTCAACATCCTATTGGAACAAGATGGCTATACAAAAACAAACTGGATGATAGAGGGATTATTGTACGAAACAAAGCAAGGTTGATTGCACAAGGATACACTCAAGAAGAAGGAATAGACTATGATGAAGTTTTTGCACCAGTTGCAAGAATTGAGGCCATAAGAGTGTTTTTGGCTTATGCATCATATAAGAAGTTTACTATGTATCAGATGGATGTCAAGTGTGCATTCTTATATGGGAAGATTGATGAGGAAGTTTATATGTCACAATCCCCCAGTTTTGAAGATCCTCATTATCCTCATAGGGTATACAAACTAGATAAAGCCTTGTATGGTCTTCATCAAGCACCAAGAAAATGGTATGAAACACTATCATCTTTCTTACTCAAGCATGGCTACAAAAAAGGAACTATTGATCAGACAATCTTTATCAAACAAGAACATCAAGATCTCTTAGTAGTTCAAGTATATGTTGATGACATTATATTTGGTTCAACTAATAAGAGATTGTGTGTGAATTTTGAAGAGCTGATGAAATCTGAATTTCAGATGAGCTCAATGGGTGAATTAACCTTCTTCCTTGGCATTCAAGTTCATCAAAAATCAGATGGGATATTCATCAATCAAGAGAAATACATACATCAAATTCTGAAGAAATACAATCTTGCTGAAGTATCCTCATGCAAAACACCAGCATCAACAATTGATAAGATTGCTCCTGATCCTTCTGGAATATCTATTGATAAAAAATTATATAGATCAATGATAGGTTCACTTATGTATTTAACTGCCGGTAGACCTGATATTATGTTTGCTGTGTGTGTATGTGCTAGGTACCAATCTGATCCTAAGGAGTCTCATCTCAATGCTGTAAAAAGAATTTTCAGATATCTTAAGGGAAAACCAGGACTTGGTCTTTGGTATCCAAAGGATGGAGACTTTACACTCTACTCATACTCAGACAGTGACTATGGTGGATGTAACAGTAACATAAAATCAACAACCGGAGGATGCCAATTCATTGGACCAAGGCTAGTATCATGGCAGTGCAAGAAACAAACCAATGTTTCTGTATCCACAGCTGAGGCTGAGTACATTGCGGCTTCAGCTGGTTGCTCTCAAGTTCTTTGGTTGCAAAACCAATTGCTTGACTATGGTTACAACATTCTTCAAACTTCAATCTATATAGACAATTCTGCTGCTATGTTTATCACTACTAATCCTGTGCAACATAGTAAAACAAAACATATTGAGATAAGATATCATTTTCTAGAGATTGCTCGAAAAGAGGGTTGATTAAGTTAGTCAAAGTGGATACATCAAATCAGCTTGCTGATTTATTCATTAAAGCCTTTGATTCAGTCAGATTTAACTTTCTGGTTGAGTCTCTAGGCATGATTAACTTAGATTAATCAAGTTTAAACAAACAAAATACTGCGTGTAATGATGCATCAGCATGTCATATGTGTGGGAAATGATAGTACACTCTAGCTTCGCCTATTCCTGAATACATAAATAACAATAAATCTCAGCAAGTTTCTTGATATGTGAGTAGATTCATCTTGAGTGAAAACTAAACTGAGTGCATGCCAAACATAATGCTAAAATGATTGTTTGTGGGAAACTTCATTTTGAGAATACAAAGTGAGTCTTATTCTAATGTGACAAAATCACTCATCTAAACACACTATGTAAAACACTTTATAATATCTATCTTTGCAAATCATACTCCCTTTGTTTTGTGTGAACAAAGACCTGGGTGTATGATCACCATACTGAATTTCAGTTACAAAAGGTGAAAAGATCATGATCCTCAACATCCCTCTGTTTTGTGTAAACAAAGACCTGGGTTAAAGGCACCTCTGTTTTACGTGAGTAAAGACCTGGTGTCCTGATGATGATCATATCTAAGCTCTCAAAAGAATCCTATGTGATCAAATGTATATTATCTTGAGCTTTTACATCAATGCATCAATGAGATGCCAAATGCATCTCAAGATAGATCTTATAACTTAAAGTACATAGTCTTAAGTGTGAAAAAGTGATGATTTGACTTGCAAAGGGAGGACAAAACCTTTGTGAATTGAATGTGAAGCCCATAACAGTTATTTCCAAATCAATATGAAAACATGATAAACAGCATGCCTAGTTGATACATGAGCTCTTGTATGGATTTATGTGGACAGTATACTTGCAATCAGAACTTGTTCAGGTATCAAATCAACAAAATAACTCATCAGGAAGAGGCTTAGTATTATAGTATGATCCCATCATATGTGTATATATATTTGAACAGTATCATACAGTTAAAAATCATGTTATTCCTCTTATAGAAATTTATGATAAATTCTTAATTTCACCATTAATCACAAATTTAGGGGGAGTAGAATATATGAAGTTAAGTGTCTCAATCAGCAGCAGCAATGTCTATATCATTATCAATTTGAAGGAATTGGAATCTGAGAATCATCTTAGTTTCTGGATACATGAAAATTTTAGTAAAAAATCATTTTAAACTTTCTTGTACTAAATTGCCATGTATACAACGCCAACAAGGTCCTAAAGCAATAAATGGTTCTAACCAATGGAGTTGGACCATACATACAACAATATTTCTCTGCATTGTGCGACTTTAAGCGTCCGCAGAAGCTACAATGTGGAAATCTTAAATGTTTATCCGTAGATTGGTAAACTACGGATGAATAAAGACCAACAAATGTAATTTAATGTTACAGTTTCACATCATCAGCATATGTTGTTGATCCGTAGATGTTCTGCGGAAGAATACATTGAGGATCCCACTTAATAAATGAGATAAATTAATTCTACGGAAGAATACATTGAGGGTCCCACTTAATAAATGAGATAAAATTAATGTGTCTGAGAGTATAAATGATGCGGTTTGACTTCTCATATTCATTATTCTCTTTTTCAGCTCACTTTTCAGACCTAGAAAAACTCACTCAACAAATTTTTTTCCCACTTCCTCAGCATTCAAATTTTACCAAATCAAAACATTAAACAAACATATATCTTTGTTCTTAATATGTTGTTATTAACGAAAAACATGTCGTAATATTCAAGAATGAACCATTTGATTCTTGTTTTATCTCACAACTGTTCGTATTCTCATATCAATAATGTGATTTTAACGAAGTGTTTTTCTTTTGAACAGATGGATAATCGGTTTGCGAGAGAACACAATGTGTGTGCCTTCTTAAACCCTGATGATCCTGTTTCAGAAGGGTGTCAAGAAATTATCAGATATCTAAGAAGATCAAGGCTGTTCTATGCCCTTTCAGCAGAGCCTGTGATTTATCGATCACATATCACTGATTTCTAGAACTCTGCATATGTAGAAGAAGATGGTGAAGGTATTGTTGCTGATGTTAAAAATCGAAGGCTGAGAATCGATGAACAAACAATAAGAAGGGTTCTTGAATTGGGAGATGTTAAAGCCGGACACCCTGATGTGTTCGAAAACAAATACATAGAAAAAGTTTTTCTCATGATGGGGTATGATGGTGATTTTGAAAAGGGAGAAATCAAGAAAGGAAGACTCTGTAAGCCATACAGATTTCTCTGTCACACCTATCTGAAGTGCATTTCAAACAGAAAATCTGGGCTTGATAGATTTTCAAGACATATCTCCTCTGGCATCATTGGTATTTTTGAAGGAAGAACCTACAATTACTCAAAGTACATCTTCAACTGTCTATGTGATCACATTAACGTACAGAAGGTTGATAAGATGTATATGTTTCCAAGGTTTATTCAACTAATCATTAATGTGGATTTGCCTGGAACTTATGTGGAGGTGAATAAGAGAACTCTCCAACCAAATCTGTTCAAGACACTCACTCACCAGATACATCACCCATACATCAGCAATCTCCAGCCAGCCAAAACACAGAACCAATCTCACCTATCCACCATCAATCACCAAATCAACAGCAAACATCCCAACCACAATCACCAGCCAGCCAAAACACAGAACCAATCTCTCCAAATCCAGAAAATTCAACCACTGAGAGCATATACACCAGGGAGACAAAGTTAGCCTCACAAGCAAGTACATTTAAACTGTCATTATCCAAAATTGAATCCCCTGTACTCTCAAATGAAACTGAACAAGTCTCTCCAGTCACTGATCATCAACAACAACAACAACCTCATCAAGAACTTGTAGATCAAGCCATTTAGCCCAGTTCAAGCTCAGCAAGTGTTGACCCGGAAGAAGTTAAAGATGATGAGATTGATGCTCAACATCAGGAAGAAGAAGAAGAAGCAGACTATGTTGATATAATTGCCTACAATGAAGATGATCTAAGTGATAATGATATCCCTGTCAGCAAGAGTTATCTGGTTGCTGAGTATAACAAGCTAGTGCTGAAATCAAACAAGAGAAAGCAAAGAATACAGGAGCGGAAGGGAGTGATAAGAGAAAAGGATGAAGAGTTGATGAGACAACAGGCTAGAATAAAAAGGCTGAGAGAAGATGCTCAATGCGATAAGGAAGTCATTGATGCTTTACTTGAAAAGGAGTCTGAGCTTAAAGAGTCAGCAGCAACTAAAAAGGAAGAAAAAGAAATGATGATGATGAAGTTTGAACAAGCAAATAGCACTATGACTGCTCAGTCAAATGTGATAAAAAGAAAAGAAGAAGAGATTGAGCAGCTGAAAATGAAGATCTATACATTAGAATCTAATGCTAATTTTTCAAATACTCAAACAAAACAATCTACTGAGGCATCAAAAGTGCTGATTCTATACTCAAGGAAGAGAAAGTATCTTGGTACTGCATAGAAGAAGATGACTATTGATGAAAATTCTTCAAAGAAACAAAAGCTCACATCTCCTGAACACACACCTTCAATAGATTTATCTACTGTGAAGTCTATCTCTCACCAGGATGATGATAGTGATGAAGAGTGGAAAGAGCTGATCAATGAAGACTCTCCACCAGAACAAGAAGTGTCAAAGGCTGATGATCTTCTGACTACAAAAGACATATTAGAAGAGAGGCCTGAATCATCCATGTTTATGACACTCATAAACCATGGTTTCCCTTATGACATGGTTGAGAGGCTAAACATGGCTGAGATGAAGAATCTGCTGAAAGAATTTGAGCTTGCATGCTTTATGATTCAAAATTGTGACTATGAAGCTTTCAGCACCTTTCAATCCATCCAGAAGACAAAGAAGGATTTGGGACATTGTGACACAGCTAAGCTAAGCAAATACAACATGACTTGCTGGTTACAAGGCCATAATTACAAACCACATGAGCTTAAAGGAAGATCAGTAGGAGAACTTAGAAGGATGATGGAGCATGTGATAAAAGTTGAGCTGGATACTGGTGTAAAATTCAAAACTGAAGCTCCACATCCATCCTATGAGCAACAAAGCAAACTTCCTGCTGAACCTATAACAGTTGAATCTAAAGATCAGCACAAAGGGAAGGACAAATTGATCAGAGAGCCAAGAGAAGTAATACCGGGCAATGTATGGCCACTTGGGACTACAGTGAGGGAGATAACTGAACAGAAGTCCACTCTGATACAACTAATAGACCACCTCACAACTCCCAGTTCTGTGGAAGAGAACAGGATCATGGCCTGGAAATATGATCCAGACTGGGATTGTGCCATTATTAAAAGAACATCTGGAAGAGTTGAATACTTCCATGATGTATTTTTCAGTGGTGAGTCTGCCAGAGAATGACATCAAAGATCTTCAAAGCCTGATCATCTGCAATTATCAAATTCACTCTGGAGGAAGAGACTTCTCAACTCTAATGGGAAAGCTCAAGACTAAATTTAAAGATGATGTCCTCATAGAAGCTAAGATAGAAGATATAGAGCATCAGAAGAGGGTTGGCTACAAAAGTAGAAATAAAGCAGCAATCAAATGCATTGAAGGGACTCAATTCACATACCCTATCACTGAATGGGGTTATGTTGAAAAGACAAAGGAGTTGGTCCTGCTAAGAAATGCTGAAAACAAGAAAGCTGAGAGGATCAGGATTTTTGATCCTGTGGAAATCAAATTACTCCACCCCAGCTACACCTCATATCTCAATGACAAATTCATTCCCAAGCTGACTGATGAAAAAGCTCAAAATGATTTGTTCCTCCATGTCCATGTGATCCAAGTGATTGACAAATTACATGCCAAAGCCTACAAAAGAAGAAGATTCAATGCTGGACTGCTAAAGGGAACAACTTTTGATGAAGTAACAGAACTCAGAATTTCAGAGCAAGATGAGCTAGAAGTGGTGAATAACAACAATGTGTTAGACACACTTACTACGGAGGAAGATGTTCTGGGGATAAGTTTTGAGACTCTAAAGAAGTTCAGCAAGATGAAGATCAACTACAAGTATGATGATAAGAAGACTGTTGTGTCTTACTTCTACAACAATATCATTGCCAGAGTCAAGGAACTTTCAGTTTTGAAGAACTGATTGCAAGTATCTAAGCCTAAGGGGGAGTATTGTTAGGTCTAGGATCAGTAGATCTAGTTCATTATGTATATGCTTAGTACTTGAATTAATATCTGTAATGAATGTTTGTAATTCCTTATTGTGTATGCATTAAATATATAGGTTAACCCATTTATGTGTGTGTTGATTTATGTATGGTTGCAGGTACAAACATTATAATCGGTCAATTTATGAAATTGACCATGTGTAAGAAACATCTACAGATGAACATTTTGTTCTTCCGTAGATATATTTCTTACACAAGTAACTTTACATCTGAAGATCCTCTGCGGATGAACAACCAGAAGTGAAGAACAAGTTTCCTTCAGAAGAACAAGACTCCTTCGGAAGAACAAGACTTCTACGAAAGAACAAATCATCTACGGAAGAACAAATCATCTACGGAAGAACCAATTTCTACTGAAGACACTATTCCTGCGGAGTCCAAACACTTGTATAATACAAGAGTTACAAGTCAACAAGTCAACAAGGCAGTTATGCGAATCCCGAGAAATCCGATGATTCCTTAACTGAATCAAATCAAATCCTAAGAGATCCGGTGTTTCCTATAACTGAAACATCATTGTCTATATAT